>QJNS01000188.1:0-158473 GCA_004154925.1 Monosporascus cannonballus | reverse complement strand
CGGGGCCCCCCCCCCGTAGGGTATGGCGTGCATACACTTCTATGAGTGTATATTATCGGCGGCAGCTCTAGCAGCATATGTGCTGAAGAAGGGCTTTGGGGTTTTTGACTGTGAATTACACGGGGATCAATTCAACCTGTGCAAAATCGCGTGCGTGTCTCATAATTGGCATTCCTAGATATACAGATATGTACAGCGTTATCTAGCAGGCCCAGACGCCCACGATGCCGTCGCGGCGGCCCTCGATCATGTAGCCGTCCTTGATGCGGACGTGGTCGACGATGGCGGGCGTCCTGTTCTCCTCGGCCTCCGTGATACCCGCGCCGCAGTCCCACTGCCTCGACTCCATCTTGTCGTATATCTTGACCACGTCCTCGCCGGCTGCGCTGGCGATGCGCCGGTCGTCGAACATCATGCTGGTGATGCCGTTGTCGTATGCGTAAGCATCAAAAATCGAGCCCGTCCTGAGGTCCCATATCTAGAAAAAGGAGTATTTGGTTAGCAGGCCACAGCCGGCAATGTCTGCTCTCGGACCATTCTCGTGACTCACCCTTATGCTACGGTCCAAGCTCCCCGTCACCAGATGGACATCGTCGAATTGTAGACAGGTCACCACGCCGGTGTGCCCCACGAGGCTGCGGTGGACTTGACCGCTCCGGAGATCCCAGAGACGAACCATGCCGTCGGCTGTACCACAGGCAAGAGCCGACTCAAATACCTGCAATGCACCGACAAAATCGGCCGAGTGTTGAGTGGCCCGGCTCGTTTGCCTCCATGCGGTCTCGCCAGCACCGATAGAAACAGAAGCCTGTGCCGCTGCCCACATCACATCGAGTGTCTGTATGCAGCGTGCCTTCTCAAGGTCCCAGTGACGGATCGTCTTATCCGCCGAACCCGAGACCATAACATCGCCTCTGAAGTGTAGAGCCGTGACTTCGTCCATGTGTGATTGCAAGGTAAACAGAGGGCAGTCTGCCATGCTTCCCTCTGGTGGTTCTATAGCATGGTCATCGGGGTTTTCGAAAGCGATTCCGTCGTCCTCCTCGTCTTCCCGCCCGAATTGGCTACCTTGTGGATCGTAATGCGCTTTAGTTAAATCCCATAACCGAATCGTAGCGTCCATCGATCCCGTCGCAAGGAGGTTGTCCGATACTTGCAGTGCACGTACCGACGCAGTATGCCCCTCGAGTATTCCGATGCAGCGACCGGCGTTGAGATCCCACACCTTAACCGTATCGTCCACCGCTGCGGACACCATGGTACCAAATGGGACATCAAAATCTATTGCCGTGATATTGTCGGAGTGCGCCTTGATCTCCCGGATCATGGTACCTGGCTCGAAATGTTCATGTAAGACTTTTGTTGATTTACGCTTAACATTTTTGTGTTTCCTTGGCCGTGAGGGGGCGCTCGAGGTGCCTGGGAGCTTTTCATAGATGGACTTGGACATGAACTCGTCTGCCTCTTGGTCTGTTACGAGATCCTCGTCGTCTTCGGATTTCGTAGGAGTGGCCGCGGCTGCTATCGACTCTGCTTCCTCCAGTAGCAGCTGAGCATCGTCGATCTTACCCTCCATCTCCATAACTGTTGCATGTCAGCAAAGCTTCGGGGATGCATTCGAGACTCCCCTTACTGTCGTGCTCCAATAATGCTTCTTCTTGCTCCAGACCAGCTAACCTGTCAAGGATGATTCTCCGCATACCACTCAAATTGGCTATCTTGTTGTCGATTTCGCGGATTTCGCTGCTGGCCATGTTTTTCCGTATGCCAAGCATCTCCAGCTCGTGCATCAACGAAGACCTCTCCTTCTTGAGTTTGTGGAGGTGGTGCGGGCTATCGGGATCCGAAGGCTGATCCTCTATCATCTTCCTTCCCCGGGAGACTCTCCCCCTGTGTTTCTTCCCCTCGTCCGTGAGCTCTGGGAAGCTCGCTTGAAAGCCCTGGAAAAGAGAGTAGGAATTTTCGTCTTCAGGGATATTCTGAAGCATGGCGTCGGGGACGTACGACAAGGCACGGTGGTGTATTTCGGAGGTGGAGAACCTGGAGCGGACAATGTCGGTAGGAGTAGTTCTCGCCATAGCAAAGACGCCCCTCTGGACGCCCGGCTTTCGTAGATGCCTGTGCACCTCGGCCATGGCGTTCTGGTAGTGCGGGTTTCTGGAGGGATCTCTCCTATGCCCTACTAAGTGGCTGGCTGTGGTTGTTACTTTTCGGGTGAAGGCCTCGATGCCCCTCGCCTATTTCCCTTAAAAGTCAGACTCGAGCTACCTACAGCGTGCGACGAAATAAAATGAACCTAAGGTGTGAAGTTACCGAGAGCACGGAGGAGTCATCGTCGTCCATGGCGGCTTCATCGTGGAATACATTGCTTAATTCTGAATCGGCCATGCGCGTGTTTACTTGTTAAAGCAAGCTCTATACGATTGGCGAGTTGAAGAGATCGTCGTGGAACAATAGCGGAATGGTGTGCATTTGAGCACAATATTCTATTTGGCGTAATAGGAGCGAGGGTATTTTCGTCGGCACCTACTGCAAAGCCTTTCGAGAGTTACCTATGATGAAAGCCATTCAACCCCGATAGAAATCCACTCGAAGGATAAGGTTGCTTCCAGGGCTCGTGTGCCAAGATTTTGACTTTACATGGGGCTTGGCATGGGACACGCGACCCGTTTCATGCCTATTGCAGTTAGCAGTCATCAAATCTGTGGTACTGATAAGAGATAATAAGCGCAAAAATCCCGCCCTCCTTCCCCCACCACAATCTGTATCGGCAGGGCGGACGGGTTTGCGCCCTGACGCTGCGCTTTGCAGAGCCTCTCATCAGCCCTCTTAAGACACCTGCAGGGGTAAGCGAATCCCGCATCACGGAGGGCACTCGCAGGTTCTGCCAAGGCTTGATTCCCGGCATTTGGGTCTTCCGGTTTCTGTGAGAAACGTGACAACGTTTCCCCCCTGGTTAATGATAGTAGTTGACGCTATATTTGAATGCAGGTATGTGTTATGCGGTGGAGGGGCTACGTGTATCTACATAAATATAGCGGGGCATGCATTAGCTGAGTATATGCGTCTGTGGTTGCATATTTGATGAGTGCGAATGGTTCCACATGCTACTAGTTATCCAGGGCCACATATACGTTCAATCGCATAGTGAAGAGGCACTCGGTTTGTTGGCTTCATATTTTATTTTACTCCTAAGTGGTATTTGTTGAAGATACCTACCTACCTAGGTAAGAGACCCCCCATCCGGGCCTCCGGCTGGCTGCATGGTGTACACAATATTCAGGAAACATATCTAAATTGCAATTATACGATAAGAAATCCCCCTTATCCTCGCATGGTTGATATATCAATGCGACAAATAATTCAACTCTGCTGAATAAATCAAAATTAGGTAGCTTCTCAAGGCTGCATTTGTATATATATTACCCACCGCCTGCACATTTTGTCGTTATAACCGAGCATCACCTGTCGTTTAACCTCTCAAAGTCAACCATAGTCTCATAATGGACACGATCATTGACCTTTCGGAGCCTTCAAAGGCACTCGATCTGGCCAATATCCGGTTCCAGCTAATGTTCGAATTCCTCCCCGCCCCTGCTAGGCCCCACTTGTCTTACTCCGTCACCGCTAACATCTTCCCCTAGACGCCTGGAAGACACCATCACCTTCCACCTGATCGAGAGGATGCAGTTCCCCCTGAACAGGACTATCTACCAGCCGGGCGCCATCAAGATCGGGCAGGAGAACGAGCACCTGAGCTTCGTGGACTGGTACCTGCGGGAGCAGGAGAAGCTGCAGTCGCTCATCCGGCGCTACGAGTCGCCCGACGAGTACCCCTTCTTCCCCGAGGCCCTGCAGAAGCCCCTCCTCAGCCCCCTGCGGTATCCCAAGATACTGCACCCAAACGACGTCTGCGTCAACGACAAGATCAAGATGTTCTACACGGAGCAGTTCCTGCCCGCCGCGTGCCCGGACTTCGGCCGGGAGGACCGGGGCGAGTCCGAGGAGAACTACGGATCCACCGCCACGTGTGACATCGCCTGCCTCCAGGCCCTGTCGCGCAGGATCCACTTCGGCAAGTTCGTCGCCGAGTCTAAGTTCCAGTCGGATCCGGAGAAGTACACCAAGCTCATCAAGGCCGGCGATCGTCACGGGATCGGCGAGTCGATCACCAACACTGCTGTCGAGAAGCAGGTTCTGGCCAGGTTGGACCTCAAGGCTAGGACCTACGGCAGAGACCCTTCGGACAAGAACGCGGATGTGCCCTGTAAAATCAACGCCGAGGCTGTCGTTTCGATGTACAGGGATTATGTTATCCCCCTTACCAAAGAGGTTGAGGTTGAATACCTCATGCAACGACTGAACTAAGAATTTCATTACATTACTCTCTTTTGAGAGGAAAATGGGACGGTTGACAGTAAATTAGCGGATTTTTACGGACGGGTTTCTCACAGGCGTGCCAAAGGGGACGGTGGCATGCTGGGTTGGATCTTATTATCTGGTAACCTCATGACGGAGGGCTTAAATACTCGCTCACTGCTTTTACTGCGTCCGCGAACTTGCTAGCCTCGATCAGGATCATGTGCCCCTGGGGCATAACGCCCATCTCCTGGAAAGCCCTCTTGCTATCCGCCACAGCCTCGTCCATCTTCGTGAACGGGTAGCTGCCGTAGGCCACCGCATGCTTGTGCAGCACCTCGTCCTCTGGGTGGAAGTAGAAGACCGACGCCTCCTGCTTCCCCTTCTTCCGTTTCCTCTCCTCGACGCCGAGCGGGGACTCGATCTCGTAGTAGGTCTTGGAGAGGATGAGATAATGCGAGAACTCGTAGGGCTCCTTGTCCTCGACGGCGGCCTCGATCTCGTCGATCAGCAT
This sequence comes from Monosporascus cannonballus, assembly GCA_004154925.1. Taxonomy (NCBI): domain Eukaryota; kingdom Fungi; phylum Ascomycota; class Sordariomycetes; order Xylariales; genus Monosporascus; species Monosporascus cannonballus. The sequence continues at coordinate 153,600 of QJNS01000188.1, read as the reverse complement.
GCTGTACATCGGAGGGGATATATCGGACGGCATGTTGATCAAGCGCTCGGAGAGCACCAGTCCCACGTGCTTGCCGGACGCCAGTAGATCCGGTACCGTCGCCAGGCTCTCGTTCGCCCTGGCCTTCTCGTTGATGTATTGCGTGAGTTCTGCGATCGGCTTCTTCTCGCGATGTTCCTGCAAATTGAGCGCGGTAAGGAGGGCGTAGGCGTCGTTTTCCTTGCCGTCGACTTTGACCGTCGAGCCGATGGTCGGTTGCGACAAGATCAGGTCGGCCAGCCCGGATATGTCGAACTGCGTCGCGTCCACGTCGAGGAGCTGTCGCAGCAGAGACTTGGTGCCGTGGAAGTCGATCTCCGGGTCGAAGTTAAACCACTCGAAGTCCACGTTTATGATGTCGAAATCCTGGGATTTGTTAGTCAGTCATTGCGACATCACGTAGGCGGCTCGTTCAAAGCTCACGTCGTCGTCTGAGGTGTCGCTGTCCACGGCCATCTTGTCCGGTTGCTCGGCTGCTGTGCCGTCGGCTTCTCTCGCCCTCTTCTTTGCCATTGTATCTTGTAGTCCCGGTTGTATGTGCTTGTATGCTCGACTAGGATCTAGACTGTGGTTTTGAAGTTCAAGGTCGCGGCCTCGGTGATGAAACTTCTAGCACACTACCCTTAATACTATTGATACAGCTAGTGCTAAGCTACCTATCAGGTCGTCCATCTCGAAAATTTCTATGCTGAGTTACTACCCCTCACTAAGCCTATTTAGGCCGCGATAAGCTTTTCGGGGTCCAATGCGATAAGCAAGCTTCCGCTTCTTTAACCCCGTTACCTACAAGCCCCTCCGAGTTACCCCACCAAACGGTTGAGCAGATGCTAATCTCCAAATTACTTCTTGGGGCGACGAGGAGAGCGAAATCGAGGGTTAGTCAAACCTCATCACCGCCAAATACCTCGCAGGGGCTGATGTTCGGTTTTCTTGGTTCGTTATACATATCTCTGAGTAGGACAGCCTCCACCAGAACGGGTGGTCGTCTGATGGCCTCTCTCGAACAAACTGGCCATGGAACTTATAAAAACGATGTGGTAGACGAACGCCTAGAGAGGCTACCATAAGAACAACTGCTCCTAGTTGGTTAGGAAGGCCAGGTGATGGCCTCCACAGGGAGCCCGGGTTCCTGGTTGTGTTCATGGCAAAGATGGGGTAATAGAGGTACTTAGGTAGACTTGCGAAGGACGACTACCCGGGGCCTTGCCAGACGAGGTCACTCGGTGATGTAGTCCTGCTAACTACAATATACTCACGGCAAACGCAGAACCACTACGGTAACTGTGATGATTCCGCAACGATTAGCCATATCGTAAGTATGCTTCGTAGTTCACGATCCAGGGAGTAACTACTCCTACAGTGCCGTGGTGGAATTTCCGAAAACTGCATTAGTTAACAGTATGGCTTTGAGAGTTTACTTGGCTACTACCTAGAAGTGCAAGATACCGCAACACCAAAAAGGGGGCCCGAACTGATGAGAAGCTCCTCGCAAGACCCTAGTTCTTCCACGGAAATACCTTCTCACTCGCCTGCGCCAATTGATATTCAGGCACCCTTCCCGGACCCATACCAACCGCATCGGAATGCGGGTAGCCCCATTGCGTATTATCGAGCCATGCACGGCTAGTAGCTCGCCGTCAGGACACAACCGTACGCTACAGCCTTAGTTGACCCGAGCCACCCTTGCAGTGAATCGTTGGCTAAGCCTCCGGGATATGCGGACCGGTTTAAGGGCCGAAAACGATGCGCATGTAAGTATAGGATCCGGGGTCAAGGCGTTCGCAAGGTACCCACATGTGCCGAAACCGAGGGGAGCGTCCACCTCTTGCTTTCAGCCTGATCCCTGGTGCATGACTTCTTCCTCTAATGCATGCGCATGTGCATGAAGATATCTCAGGGAAGTAATGTCTCCACCTATCAAGGAGCGCGGAGAATAGGAGCCGTTGTGAGACGATGCGGACATACAATATTACTAATAATGGGTATATAGGAAGTACTCGCCGCGCCTGTGCGAATCGGCACATTTTCTCCCCAAAAGCTGAAGTCGCAATCCCCGAGCATCGAGATTTTTCAAACGATAAAACCGGACTCAGCTGGTCCAGGGCCCCTGTAACGCCATGCTTAATGCATATGTCCCTCCCCCAACTCGGAACGCCGGCAGTTCTACATGTCTGCTTGATTGTTACGACCGGGTGGCATTTTCAAAACGCAACAACCGCTTAGGTCCGCGCCGTGAACGCCGATATTAGTGCACAACCGTATTACCACATGATTCATCACACGCCATCTCAATTCCCCCGAAAGAAGCTCACAGTGGCGTGCTCTCGAGGGGTAGATGCAGGTAGTCGTCCGGAAGAGCTTCCGTGTTGCTGAAGGCTTCTCTAGTCTCCTCCGCGAGCTTCTGGTCCTGTCTCTGGCCTTGAGCGAAAGGCGACGTCGTTTCTGACCTCGGCGTCTCAGCGGGCGTGTGTTGCAGCCCCTTGCCCACGATTGCATAACCGGCACTCTTCGATTTGGCATGCTTAACGCTCGAGTTTTCCTTGTACGGAACTGCGTCCTCGTCGAGCAGCTCACGCCGCGCCATCTCGATGTCGTGCCGTGCCTGTTTGATGTACTTTGCATTCCAGAGAGGCAGGATATGATAGTCTAGAGACTCCATTATGCAGCGCTCGGTGAAGTTGATCTGCTCACACGCCCAGAGCCCCCGTCCCCATACCGAGCTGAAGTATTGCGTTGGCTCCTGCATGTCCTCGGTAAACTTGGTGGCGATGATCAGGGCGCCCAGGATGATGACCTCGGGAAACACAGAGTCGATATGCATCTGTCTCTCCAGTGCCGGTCGGTTCGAAGGGGCGAGAGGAAACGATGACCGCCAGCTTCGGGAGAATTTCCACGTTAGTGAGTCGAGAATGCACACAGCAAGCGCAATGACGTCCATGGGCAAGTTGGCGCGCGCCAACATCTCCTGCACTATAGAGACAGATGGTGTCATGAAAGACGCGCCCGGTGGGAGCATCCTAGCTAGGTGAGCTGCCGGACCTGTGCATTGAATGTTAGCCTAGGCTTCGGGACACGGCATAGAATACAGGTAGACCCGCCTAAATACTCGGCATTGAGTTTCTCCCCTCCTTCGGTGGGCAAACGAGGGCTCTGAGGAGAAGCAGACGAGTTCCTGGAGGACGGCGGCGGAGTCGGGAGGTTTGACAACGGCTTATAGAACTGTCGGAAGTAGGCCTCGTCAAACTCAAAGTTGTCGTCGTCCTGCACGGTCGAAAAGCTCTTTTGGTGTCCCATTTTGAAAATAGGGTCCGCTCTAGCCTATGATTATATAAACTCAAGGGGTCCAATGGTCCAGTCTCGGTCGGAAGCAAGAGCGGATGCTCATATTTTGGCGGAAAGCGGTTGGTTGTTGTTATCGGCTCGTTCCGCCAGCCCTAAGTCCCAATTCGCACCGATTCGAGAGGAGAAGGGAGGGCACGCGACCAAGGTCGTGTCGTAGCGATTGATCGTCGGTGGTTGACGTAGATATGTCAGGGGAAAGCTGATGTGGCTGGCCCAGACCCCAAGTCTCCCCTACTTATATGGATAACGCCTAAACGAGTGCTTTGATTTAGCCAACGGAGTGTCGGTGTGAATTCCACGAGGAGGGAGTGCATCCAATGTCGTCTTGCTTCCAGTGCGAGCGAATAAGAAGAGAATGAATAATGATAATAATAGCACGAGGATTCGGATTACATATACGGGACGGGGAGATGTATGAGAAGATATGCCTGGGCCAGCTATGTATGCATATAACGTATGAACGCACAAGCTATGACCATGACATTGGCAAACAGGTATGTGCAGGTGGACTGGTCTAGTCAGTACCTCGTACGCACAGCCCTCTCAGCTCTTCACAAGCAAGTTCGAAGGGTAAGCTAGCTCTAGGGGTCCCGCTGGCCCGCAAAACAAGCCCGTGTTCAACGAGGCTGAGATTATGTGAGGTAATCTGAGATTGTCGGACGTGCCGTCACCCGTGATGGATTCGGGAGTTTACCGTAGATAGCGGGATATTTATTTGAAGCATGTCAAGCACAGCGGTGGGAGCCCTGTCGAATCTCCCAGTGATGCAGGTATCAGACGATTTAAGTAGAAAGCTAGGACGGGTCGTGTGCCTTTGGGTGAGACGCTAGGTTAGCTGGCTGGCTTCAATGTTGAGGGTGTCGTCCCATAACGCTGAGTATCAGGCCGAATATTAATATCCCTGCCAGGTACCCTCTAGTCTCAGGTCTAACGCCATTATTATACGGAACTACTGATTCATATAAAGTTCTAAAGGTTAGTTGATGGAAAATACCTGACTAGGACGATGAACTTGACCCTACGACATAGGAGCTGCAGATAGCTTGATAACCGCCCGAGGCTCTCTGATGATGCTCGTATTGTGACCAAGTCGAGCGAGTGTGGGGTGTGTCGAGCTGTGACGACAAAGTAACTCCGTTCATCTTTTGTTGCAATTAGACCACCTAGGTACTTAGGCAGTAGTTTCATTATACTTCGCACAACCACAAGCCGAGGCTCAGGCATTTGCTCTAGTTGCAACCAGACGAGGAGGAACTATGACCAACAGGAAAGCGGTGTACACAGTAGACCCGAACCCCCGGCAACAGTCCCTCTTCTTCCCGGGGCAGGCGCTGGGCATTGGGGCTTGCAGGTGGATCCTCATGTATGAGAAAGGGGGTTCGTTGGAAAATACGAGGCGTAAAGGCTTGCACGAATGAGGACCACTCACCTTCGAGGTTACTCGCAGAACGCACGCCCCTAACCGCGACTTCGCATCTTGAAAACGTATCACTTTGCTATCCGGATCCTTCAAACGTGAGGGACGGAAATCTTCGAATTTCCATGGCCAGGAGGAGGCGGCTAGTGCTAGCAAGGCGCTCATCCACCATACCAACTAAGTACATACTGTCGTACTGTTACACCACAGCATTGCGCTTCGCGATATTGATGTTCACCGCTATGACGGTGACGATTAGCGATGATCTAGCGGTTAAGTAGTGCATCTCGGGAATTTTTACGACTTCGGCTTTAATGTGCCTCACCCAGATCTCTCCAAGAGTCCAAGCCGCACATCTTGTGGGGCGTTTTGATAACTGATATCTTGTGGAGGACCTCAAGTCCGTCGTTGAGCACATCATGGCGCCACATTCCAACGCCTTCGCGCCGTATCTCCTTTCCGCGAGGTTCTCCTGCACGGCTCGCCCCTTTGATCCATCATCCCGCAGCATTAATTCATGCATTCAACCCGACATAGGTAAGTATCTACCTAGGTAATGGTCGCATATGACCCACCAATAACTCCGGTGTCTTTGGCTCAAGAACTGCATGTGGGTCGTTCGCCGTACTCTACGAGGTTCGTCACAAGCATGACTGCCGAAGTCCGCATAATAACTTCGGGCTCTTCCGGCCGAACAAAGGTTACCAACTCCATTAGTGTATAGGTAAGTTATACTTCGTGCAGAGAATAGCTATATACCCACGCAGCCGGTTTGATATATGCTTTGGCTAATACATATACGTATGTCATACGTGCCTGATGCGGTCGTTCCTAACCTGGCTTCCCTCATTCCCCGCGTTTAGGTAGCATCGCCCTGAACCCGAAAGATCGTCAGGGTTCTCTCAAGGACGCCAAGTATTAGATAGGGATAAGTGAATAATCCTTACTTATTACTCCCACTACAAAGACTTATCCAAAAGCCTAATACCGGACCATCTCAACCGCTGAAGATCGTCAAAAACATTGATAACTGGGCCAACTATTCTGAAATCAGTTTTCCGAATGCGACGGCGCGGTACATTATAGCGATCATTCTATTCGACCTCATACCAAGTAGACATGCATCATTGTGTATGTCCATGTATGTACTTCGTATGATATGTACAGGCCCGTAATTTAGTGGTGCTAAGTACGATACCACCATATTGAAGCCACATCAATATGTGCACACATATGCTGTTTTACCTATATATCCTGATATTTATACTGTTCAGCGCTATCAAACCACTATTCTACCGCCATTTTTCGTAGATGCCTTTCGCAGGACATGTAGTAGCATCGTACGATCTAACTTTGGCTCGTGCTTATCAACTGACAATCTCTTAGCTTCAATCTCCCATGTTCTCCCCTAACCCCTCGGGCGCATCATCTCCGTTGCTTGCTCAGTCTGAGCTGATGTGAGACCCTGCATCACACACATTACATCAGCTAGCTCAGGCCTCTCTCTGCTGGCTCGTTTCTATTTTTGATGTACTTTTATGTACTACGCCAAGGCACTAAAATTAACCAATCAAATAACGTATCCCCGTAACGAGCCAGCGAGGCCTAAGTTGGAGTTGCACAAAAACGCTTTTGTTTGGCACTTTTCTCAATAAAATAACCGATTTTTTTTCGATTATACAGCCAATTTAAATCTAATAAATTTGATATTTTACATATATGCTAAATATAAGGTAATACGCACATAGCAATTTTTTCGAGTTTTTTGGATAATAATTAAGGCTAATATGGCTAAGTTAAAATTCGGCAAAATTATCGACCGTCACGCGTTCATGACTGCAACAGTGCAAATACCGCGTACGTCATTTTGTTACGACCCAACCAAGCATGGGTCTCGGAAACGGTCGCGCTGCGACCAAAACAGGACCCAAGTGGGTCGAGTCACGTGATAAGCGCTCAGTGGAGATCAACCGAGCACAACTGAGTAACTGCTCAGCTGAGCACAACTGAGCACACTGCTCAGTTGAACATCACTGAACAGAAAGGAGTTAAATACGCAAAGACCACATTATAAAGACACGCTCGTTTCTATAGTTTAGATAGCTTCAGCTTGCAATAAAACATCGTTACCCAAGACGCCCTTGGTATTACAAGACGTGACAAGTTACTGTATCATTGCTCAGATTCCCACGATACTCCTGCCAACATAAACCCGTACGACTTAGGTTTAATAGTTGGTCAAACCGCCAAGCCGTCACAATTTTGCCATGGGCCGTCCAAGGGTAATTCAATATGGGAAAGCCCGTCCAGCAATTTTTTTGGCCGTACGGGCTGTTATTCTTACGTCGCGGCCATAAGAAGGTTAAGGTTAGCCAAGTCCGGAACGCCCTTATAGCTATAACGCAGCAACCATAACCCGTACGGGCAAAAACATGGTTGCATGAGCTTCTCCCATACCGAATTACCCTTGGAAAGCCCATGGCTAAATGTTATATACAGTGGTTACGTTATCGCAGTTATAAGAGCGTTTCGAATTAAAAATAATACTAATTAAGAATTTTTTGTCTTTTTTTCATATCTTAACCAAATTAACCCCGATTTAAAAGTTTTATATACTGTTAAAAAGCTCTTTTAAAATTTTATATAAATATAATTTTTCTTATTTTTTAATTATTTTTTGTTATTATTTTATTTGTAAGTTTTAAAAGAAATTTTATAAAATTTTGTATAGAACGGTACTAATCAAGGCCAAAAAAATCATAACTTGCTATCAGGCCCTATTTTAGAGGTTTTGTTGTTTTTGTAGGTCTTTTACAAATTAGATTAGCGTGGTATTAAAAGCTACTTAGTTATAGCTACAGTATAAACACAGCTACAACCTTTAAAATAGAATCTAATTCTCATAAGGCAATACACACAGAAGTATATAACTGAAAAAGAAATGTATTAAAGGTTGCATAACCTCTAAAAGTTCATTTACAGAAGGTGAAAGTGGTGTCATGGCCTAACGGGCCACGGCCTCCAGAAACGGTCTGTTATAACCTAACCACAAATGCGTGGTGGGGCAGGTTACGTGATGGATTACCAACTCATTGGTGGTGAGCCAGTAAGCCGGATTATTAACTTACTAGTAATAAGTTAATAAGCCGGATTACTAATTTACGGATAATAATTTAACAAACAGAATAAGGATATATATATTTATTATTTTTATAATTTAAATAACTTTAATTTATAATAATAATTCATTATTTAAAATATTTTTGGTATTACGTAACATAATACGATTATTATATTTATTATTTAGATTCTTACAATATTTTTATTAATATAAATTCGTATAATTAAAGTTTAATAATTAATTAAACTCTTTACCCGTTATAGGTTATAAGCTTTTATTTAGTAATACTATCAGATTTTAAGCAATATCGATTAACATTATATTTATTAGCAAACAACCCGAATAGCTTATTTACCAGGTCCCCGATTACCCGGATACTGGAATGGAATCCGAAAAAGAAAAGGAAAAGCTTCGCCTTTTTTGCGAAGAAGTTCTTCGACGATTAGATACTATAAATAAATATATCTTTTAGCTAAAAAATTAATAATAATTTTACGATTTTTTAAGCCGCTTATAAAAAACTTAAAAAAAAGCTCCCGAAACCGGAAAACGTTTTCGAACAAGCCAAATTATTTAGCTAAATTCCATTAAGAAATTAAAAAAGGTTCTTAAGTTTTTTAAATCAAAATTTTTTGACGGAATCTCGATTAAGTTATAACTGTTTTTAACATAATATCGAACTTATTTCGAGTATTTTCCTATTCGACTTATTACGTCTATTATACGAATTAAATTCGTAATCGAATAATTTATCGAAAATACGGTTATTTGATTTAAGCCCGTTATAAAGGAATACGTTATTTTGCCGGTCGAAAAACAAAACCCAGAAATAATGTAAATTTATAACGATTACGAATAATTCGAATAAATATTAATAAAAGTTTTTAGAATAATAAATAAAAAGATAAAAACCGAAATGCAGATCTAGTAATTATAATAAAAAAGATTAATATCTAGTTACGGTAGTATATTAATTTAATTAGTAGCTAAATTAAACTGGGGATAAGAAATATTATTAGCTAAGTTTTTCGACGGCCTGAAAAAAAAATATAAAAAAAGTTTTTTAAGTTTAATCGGCCTGATTATTTATCAGATTATATCATTATGGCATTTAAAATTAATAATCGATAATATGCATAACGTATTAAAGGTATTAAAAGAAAAAATAATAATAAATCCCGATATATAATTAATACTAGCGCTTTTCGACGTAATAATATTTTTTACGGCATAAAACCAGGATTTATGAAATTAAAAACCATTTATAGAAAAAATTAAAGCCAAATTAAGTGCTATAATTGCAACAAAATGGAACATAAGGCATTATAATGTAAAGCACTTAAAAAGCTCCGTTAAAATAATTAAAAACCTATACTCAAGGGATAATCTAAAAAAACCAGAAAAACGAAACCAAATTTATTAATATAATTTAGCCTAAGTATATACCAGGTTCCCTATAGCAAAAAGTTTAACGAAAACCATTACGACAAAAAATTCGATAAAAAATGCAAAAAACTAGAAAACTAACTTAATAAACATTATGAACATAACAAGAAGCATTATAAAAATGGTTACGCGAATACCAGAACTAGATAAAAAATATTTGTCCCGAAACCCTTAATTAATACGGCAAAATATACGCTATATATTATCAATAACGAGAATATCCCGATTACGAAAAATACAAGTAACATATTTACGAACGAATTACCTGTATGTATTATAAAAGATTCGATTTTTCAAGCCGTATCGGAAATAATAAGCATAATAAATAATAATATTGATATTTTCGCACTATAGCTCCAGAAAATATTTAGTAACTGGCCGAAGTAAAAAATTGGCCCAAAGAAAAGTAATACCCGTAAAAAAACCCTTTTTGTTATTATAGATAATATAATTATTAAACAGAAAAAAATTAATTTAACTTATAATAAAAAACATTGCCAAAAAGTTATTACGGACCTTTATTTTCAATTAGTATTCATTATAAACCTTTATAAAAAAAGGTTATTAAAGAAAAAATACGTTACTTTATAAAAGATTTTTAGAATAATAATTAAGATAACATATAATAAAATATAATTACGAATATAAAAAACAGTATATTCGATAAGGAAAAAAATTATAATAGAATTAAAAATAATTAATATAATTTAAAGAAATAATACGCCAATAATAATAACATGTAACGAACCTGTCATATATCCACCTGGAGGTATAAGCAATATCCGAAAAAGGTCTTAATTTGCAGGTAACAATAAGGCGAAAAATGATTTAGTATATTCGTTAAGGAAATTTCAAAATATTTTTCTTTTAATTAAAGAACGGTATAATTGCCTTTGGCTAAAAGCTTAAATTAATAACTAAAGAGCGAAAAACTAAGTAAATGGCTATTTACATAGGAAACCCAAACCTTATATATCCTTTTTATCCTTTATATCTTTTATGGTCTCTGGGGATCTCGAGAAACCATAATGTTTATTATCCACGAATCTCCTGGTATCTCTGGAGATTAACAGAAACCCGAGGTTTATCCGATGGAAAGTGGAGATCCCGAACGTTTTTAATTTCCTGGGCCTCCTTTGGGTCTAATGGAGTCTCTTTTAAACGTAATATTATTTTTTTCCTTTCAGGATCTTTATCCTTAAAGATAAAAAAAGTAAATTTTTAATTTTTTTTCCTTTTTTGCGTTATAATATTGTATTTAACTATATCGGATAAACTTCGAAAACGCATCAAATTTTCCATTGAAAATTGTTACGAACTAATTAAGTCGATTTTTCAGTTTGGTTTCGAAATTATGCCGTATATGCGTTATTTTAAAAAAAAGCTTTTTTGCAAAATGTTGGAAAGTTAAAAGAATTATTAGAACTATTTGGCGGCCAATATTTAATCCTGCGATAGGAACCATATTTCGCTTTTATTGCTTAAAAACATCCGGGCCGAAAAATTCCGGATAAACCGAAAAAAACATTTAACTGTTTAATAGTTCCAAAAATTATTTAATTGTATTATTCGGTTGGATCGTTAATTTAAATAATTACATTCCAAAAGGGTATCGTTTATTTAAAAAGGGTTTAAAAACATAAATAAATTAAAAAACGAAAAAAACTGGATGCAGAAAAGGATCATAAAAAAAAGGAATAAATATAATTTGCTTTAAAGCTAAATACGTTAATAAAAGTATTTATTTTTTTCGATTAAAACGCCATAAGGGTTAATTTAAATAAGGGACCGTTATCGTTTGCAACCTTAGCCGTATTGGAAACGGTCGGTTAAAATTTTAACGATAAAACGTCTTAACCAGGTTTATTATATTCGTTAAGTAATTAAATAATTCCTATGTATTTTCTTTATATAAATATTTTTCCTATTTAATTAAGTACTGGATTTTATTTTTAATTATTTTAAAATCTAGTATTTATTTAATTTCGTATTCGTCAAAATCTTTTTCAAATTTTAAATTTATTTTTAACGGGATGTTTTTAGGTATTAGTTTAAGTAAAAAAATATGGAAAATAAGATATATCTTTATATTTTTGAATAATAACAATTTATAATTAATTTTGGAAATAATTTTGTTAATTTTAAACGGTTTAAGCTTTTTAAAATTAAGCTTATCGCTAAATCTTTTTATTTTAATTTATAAGATATTCGAAATTACGTTTTGTTTTTGGCGTAATAGGTAAACTTTATTTTCTTTTGCTAAAATTAATCCCTTAATTCTTTTTTTATTATAATATTAAGTTATCCATCGTTAAAAAAATTATGATTTATTTTGAAAACGGGCTTAGATTATTTTAATTTTTATAATTAATATTTTTGCTTTTAAAGTAATTATAATAATTTTTGGTACCTTATTAAACGGTTATTTATGTTATTTTATTTTTATATTATATCCGTATATAATTATATAAGGAAATACGTTTATATTTTCGTTAATTAATATATTATAAACGATTTATATTAATAATAAAAATTTTACTTAATTATTCTGTTAATAATTAACGTAATTTCGTCAATATTATTTTAGGGTTTGGTTTAATTTTTCGGTTTAATTATTCGTTTAGAAATAATATGTTATTAAAAACTTAAATTTAGTATTAATTTATTTAAAAAAAACTAGTACCAAATTTTAAAATAAATAATGTATTTCGGTTTAAAACGATTTTTTTAGGTATCCTATATTTATTAAGGTATTATTTAATAAAGGCGTAAGCTAATTATTTTGCCGTTATATTTCTTTTAAAAAGTAAAAAGTATTTATATTTGATAAATTTATTAATAATTATTTATATTCTGTCGTATTTGACTCCAGTAATTAGGTTTTTAAATAAAAATAAGTTAATAATAAAATTTTAAATTATAATATTTTATGCTTTATTAAAAATATCGGTAAATTGTAATAGCTTATAGGGCTTATGGCGTATTGCCTTAGCCTTATTGTAAATGTTATAATTTTTGATAATTATTTTGATTATACGGCGTAACTTAGGGAAATCGTATTTTTTTATAATTATTAAATAATTTTAAAGATTTTTTGGTATTTACGTAATAAGTTTTTATGGAATCTTTTTACGAATTATTTTTATTAATCTTTAGAAATATAGATTTTGCTATAATATAATACTTAATCTTTAGGTTATCCTTTTAGTTGCTGGATTTTTTTTAATTTTTTTGTATCGTAAAAATTCCGGAACTATATTAAAAGTTCGATAATTAGTTTTTTTATTATTTTACATAGATATATAATTTTATCCTTATTATATTATAACATTTGTATGTTTTTTTTGAGAATTTTGGAATCATAATTTCCTTTGCGACTAAAAATATCCGTTTAAATATTTTTCTTTTTTTTAATATAATATATTTTAAAATTAAATTTGGATAGAAAAATTTACCATTTTTTATATTGTTTATTTAGCTTTTGGGTTTTCATAAATCGCGTAAAATTTTTATAATTAAAGTAAATATTAAAAGGTTTTTTCGTTCCGCTAAGGAAAAGTTTTTATTTTTTAAAAGTATTAATAATTGTTAATAGTTTTTTGTCGTAAATCTGGTATTTAAATTTTGCATTTCGGAATATTTTAAAATAATATGCTATTAGGTATTATTTGCCGTTATTTTCTTATTATTCTAAAATTATGCCTAAGGTATACTTTAAAGCATTTGTTTTTAATCGTTTCGTTTTATCTAAATTTGGTATCTTTACGATAAGTCCGTTAGTAATTGCTTTTTTTAATTCTCGGAACGTTTTTTTTGCTTTTTCTGAAACTTCGAATTTTTTCCCAACGTATTCCTTAGTAATAAGTTTCGTTAAAAGCCTAATTATATCTCCATATCCCTTAATTAAGCCGCGTACGTAATCCGTAAATCTTAAGATTTATCGGATATTTATAACGGTTGCCTTATTAAGGATAGGCCAGTCCTTAATTACTTTTAATTTAAAATATTAAATTTGAATTTATCCTAATATAAAAATAAATCCTAAAAAATTTAATTTTTGGATGTATTATATGCTTTTGGTAAAGTTAATTTGAATATTGGTTTTGTTTAAAATTTTAAGTATTTAAATAATATGTTTTTTATGTTCCTTTAAGGTTTCGAAATAAATAAGGATATCGTCGAGATAAACAAATACGAATTTGGTTAAGAATTATCGGAGGGTAATTATTATTAAGTTTTGGAAACTGGTAAAAACGTTAATAAGTCCCATAAGTATTACTTTATATTCGTAAAATCTATATATTATCTTAAATACCGTTTTTTATTTTTTTCTTTTGGCCATTTTAATATAATAATAATTATCGCGAAAATCAAGTACCGTAAATTATTTGGCTTTGCTGGCATTTTCCTTTAAGGTATTTATAAAAGTTAAAGGATATTCGTTTTTAATTATAATATTATTTAATTATTTATAATTAATTATTTTTCGGTAAATAAGATTTCCGTCCTTATTAATCTTATATTAATTGTCTTTAGTTTTTAATATTATAAGGATTAGATATTTAATAGGAAAATTAAAAAATTAAATATATTCTTTTTTTAAATTTATGTAATAAATTTTATAAAGCTTAGGATAATATTTTTTTTGATAAATATCCGGTAATCCCATTAACCGTATAGCGGTAATTCGTAATTTTTTTTGTCCTTAAATAATTTTTTAAATCTTTAATATTCCGGAGGTACCGTAAAGATCTAATTAGGAATCCGTATTTTTTTTAATAATATAATAAATTTCTCGATTATCTTTATTTAGCATTTCGTCCTAGGAAAATATTTGCTTTTTTTAATTAATCCGTAAATTGTTAAAATAAAGCCAAAGTATTTTTAAAATAATATCGTATCCGGAGATATTAGCGATATTTAATAAAACGCATTTTTGGTATCTTTAAATTTATATTAAGAATTTTTCCGTTTTTCGAAAAATTCGTCCGTTTTCGTAAATGAATAAGTTGCCGTTTACCGTACGCAATTTATAAGACTTTAACTTATATTTTTAAGGAATTTGATATTTTTCCGTTATTACAGGGGAAATAAAATTATTTTTTGTTCCGGAATTAATTATGGCCTTAAGCATTTTGCCTTTATATTAGAAAAAGATCTTAATTTGGCTATACGTTTTTTTCGTTATTTCGCATAAGGTTTTATCGATTAAAGCTTTTCGATATTTTATTTTTAAAAACTTTTATAATTTTTTGATTTTTAATAATTTTTAACTTAAATAAGTTTTTATTTATAAACTTTTTTAATAGCATATTTGGTATATTGGTTGTTTTTGTATTAGAATTATATTTTCTTGCCGTATTTGCATTAAGGCTTCAAAATCTGGTTTTTTTCTTAGTTTATCCTTTTGTTCCGTATTTCCCGAATTATGGGATCAAAAAGGTAAATTTCCAAAAAAGGTATTCCCATATTTAGAAGCTCGTATTAAATGTAAAATATCAGAAAGTAACATAAGTATTTTTGCGATATAGCCTTTTAATTCCGTTTTAATTCGGAATATAAGTAATAAAACATAAGGTATTCTGGCTATCGGAAAATTTCAGTATATCGGTACTTATTATTTAGTTCGGTAAAAATTTTATTATTTTATCCGGGCCAAAAATTATTATTTTTTTTGGCTTTAAAATAAAGAAAATAATTATCTTAATAATAAGTAATAAAATATAATAAGTCGTAAAGATTTACCGATAATATTTTCTTATAAATAGTATATTTTGGAAACTTGCAAAATTTTGGGGATAATTATCCGTAATTACTAATATTTAATCGAAATTAACCGTTTTTTATATGCATTTTACATTTTTGAAAATTGAAATAATATTAATATCTTAGTTTTATAATTATTTTGGAAACCGTTTATCCGGGATAATATTTATAAGCTTTAACTTTAAAGTCCTAATAAATAAAATAATCCTCGTACTTTAAGTTATTATTCTGGATTTAAATAGTTATGGTAATAATAAATTCTAATTAAAAGGAAATCGAATTAACTTTTTTCTTTTCTTTTTTTACCTTATTATCGGTTTTTTATTTAGCTATTTTAGTTTTTTTAAAGTTAAGGAATTCCTTTTTTTTTTGGAATTCCTTTTGGCGGAAAAACGATATTTACTTTTAAAATACCCCTTTTTGTTATAATTAAAACATTTTACTTTGGACTTATTTTTCTTAAGCTCTTTCGAAACGGAATTCGTTTCCTTTTAAGGCTTACCTTTATTTTTTTTGTTCTGGCTTTTCGAACCCTTATTATTATTTCGTTTGCCGGTTTTTTTTTTCGAAATACCGGTCGAAAACTTATTTATCGGTAATAATAATTTTATCGGTATATTCCGTAAAAAATCCAATTTTAAATTTTATATATAATTTGTTTTTAACCTAAGGTTTTAAGTTATTATAATAAGAATAAAATAATGCACTTTTTAATAAATTCGAAATAGCGGTTAAGCGGTTAAACTTTATTATATATTTGGATATTAATTTAATCTGGGAAAAAAAATAAAATTACTTAATAACGTTTTATTCCTTATCGGGATTATCAAATAAAACGCATATTTTTTTAAAAAAATTTTCGTAATCGCTAAAAATATAATTAATAAAGTCCGAAATTTTTTTTAAGTATTTTTTAAGGTAATCCGTCAAAATAAATTTGAATTATTAACGAATTTGTCCGATTAATAATTAAGAAATAGCTATTATTTTTTGATATTCTTCCGGCAAAAAATTTTCATAAAACTTAAGATAAAATTTTATTTAAACTAAAAATCCATTAAAATCCTTTAAACCGTCGTAAAGCTTAAAGGGAATTAGCTTATAGCCCTTGACGTCTGGCATTCCATAATAACTAAAAGGTGGAATAGCTCCTTCCCGTGTCCGAATTACGCCGAACAGTGGCAGGGTCGAAGCTTTTTTTTGCGTTCGCCTTAGGTCCAGCAAAAAGGGTCGGTAACCGGCCCTTTAGCTTTGCCCTTTGGGGGAGCTAAACTAAGGAAAAATTGGTTTTTTTCCTTTTGTAAGCCAAGTATTTTCTTTTTTTAGGATTCGGATTTTTGCTGTTAAAGTACTTAATTTCTTTTTCGCAATAAGTTTTTTTTTCTGGCTTTTGGCTCCATACTCTTTTTTAACCTTTTCCTTAGCCGTTTTTTTTAAACTTTTTTCCTTGGATTTTAATAATATCTTTAAGGGCCGGAGTAAGTTATTATTTAAGTTACGAAAATAACGGGCCTTTTTAAAATTAAATAATAAGAAATGTTATATTATTAATTAGTTAAAAAACTTTTTTAATAAAGGGTAAATTATTAAATCTTATTAATAACGTTTTTTAAATTAATAATGGGGATCATATATATTATTTATTTTTTAAACGTCGTTTTATATTATTGTTTATATTAAGTTTAAAAAAGCTTATACCTGAATTAGGCGGTAAATTATCCGTTAACTATTAATTAAGGAATTATTAAAATATAATACATTTATTATATATCTATTTGGAGGTATAAATAATATCTGAAAAAGATTTTAATTTATAAATAATAATAAGACAAAAAATAATTTAATATATTTATTAAAAAGATTTTAAGGTATTTCTTTTTTAATTAAAGAATAAAATAATTACTTTTAGCTAAAAGCTTAAATTAATAATTAAAAAGCGAAAAATTAAATAAGTAATTATTTATATAAAAAATCCAAACTTTATATATCCTTTTTATTTTTTATATCTTTTATGGTTTTTAAGGATTTCGAAAAACCATGGTATTTGTCGTTCACGAATTTCCTGGTATCTTTGGAAATTGACAGAAACCCGAGGTTTATCCGATGGAAGGTGGAGATCCCGAGCGTCTCCAACTTCCTGGGCCTCCTTTGGGCCTAGTGGAGTCCCTTCTGAACGTAACACAATAAATCTGGCAATTTAACGCATTAAACAAAAAATATAAATAAAACTTAATAAATTCGAACAAAAGTTAAAGCAAAAGGTTATCTGTAAAAAAGCCGCAAAATAACGAAACCCAAAGCAATTAAAGAGAGTTTTCGAAAAAAGCTTTAAACGCGATAATAAAAAACGTTAAGAACCTTATTACCTTAAATATGCGAATTAGAATGTATTAGTATACCGCAATAATAAATTACGGAATTTTGGGCGGAAATTATATTACACCAAATATAATTAATAAGCTTAAATTATTATGGAAATATAAGTTAAAACTCTATATAATAACGAATGCCGAAAATTAAGAATTTGCTTACGATAATAGGAAAATTCTACGCAAAATTAATTACTTTAAGATTTTTATTTAAGGACGATACCAAATAGTTAATTTCGACATCGTTTTATTCGGAAATTACGATATAATCTTAAGATTACCATAGATACGCCAGTACGAAGTTTTAATTAACGGAAAAACTAGCCAAATAAAATTTATTTTACTTTTTATTAATAAACCAAAAAATTAAAACTTTAATATTCGATCGATAATAATAACGAATATAAGCATAAAAATACGATAAAAACCTTATTATCTAAAAAGATTAAACATAAAAAAAACGAATATAAAAAAAATACGATGTATCGTTATTGTTATCAAAATAAAATTAAAATAATTAAATAACGATCTAAAATAATAATAACAACTTCAAAAATTAAACAATCCAATTAATATACCATTATAGTATTATAAATATAAACAATTTTTCAGAAAAAAGTTCGATACGAAATTATTAGAATATAACGAATAAAATTATGAAATAATTTTTAAAAAATGATTTTCGACGAAATTTTACCTTATCTATAACTTTAGCAATAACGAATTACGTATTTTCAAAAAATATCTGGAAAATCGGTTATAAAAAAATAAATTCGACCTTTAAAATTATTAATAAAATACCTTATATTTTTCGTAAAAAAAAAAGAAAAATTACGATTTATAATTAATTATCGATAATTAAACGATATTATTATTAAAAGTCGAATACTATTAGTTTTAATTATAGAAATAAAAAACCGATTTTACGAAATTAAATAATTTATAAATTTCGATCTTAAAAATAAATATAACTATATTAAAATTAAAAAAATACAAATAAAAAATAACCATTAAAACGAAATACGGATTATTTAAGTATTTGGTTTTATTAATAAGATTTACGAATATACCAGTAACTTTCTAACGGATAATAAATTATATATTGCGAAAGTATTTCGATATTTTCGTCGTTTATTTTCTTGATAATATTTTTATTTTCTTAAAAACAGAAAAAATATACGTAAGATACGTTTATGAAGTTCTTTAAGTTTTACAGGACGTAAAATTACTTATTAGCGCAGAAAAAAGTTAATTTTACAGGCAAGAAATGGAATATTTAGAATATATTATTATCTTAGGATATATCAAAATAAACCTTAAGAAAATCGCTGTAATTATAAAATAATAAATGTTATCAATAATTAAAGAAATATAAATATTTTTGGATTTGTTAATTATTATAAGAAGTTAATTCAAAACTTTAATAAAATAATTATATCTTTAACGAATTTTACAAAAAAATGAATTTAAATAGATATTAAATACGAAAAAAACATTTTAAAATATTAAGGATGCGATTACCAATAAGTTAATATTAATTATATACGATCCAAACCGTTTTGTTAAGTTAAAAACCGATATTTTGGATTACGCGTTAAACGTAATAATTGGATAGCGAAATAATTAAAATAAATTATATCTTATTGTATTTTTTTCGTATAAGTTAAAAAAAGCCGAGTTTAATTACGGCATTCTAAATAAGGAATTTATGGCCATTATTATAGTGTTTCGAGAGTTTAGGTATTTTTTAAAGGGAAATTTGTACTAGATTAAAGTTTATACGAATTATTAAAATCTTATCCGATTTATTACGATTAGGGAGTTTATAGAACGATAATTAAGATATGTAAAAAAATTGGCGAATTTTGACTTTGTTATTATCTACAAAAAAGGCTTAAAAAACAGAGCGGACGTTTTAAATAGGCGACCAAATTTCGAAAAAGAATTGGTTAAAGTTAGCTATATAATTTTCGATATTATTATAAAAAGATATTTACATTTGTGACGGATTGCGATAATTCGAGCAGTACTTTTCGAAATATATTAGAAAATCCAGTAATATAATAATAATCTTTTAAAAAATTAAAGAATAAATAAGATATAAGTTCTAGAAAAATATCAGAAGGATTTAATACGAAACATATACAAATATTAGCTATACGAATATTTAGATACTTACAAAACCTTAAAACCGTTTAAATGTATATATTTCTTTTTTAAAATGAAATTAACGATATAGAAAATTATATAGTAATACGATATTTATATCAGAGCAAAGATTTGACAATATAAGCTATACGAAAAATTACAGCTATTACCAGTCGCAAAACGATTATAATATTTAGTTATATTCGACTTTATTATTAAATTTCTTATGTTAAAAAATCTAATTACGAAAATATATTACGATAGTATTTTCGTAATCGTCGACCGATTTACGAAAGTTTCTTATTTTTTACCATATTATAAGGATATAAATGCCGAATAAATAATATATATATTTTTTAGAAATATTTTTAATATATACAGGTTACTTATAGAAATTATTTTAAATAAAAGATTAATATTCGTATCAAAGTTTTGGTAAGGCCTAATAACATAAATTGGCCTAAATTATAAATTATTTAACGCATTTAGATTTTAAACGAATAAATAGATAAAACGAATAAATTGAATTTTAAAAATTTATTTACGATATTATATTAATTACGAATAAAATAATTGGGTTGAAAAATTATTAATTACGTAATTAGCTTATAATACTAATTATTACGAAAATATTAAAATAATACTAGAAAACGTAAATTTCGATTTTATTTTAAAAGTTTATAAAAATATACGTAACGACAGTCTAATTAATATTAAAATAATCCTTACGATAAAATAATTACGATAATTATATCAAGAAATAAAAACGGAATTAGAATTCGTACGAAATTAAATAAGTAAATATTATAATTAAAAAAAGTTAAAACAATTAATTTTCGAAAAAGGGGAAATAATTTTTTCCGTTACAAAAAATATCCAAATAAAATGACCTAACAAAAGATTCGATTTTAAATATATCGGTCCATATAAAATTATTAAGAAAATCTCAAAAATCAATTATTAATTAAAATTTTTACCAAAAGTTAAATTTTATTTGATTTTTTTATATTTCTTTATTCGAATTAACAGCAGATATGATTAAGGTATATACGGTATAAAACGATATGGAAATAAAAAAACAAATAAGTATACGAAGTAGAGAAAATTTTCGATATACGAAAATAAAACGGACTTATTTAGTATCTGATCAAATGGAAAAAGCACCCGGATTCCGAGAACATTTAGGAATGCGCCAAAAATCTTATTAGCGCCTAGCGTCTGTTGAAAAACTTTTATCAGTAACGGCGGAACCACTCGATATAATAGTATTTTAATCCATAAAATCTAAAAAAGGAAATCCTTAATTTATCGTATTCTAATTAATAACGTTTATCTTATTTAAAACCTATATTTCGATTATAAATTCTAATTCCAATTGCGTAAAATCGTTAAAATCGTCTAGAGATTAAAGAGCACGATTAATAAGTTTCGCATCCTGGGATTAATAATGCTAGCGCTAACGACGTATACGAAAAAAATGCGCAAAAGTTTTAGATAAAGATTTTTCGATTATTAATTTTTCCTTTTTTTAATTTTTTTAACTTTGCAATATGACAGTTAATTATAGAAATGGAGATTTTTATTTTGTCATATAAGCAACTTTGACGAACACATTTTTTATAATAAGAAACCTTATTTATTATTTGGCAAATAAACTGCCGAGCAAAGCAGAAAAAATAAGGTATCGCGTTAAAACCTTCGAGTTCAATTAAATTAGCTAAAGTAAATCGCTGTTCGGATTTGCGAAAACGACGTTTAGATATACTAGACGACATATTAAATAGATACGGGAAACTTATTAAGGAGAAAAAAGGAAATTTTAAGGGCAAGATTTATAAAAGGAGGAGATTATGTTATAGCCTAACGGGCTACGGCCTCCAGAAACGGTCTGTTATAACCTAACCATAAGTGCGTAGTGGAGCAGGTCACGTAATAGATCATTAATTTACTGGTGGTAAGCCAGTAAGCCGGATTATTAATTTACTAGTAGTAAGCCAATGAACCGGATTACTAACTTACGAGTGATAATTTAGTAAACAGAATACGGATATATATGCGTATTATTTCTATAATTTAAATAATTTCAGTTTGTAATAACAAATCGTTACCTAAGGCACCTTTGATAGTACGAAACGTAATACGATTACTGTATTTATTGCTTAGATTCTTACGATACTTCTGCTAACATAAACTCGTACGACTAAGGTTTAATAGTTAGTTAAACCTCTTAGCCGTCATAAGTGGTACATATTTTTTTTAAATATATATAAAATTAATAGTAGCTAGAAAATAAAAATATCAAAATAGCTAAAACAAATTTTTATTTACTAGTAAGTTAATTAAGTTATAGTGTTACAAGATGTAATATATTTCTTTAGTTATTAAAAATTAATAGCTAAAGCTTTTATAATATTAAGTAATTACTTAAATTAGAAATATCGTAATAATTAATTATAAAATTAAAATATAAAATATAAAAATATTAAACGTTTAAAATTAAGAATTCTCGATTTCGAAGTTTTAAAAATTCTTTAATATAATTTAAATTTGTTTTTTTAAGTATAAAAATTTAATATTATATTGTTAAACTATAAAAACTTCATTAAAAAGTTTTTATATTAACTTTATTTTTAAAGTTATTTAGAATTTATAAAATAAAAGTAGTAAAAAACCAAAAAATAAAATAAAAAAGAAATACAAATAATAATTTTTTATATGTATATAATATTAAAAATATATTAATATTTCTTATAATTTTTAACCTTAGAATAATACTATAATATTTTAATAATTTAGCGAATTCTTAATATAGTTAATAATTTAAAAGCTTAATCAAGTTATTTGCTATTATAGCTCTAATAAACATTTATATTACGGCACTAGCAAAGCGACCTATTTAAGTCGCCGTTTCGCTATATATATGTAAACGCTGCGCGCTTACTAGATAGCTCTTTTCTTTCTTCTTCGTACAATAACAGAATATTTTCCAGAAATCCAGAGACGTACAGCGTCGTAACAATTTGTTGCACCTTTAAAAAAGACTTTATGGCAGTTTATATAGCCTCGTTATAATACCGCTTATGCCGCGCCTTAGGTCCGTTGCTATTACGTCGCCACCTCGCCATAACTTGCCCAGATTTCCCGACCCTTAAAAAAGTTAATACGGGTACTAATACGTCTGCCTTTAAATATGGACAAAATAATAATATAACATTATTTTTTCGATTTACGAACTTTAAAATATTTTTTTACGAATTCTTTTATTTAATTATTATTATAATACGATTTATTTACGACTTTACGCCGTTAAAACGTTTTTTAAATAATATAAATATTTTTATAAATATTAAAAAAAATATTAATATTTAAAATACGAAAATATTTAAATTGAAAAATAATTTTCAAACGTAAAATAATTAATATATAAAATTAAATAATTATTATATAAAATTTTTTAATATTATAATTATCTGATTATTGCGAATTAAGTTATAATCGAATAAAATTAATTTTGCGAACGTTTTGTAATTACAAAATAATCGTTATAACGAACGAAATAATTCGCCCTTAGTATTTCTTATTTACGAAAATATTTAATATTTATAAATCGGTTATTATAATAAATTATAACTATAAAAATATATTAACATTATTTGATAATATTTTGCTTAAAATAACCTTATAAATTAACGTTACATAATTTTTAACGGATTTATAATAAATCCTTTTTAGAATAATAAATAATTATTACTTTTGCAATTTTAAACCGTTTATATTTAAGGGCGACATTAAAAAATCCAATATTTTGTTAAAAAATATATAAATTAATATTTTTTAATATATTTAAAATTTACGATTAATTAAAACGTTTATTTTTCTGTTATAAACCGTATTATATATATAGCTTAACGTCTTTAAGGTAATATTTATTCGGAAATATATAATAAAGTTAATAATATATTAATATAATTTACGAATTCCGAAATATAATTATAAACATAACGAGATATAAACGATATATTTTTATTTTTAAATTCAATTTATATTATTAATAATATATTAATTTAGGCTTATAAAAACTTTTAAGCCTTAAAATAAAGCTTAATAATATTTGCCGATTTTATCGGCAACTTTATACGCTTAGCCGATTAAAGCTAATAACTATTAATTTTACGCATTATTGTATTATAACAAAAAATTAACGGGATACTTTAGAAAGTTTTTATTTCGCAGGTATAACGTTCTGGCTCCGAAAATGATTAAAGGTAAATACGGCTTTTTATGAATTTTTTTAATAATATAACAGATTGGATTTTTCGTAAACGTATAGCTAAAAGCTAAATCGCCGGTAAAACGATACCGTAATGTTCGTCGAACGCTTCGGCGCTTTTCGAACCCGAATTTAGGTAATTAAATACGGTAATAATTAAAGTTATTAGGCCTCGCCCTTTTTTAACCGAAAAAAATAACGTTAGCGCAAATTAAATCTTTATATATATTATAGAAAAAAATAATTTTTTTATGCGTTAATCCGCGCCTGCAACTTATAACGATTAATAAAACGTTTATAATACTGTAACTAAATATTAATATAATATCATAAAAAAGTTTAATTTTTAAAATAAACCTTAATTAAAAGCGCTTATTAAATTATTAAAATAATAATATATGAAATTTATATATATGTTTTATAAATTTTAATATATTTTTTTGTTTCATTTTATTTATAATTAACGATAACGCGATATTACTGATATAATTCCCAAAAAATTACGAATATTTATTTATAAAATTTATTAACAATAATTTTACGTACCAAAATAATATCCTTTATTATTTAATTTTTAATTCAATTAACTTAAATTAATAAATAATATTATAACCGGTTCGGTTATAACGGCTTATACGGTATAATTCCGTATAAATTCCGTTACGAAAAACCGTATCTTTTACCGATAATTTTTAAACGGTTTTAACGTTATTTTCGAATTATCTTAATTTCGAAAGCATAACTCGTTAATCGATTAAACGATAAAAATAATACGCATAAATAATAAAACGGTATCGAAATTTCCAACTTTCCCGTTTTCAGCAAAATTACCCCGTATCTTTTTAATTATTTTGCCTTGCCTTAACAGTATATCTGTAACGGTACTGTCACGACGTTGTACGTCTTTTGGGTTTCTAGAAGATATTCTGTTATTGCACGAGAAAGAAAAAAGAAAGCTATCTAGTAAGCGCGTAACGCTTATATATATATAGCGAAACGGCGGCTTAAATAAGCCGCTTTACTAATGCCGTAATAACAACCCTCCTTTCTTAAGGTAATTATCCTTAATTATATAAAAAAAAATAAAAAATATAAATATTTTTCTCGGATTCGAACCTTAATTAATTAATGGCGTACTAAGTATTACAAAACGTTATGGCGTTAATATGGCATATATGCAATATAACCGAAATAAGGCTGCGTTAATGGCCGGATAACGGAATACCGTATAAAAAATATATAATGCCAATTTCGGTACGGAAATAATAATATTATCGTATAAAATATTATTAACCCGATTAGATTTTGCCGTATACCCGCCTTTACTGTTTTTGCGATATAAATATCAAATTTCCCCTTAATTTTTGTTTTTTATTTTTCCGTTATTTTTATAATACCTTTTTATTTCCCATTTTATAATTTTTTTTCGTTATTATAACGATACCTTCCCGACCTTATACTATTTACGTAACGTCCATTTACGCGAAACGGTTATATATAATTTATTTTAAATATATCTTTTTTAATTATAATCCTAATATTAGAAAAATATCCTTTTTCTGTTATCGTTTTACGTCGGCCGTAACGGCAAAATACATATTTTGTATTAAATATTAAAAGGTATATTAACTAATAAGTTATATACGTTATGGTATTAACGTTATACGGGATGTTATTATGCTAATTTTTTAACGTATAGCCGGCGGAAGGCGTCTAAGGCGATTTCCTGGATTTGAATACTTTTTTTTACTAAGTAGATTTTTATTTCGACGTTAACCGCAATAACGATAACGAAACGATCTTCGACGACGACGGCGACAAGACGTATACGTACTTTGACGGTTTTCGTCGGGAACTTTACCGGGCGGTGCTTTAACTTTATACCGTTTTCGAAGCGGCCGAAAAAACTTACCGTATAACGTTTAGTACGACGGGCGTAAAAAAAAGGTTAATATTATTTCTTAATTATAATTATACTTTTGATATTATATGCAAAAAAGTAAAATCGATTATTTTACGTAAATTACCGCCAGGCAAACTTTAATATAAATTTATAATTTTTATTTTATAGATAATACCGTAAATATACCGAAACGTATATTCCGTAATAACGCAATATTAATTTTGTAATAATAAAATAATATTTAAATTATTATTTAAAAAAAATCAAATATTATTTAATTATTAATAACGAAAAATATTAATTATAAACATTAATTAAATACGTTTTCCATAATAAAATATATATTATTATTTTTAAAACCTTAGGTCCTAATTAGGCGGATATCGATATTACGATATTTCTTTTACGTTTTAACGATTTTTAATTATTACGTTATTATCGTAATACCATATTTTCCTTTAAGGTTAAACCACCTTATATTATATGATTATTATAATAATATAACGTGCCATACAAGCATCCTGGATAATTTTTAACATATCCCAACTACCCAACTTTAATTGTCTATTTCTTAACACCAACAATATGGAACGGCTTACAAAAGAAACGAGAATAAACCTAGCCGTTTAAGCTAAAAAAAAATCCGAAACTTAGTTATGCGAAACTTAGTTTTATTTATGAAATCTCCCAATCTATTTTGCAGATGCGATATACCGGTATACTTTCCAAAAGCGATTATTTAGCTATATCGCGAAAATTAACGCCAACCGAAAAAAAATCGATTATCGAACGAATCCTTGACTTAGATACGCGAGCGTTTCTTGTCCGGCTCTAATATGTTGAAGATATGGCGAATCTGTTATTAGCCTAACGCGGTATAATACGCGTCGGGATTAATTGGGTGTCTAATTTTGTTCGACGGCAAAAAAAGCTCCAAACGCGTTTAAATCGGAAAATCGATTATTAACGGATCTTATGCGAAAATCCAGAAATATTTCGTAAGTGGTTCAAATTTATTCGGGCTATAATCGCAAAATACGGTATCGCAAAAAAAGACATTTATAATTTCGACGAAATTGGATTTTTAATAGGGCTTTTTATAATAATAGGCATGGTAATTACTAGTGCCGAAAAACGTGGAAAACCTAAATAAACGTAATAAGGGAATAAAAAATAGGTTATAGTTATCCAAGTTATTAATTCCTAAGGTTGGGTTATTCCGCCATTTATTATTATGGCGGGGAAAAATCATTTTAGGTTTTAATATTACGATAACCTATTGCCAGCAACCGATTAAAAGATCGCATTAAGTAATAATAACTAGATAATTAATAAATTAGGTTTAAAATGGATTTAACATTTTAATAAATATATTCGGACGTATATAATCGGTTCGAAACGTTTTTTTATCCTCGATAGTTACGAAAGTTACTATTCGATAAAATTCGAAAAATATTACGCCAACCACGATATTATTATGCTTTATATACCCGCGTATTCTTTATATCGATTTTAACCTTTTAACGTATTTTATTTTTCTATTTTAAAATACGCTTATTTGCGATATATCGAAAACCTAATACGACGTTATTATACCCATATTACCAAAAAAGATTTTTTCGCCGGCTTTTATAACGCGTTTTAAATTATCATAACGTCCGATAATATTAAATCTGGATTCGCAAAAGCTGGTCTTATTTTATTCGATCTTAATAACGTTTTTTCCGAATTAAATATTTCTTTAATTGTCCTTACGCCGACTGTTTCCTCGTTTACCTTTGCCGGTTCCATTTCCCCCCAGCGAAAACCCTTAAAATTATCCGCGAAATAACAAAATAAGGGCGTTATTTGGAAAGAAAAATTAAAAATTATCAAAAAAACTCGCTTACAAAAATGGTTAAATCGGTTAATCTTTTAATTAAAAGTAACCTATTACTTTTGTACGAAAATACTTTTTTTCGGAAAAAAGCTGCCTAATTACGCGAAACGAATTATATCTTAAGCAAACGTCGGAAAACCAAAAACAAACGTTTTCAAAAAGGAAAAACACTTATTATATAAAAGGGACAAGTTCTTCTGGCCCAAAAAGAAGGGGGTGGTAAAAAAATATATCTAATAATAACTGAAGGGGGTCGTTACAAAAGGGTTGAAACAAAGGAACGGAAGTGTGGCGTTTGCGGCAAGCCCGGGCATAATGCACGTATTTATGAAAAAGTTATAAATACGTCTAGCGAACAAAAATCCGATTAATTTTAATTAATGCGATATGTTGTTGTTAAGTTATTTGAATTTGTTATTGCGAAGTGCCAAAAATTATCCAGGATGCTTGTGCATCCAGGATGCTTATGTGGTACGTTACCGTTATTTGGCCGCCGGTTTTTTATAATTTAATTATTTATAACGTTAAAGGAATTAATATTTAATTTTATTAATTTTAATATAATGTAAACCTTATTATAATATTACCGCGATATCGGCTTAATAAAATATTTTTTCCTTTTTTACGTACGTTTCGTATTATTTTCCGTTATTATTTTAATAATATCCGGTATTATTCGAGTAATCTAAATTTATTAAGGTTATTTTTATAAAATTTATAACCGGTTCCTAAGTAGGGCGGTATAATTACGGTTATTTAACTTTATATTAAAAATTATATTTAATATTTTTAAAACTTTAATTTTTTTAAAATATTATTTAACGTCTTTTATATCGTTTGTATTTATAACGATAACGTTTTCGGCCCGAATATCCTATTCTCTATTTATTATTTTTTGCTTTAAAAGGTTTAATTTATAATATTAAATTAAGGAAATATAAAAAATTAAAAATAATTTATATTATATTAATAATTTGACGGTTATAATACAAAGGTATATTTTGGTAATAACGAAAAGGCCTATTTATTTATTTCTAAACTTATTATTACGCCGTTTTAATTTTATATAACATATATTAACCCAAACCCGTTTTTTTTTACGAACGTACCGGCGTTACTACGGTATTAATTAATTTATTCCGCGTATCGGTTTTACGTTTTCGCTATTAATATTTTAACCCTTTTTAAAATTCGTTTTAATTTATTTACGTAATTTATTACCTTAATATATTTTTTCCTATTACGTAAACGTTTTAGAAATTTTGGAAAATCGTTATAATTCTATATTTATAATAAGGTAAAAATTTTAATTAATACAAAATGGCGAAACGTTAATAATTTTGGATATATAATTATTATTAACAAATTTAGCTAAAAAAATTAATTTATTTAATTATTTTAATAAAACGAATAATAATCTTATAAATATTACTTTATCGCCGTATTAACGATTTCCGTTTAATTATTAATTTAAAGGTAATAAGTTATCGAAACGCGAAATATAACGCTTAAATATCGGTTTAATTTTTTTCAAAAAATTAAAATAAATTATATACCGCAATCCAATATAACTATGGCCGAAATACCATATAGGCGGTATATATTAGAAAAAAAAACGTCGGCAAAAATAATTACGAATATATCCGTAACGGCAATAAAATAACGCATTTTCGTAAATTTATTAATTATTATAAAAACGTATTTATAAATATACCCGAATTTTTTGCAATGGGGAAAAAAACCGACGTAATTTACAAAAATATCGTTCTATAAGCAGAACAAAACGGGTAAAAGGTTAAAAAAACCCGTCGGCGAAATTTTAAATACCTTAATATAGCAGTAAAAATAATAACCTTATATAAACGTAACTATATCCCGTAATAAGCATAACTAATAATAATTCCGTTATAATAAATTATATATTTTAAAACGTTTTAAATAACCCGTAAACGGTATATTATAATTACGGTATAATATTTATAATTTTAAAATTTTATTTTTTAATATAAATAATTTATTTTTAACATAAATATATTTTTATATTATTTTATAATCGGTTTTCGTAATTTTAAGCGTTTTACGGATATTTAATTTAAACCGTTTATAAGTTAAATTCGCAAATACCGCCAAAATATTACTGGCTAATATGGACAACCTATAAACGTTATCGATTAATACGTTTAATAGCTAGCTGGCATTTATAATATATGCCCTAAAAAAGTTTTTTATCGCTTAAATAAACGTATTATTCGATATCAGTACGTTATTTTATCGTAAATCGTATTATGGCGGTTCGCAGGTTAAACGCCGGGTTGGCATAATAATACGTCCGGAACCGTAACTTTTTTTTTTAATTTATAAATTATTTAAAACCGGAAATCGCTAAAAAATTCGAATTAATAAATTTAACGTTAATTTAAAAGTTTTATAATAATAAAATATTATAGGTTTTTATAATCGGTAATAATTTATATAAGATTTTCAGCCCCTTATAATTCCGGGCGTTATTTTTCGAAAACTTTAACGATAATTAACAGTTTTTTATCGTAAATTTCGTAATTATATTTTGCTAAGTTATATTTTGCTAAAAAAAGGCGATAAGCCGTAAAACGCCTAATATATCGTATTACGAAAATAATCCTTTTAATGTTTAATCGAAAATATTAATTTTTAAAATTATTTTATGTCGAAAATCGTAATATAATAAAACCGGTACCGTAAAAAAGATATTCTTAAGGTATTAAAAAGTTATTACGGCATTTTCCGTTAAAAAATTTATTTATTTCGTTTTATTTATTAAAATAATTAAAAATTTTGCGATTAACGAAAAGCCTTTTATAAATTATTAATAAAAATTTGCGAAACCGAAAAAACGTTATAATTCCCGTAACGTTCCGGAAAATTTTTATTATTAAATAACTTTAATCTTTTCGAAATTTATAATAATATTATCAATAAAGATTATTAAACTTAAATAACGTATTTTTATTATATTAAATTCGTATTTCCAGATATTAATTATTAATCCCGCATTTGCGAAATAACAGATTATTTCGCATATATAACTTTTATATTTTTTTTTGCTTTTGTTATAAATTAGGATATCGTTAAAATAAATTATAACATATTTATTTAAAAGATTAAATAACGTATAATTAATATAATACTAAAACGAATTCGAAATATTTATTATGCTAAAATTTATAATAAAATATTTGAATAATCCGAATCGAATTATAAAAATTATTTTTTATTTGTTCTTAAAAGTAATACGTAAACGATTAAAAACGGTAATAATATCGAATTTCGTAAATACTTGTGCCGAATAAAAAACGTTTAAGGTTTTCCGGATTAAAGAAATAAAGTAACGGTTTTTTACCGTAACGTTATTAAGGTCGCAGTAATTAACGCAAATACATATTTTACTTCCCAGCTTTTTTACGAATAAAATAAAGGCTATTATTAAAAATTTATTAAAGCGGATAAAGCCCTTTTTCAGATAATTATTAATATATTTCCGTACCGCTAGCAATTCGTAAAAGGACATAGCCCTTATACGGTTATATGGTGGTATTTGGCCTGGGAACAGTTCGATCTTATAGTCGAAAAGTTAATAAAATAACAAAAAGTCGGCGTTACGAAAAATAAACGCCTTTATTAAGTTATAGTACTTAAGTAATAATTTTTCTAAAATCTTGGTTATTATTGCCGGTAATTTGCCGTCGAGGTACTTTTGTATATCTTTTTTAATTACGCGGCATAATTAAGGTATTTTAGTTATTCAATTATAAAAAGCCCGTAATCTAAGAAAAATAATATCCGGATCGATATTATCGTTTTAAATAAAAATGTTACGTAAAACCGCAATAAGCGCAAATAATATCGTTTCGTTTACGGATAATAACTGGGAAAATAAGGTAATAATTTTGCATAATATATTTATAAAAGCGAAAAATCTAGCTAAAGATATAAAATTTATTATTATATTTTTCATACGGCAAAACGTTAAAAAATTAATAACGCGGAATAATTATATCGTTATAAGTACGATATTAAAATAAGGTAAAAAGGTTAAAAAAATAAGGAATAATTCGACCGAAAATAAGGAAATTAGGAATTCCGATATCGTTTCGTTATTTATACGTATTATTCCCATTATTTAATCGATTAACGGATTATATTTTCGAAATTAAAATAACCCGAAAATAACGTTAAAACCATTTAAGGATTATCGGTAAAAGATAAAATTTTCTATAACGGAATTTATACAGAATTATACCGTACAGGCCGTCATAACCGAACCGGTTATAATTTCATTTATTAATTTAAATTAATAAAACTAAATGGTTAAATAATAAAAGATATTATTTTGGCGCGCAAAATTATTATTAATAAGTTTTACAAATAAATATCCGTAATTTATTATAAACCGTACCGGCAATACCGTACCGTTATTAAATTATAAATAAAATAAAATAAAAAAAGATATATTAAAACCTATAAAATATATATATAAGTTTGGTTTATTATTATTTTAATAATTTAATAAGCGTTTTTAATTACGATTTATCCTGGAAATTAAACGTTTTCTTATTACGCTATATTAATATTTAGCTACGGCGTTATAAACGTTATGTTAATCGTTATAAGTTACGGACGCCGGTTAAAGCATATAAAAAAATATTTTTTTTCCGTAATATATATAAAAGTTTAACCTGCGCCGGCGTTACCTTTTTTTTCGGTTAAAGGGGGACCGGGCCCGGTAACTTTGGTTATTACCGTATTTAATTATATAAGTTTAGGCCCGGAAAACGCCGGGGCGCTCGGCGAGCGTTACGGTATCGCTTTATTAGCGGTTTGGCTTTTGGCCATACGTTTGTAAAAAATCTGATTTATTATATTATTGGAAAAGTTTTTAAAAAGCCGTATTTATCTTTAATTATTTTCGGGAATAAGGCGTTATATTTACGGAATAAAAACTTTTTAAAATATCTCGTTAATTTTTTGTTATAATACGATAACGTATAAGGTTAGCGGTTACCGGCTTTAATCGGCCAAATATATAAAGTTGCCGATAAAGTCGGCGAATATTATTAAGCCTTATTTTAGGGTTTAAAAATCCTTATGGGCCTAAGTTAATATATTAATAATAATATAAATTTAATTTAAAAATAAAAATATATTACTTATATTTCGTTATCTTTACGATTACGTTTCGAAATTCGTAAATTATATTATTATATTATTAACTTTATTACATATACGCAAATAAATATTATTCTAAAGTTATTAAATTATATATATAATACGGTTTACGGCCGAAAAATAAACGTTTCGATTAATCGCAAATTTTAAACGTATTAAAGAACGTTAATTAATATATTTTTCTTAACGGATTATTAAATCTTTAATCTCGCCCTTAAAAATAAACGGTTTAAAACTGCAAAAACAGTAATTATTTATTATTCCGAAAAAAATATATCGTAAATCCGTTAAAAATTAGATAACGCCGAGTTATAAAATTATTCCGAATAAAATATTAACAAACGGCGATAATATGCTTTTTATAGCCATAATTTATTATAATAACCGTTTTGCGGTAATTAAACGTTCCCGTAAATAAATTTTTCAAAAACAAATTATTTCGTTTATCGTAACGATTATTTTATAATTACGAAACGTTTTCGAAATTAATTTCGTTCGGTTATAACTTAATTTACGGCAATTAAGCAATTATAAAGTTAACGGTTTTTATATAATAATTATTTTACGTTCGTAAATTGTTTTTTAATTTAAATATTTACGTATTTTAAGCGTTAATAAATTTCCTTAAAACTTATAAAAATATCCCTAAATACTTTTTAAGGGTATTCGTATTATTCGAGAAAATGCTTTAACGGCGTAAAATCGTAAATAAACCGTATTATGGCGATAGTTAAATAAGGGAATTCCTAAAAAAATACCTTAAAGTTCGTAAGTCGAAAAAATAACGTTATATTGTTACTTTATTTATGTTTAAAGATAAACGTATTAATACCCGTATTACCTTTTTTAGGGGTTAAAAAATTTAAGAACGTTATAGCAAAGTGGCGACGTAATAACGGCGAACCTGGGGCGCGGTATAAGCGGTATTATAACGAAGCTATATAAGTTGCCATAAAGTTTATTTTTTGAAGGTACAACAAATTATTACGGCGCTATACGTCTTTTGAGTTTCTGGAAAATATTTTGTTATTGTACGAAGAAAAAAAAATTATCTAGTAAGCGCGTAGCACTTATATATATATAGCGAAACGGCGGCTTAAATAAGCCGCTTTGCTAATGCTGTAACAGGTACGATTATTCCGCGTTATTAATTTCCTAATATTTCGCCGCATAAAAAATATAATAATAGATTTTATACCTTTAGCCAGATTTTTTGCCTTTATAAACGTATTACGTAAAGTCATTATTTTATTTTTCCAGCTATTATTCGCAAATAAAATAACGTTATTAACGCTTACCGCGGTTTTGCGTAATATTTTTATTTTAAACGATAATATTAATCTAAATATTATTCTCTTTAGATTACGAGCTTTTTATAATTAAATAACCGAAATGCTTTAATTATGCCGCATAATTAAAAAATATATATAAAAATATTTCGACGGCAAATTATTAATAATAATAATTATGATTTTAAAAAAGTTATTATGTAAATATTATAACTTAACGAAAATATTTATTTTACGTAATATTAAATTCTTATTACCGTACCGACTTTTCGACCATAAAATCGAAATATTTTTAGGCTAAATGTTACCGTATAATCGCACAAAAACTATATTCCGTTATAAATTGCTAGGAGTACAGAAATATATCGATAATTATCTAAAAAAAGATTCTACCTACCTTAATAATTTTTTAATAATAACTTTTATTTTATTTATAAAAAAACCGGGAAATAAAATACGTATTTATATTAATTACTGCGGCTTTAATAACGTTATAATAAAAAACCGTTATTTTATTACTTTAATCCGAAAAACTTTAGAGGCTTTTTATTTAGCGCGAATATTTACGAAATTTAATATCGTTACAGCTTTTAATCCTTTATATATTGTTTTTAAAAATAAATAAAAAAATATTTTTATAATTTAAATCGAATTATTTTAATACCTTATTATAAATTTCGGTATAATAAACGTTACGAATTCCTTTTAATATTATATTAATTTTACGGTATTCGAACTTTTTAAATAAATAGGTTATAATTTATTTTAATAATATTTTGATTTATAATAAAAGTAAAAGAAATATAAAGATTATATACGTAAAATAATTTACCGTTTTATAAACGTAAAATTAATAATTAATATTCGAAAATATAAATTTAATATAACGAAAATACGTTATTTAAACTTAATAATCTTTATCGATAATATTATTATAAATTTCGAAAAAATTAAAATTATTTAATAATTTTTTTTCGAAATATTACGAAAATTATAATTTTTTTCTGTTTTATAAAATTTTACCGGCGATTTATAAAAAGTTTTTTATTAATTACGAAACTTTTAATTACATTAATAAATAAGGTAAAATAAATAGATTTTTTTAATAAAAACGCTATAACGGCCTTTTAACGTTTTAAAAATACCTTTTTACGGTATCGGTTTTATTATATTACGATTTTCGGCGTAAAATAATTTTAAACCTTAATATTTTTAATTAAACGTTAAAAGAAATATTTTCGTAATACGATACGTTAAACGTTTTACGGCCTATCTTTTTTTTCTTAAAAAATATAACTTAATAAAATATAATTATAAAATTTATAATAAAAAATTATTAATTATTATTAAGATTGTCGAAAAATAACGCCAAAAATTATAAAAAGCCGAAAAAGCTACATAAGTTATTTTTAATTATAAAAACTTATAATATTTTGTTATTATAAAGCTTTTAAATTAACGTAAAATATTTTAATTCGAAATTTTTAACGGTTTTCGGTTTTAAATAATTTATAAATTAAAAAAAAGGATTACGATTTTAGATATGTTATTACGTTAATCCGGCGTTTAATTTATATACCGCCATGATATTATTAATAATAAAATAATATACCGATATCGAATAATATTCTTATTCGAATAATAAAAACTTTTTTTAAAATATACGCTATAAATATTAATTAATTAATAAATATATTATTTAATAATATATATAAATTATCCATATTAATTAACGATATTTTGACCGCATTTATAAATTTAATTTATAAGTAATTTAAATTAAATATTTATAAGGTATTTAAAATTACGAATACCGATTACAAAACGATATAAAAGCATATTTATATTAAATATAA
The DNA here is from genome assembly GCA_004154925.1 of Monosporascus cannonballus. Classification (NCBI taxonomy): domain Eukaryota; kingdom Fungi; phylum Ascomycota; class Sordariomycetes; order Xylariales; genus Monosporascus; species Monosporascus cannonballus. Next base: position 117,550 of record QJNS01000188.1, on the reverse strand, counting down.
ATTATTGATATCGGATAATAAAATTTTAAAATTATAAATATTATACCGTAATTATAATATAATATTAACGGATTATTCGAAACGTTTTAAAATATACAACTTATTATAACGGAATTATTATTAATTACGTTTATTACGGGATATAATTACGTCCGTATAAGGTTATTATTTTTGTTACCATATTAAGGTATTTAAAATTTCGCCGACGAATTTTTTTGATTTTTTATTTATCCCGTTCCGCTTATAAAACAATATTTTCGTAAATTATACTGGTTTTTTTCTTTTTTATAAAAAATTCGAACATATTTGTAAATATGTTTTTATAATAATTAATAAATTTACGAAAATATATTACTTTATTGTTATTACGAATATATCCGTAATTATTTTCGTTAACGTTTTTTTATAATATATACCGCTTATACGATATTTTAGCCATAATTATATCGGATTATAATATATAATTTATTTTAACTTTTTTAACAAAAAATAAAATAATATTTAGGCATTATATTTTGTATTTCGATAATTTACTAGCTTTAAATTAATAATTAAATAAAAATTGTTAATACGGCGATAAAGTAATATTTATAAGATTATTATTCGTTTTATTAAAACGATTAAATAAATTAGCCTTTTTTAATTGAATTTGCTAATAATAATTATATATCCGAAATTATTATCATTTTAACGTTTTTATTAATTATAATTTTTATCTTATTATAAGTACAGAACTAGAACGACTTTCCGAAATTCTCAAAATGGTTACAAAATAAAACAAATATATTAAAGTACCAAATTACGTAAATAAATTAAAACTAATTTTGAGAAAAATTAAAGTATTAATAGCGGAAATATAAAACTGATATACGGAATAAGTTAACCGATATCGTAATAACGCCGGTATATTAATAAAAGAAAAATAAATTTAAGTTATTATATATTATATAAAATTAAAATAACTTAATAATAAGTTTAACGATAAATAAATAGGCTTTTTTGTAATTATTAAAATATACTTTTATATTGTAACCGTAAGATTATCAGTATAATGTAAGTTATTTTAAACTTTTAATTTTTTTTAATTTAACATTATAAATTAAACTTTTTAAAATAAAAAATAATAAACCGGAAATAGGATATTCGGACCGAAAGCGTTATCGTTACGAATACGGAGAATATAAAGAACGTCGAATAACATTTTGAAAAAATTCTAAATTTTAAATATATTAAATACGGCCTTTAATATAAGGCTATATAATTGTAATTATATCGCTTTATATAACAACCGGTTATAAATTTTAAAGGATATAATTTTAATATAACCGAATTTTCAAAATTAACCGTAATAAATTTAGGCCATTTAATTAATATTAGGTATTAATAAAATAATAACGAAAAATAACGCAAAACGTAGGTAAAATGTTTTTTATTTAATTAATAACGTAATAATATTACTATAAAATCTATATTATATTAAGATTAATAAAAATAAGTATAAATTTTATTAACGTTATAAATAAACGAATTATTAAAACTAATAATTAAATAATAATTATATAATATAAAATAACTTAATTCTAAAAGAAAATATGGCGTTACAATAATAATATAATAATTAAAAATTGTCAAAACGCAAAAAAATATCGTAATATTAACGTTTACTTAGCCGGTATATAAAGTTACAAAAGTAATAATATATATTTTATTACAAAAAATACGTCTAATTAACGTTTATAATTAATACCTTTTATTATTAATAACGAAATAATATTTGATCGTTTTTTAAGCGGCGATCAAAGAGTTATTTTATTATTATAAAATTAATATTATATTATTACGGAATATATATTTCTGCATATTTATAACGTTCTTTACGCAATAAGAGTTATAAATTTATATTAAAGTTTATCGGACGGCAACTTACGTAAAATAATCGGTTTTGTTTTCGCGATTATTATATTAAACGCAATACGATAAATTTTTTCAGCCGTTTCGAAAATAATATAAAATCGGAATACCGTTCTGTAAAGTTCTCGACGAAAACCGTTAAAATACGTATACGTCTCGTTGTTGTCGTTACCGAAAATCGGCTGTTTATCGTTATTACGATTAATATCGAAATAAAAATTTATTTAATAAAAAAGGGTATCCAAATCTAGGTAATCGCCTTAAATATTTTCCATTAATTATATATCGAAAAATTAACATAATAATAATATTCCGTAAACGTAACGTTAATATTATAACGTATATAATTTATTAATTTATATATATTTTTAATACTTAATATAAAATATGCATTTTGCCGTTATAATAGAAATAAAACGGTAGTAAAAAGTTTTTTTTTCTCATATTAGGAGTATAATTAAAAAAGATATATTTAAAATAAATTAGGTATAGCCGTTTCGTATAAACGGACGTTATATAAATAATATAAAGCTGGGAAAATTTTGTGACGGCAACGAAACAAATTTACAAAATAATAATAAAAAAACATTATAAAAATAACGAAAAAACAAAGAACAAAAATTAAAGAGATACCTGGTATTTATATCGCGAAAGCGATAAAAAAGGGATATGGCAAAATCCAGTCGGGCTAATAATATTTCGTATAACGGTATTACCATTTCCGTATCGGAACTAGTATTATATATTTTTTATACGGTACCCCGTTATTTGATTATTATCGCGGCCTTATTTCGGTTATATCGCGCGTACGCCATATTAACGTTACGACGTTTTACGATACCTAATATGCTACCAGTTAACTAAGGTTCGAATCCGAGAAAAACGTTTAAGTTTTTCATTTTTTTCTTTTATGCAATTAGAGATAACTGCCTTAAAAAAGGAGGGCTACTGTTACAGCATCAGCAAAGTGGCTTATTTAAGCCGCCGTTTCGCTATATATATGCAAGCGTTGCGCGCCTGCTAGATAGCTCTTTTTTTTCTTTCTCGTGCAATAATAGAATATCTTCCAGAAACTCAGAGACGTATAGTGTCGTGATAATTTATTCGATTTTAATTTTTTTTTATTAAATAAATTTCGCGAAATTAATAATTATAGATATTAACGTATTTTAATTTCATAATTAATTATATAATTTTCTAAATTATTAATCGTATTATGTAATAATTATTTATTTAGGTAATTAAGTTTTATTTAATTTTTAATTTAATAATATTAAATTATTTTAATATAGAAGAAATTTTTAATAATTTGTAACAATGTTAGTAATTTAATTTTCGTAATTAAAATAATAATTATATTTTGCTTATTAATCTTTTATGCGATAAAAGTATCGAAAAGTAAAAATACGAATTTTTAAAAATGTTTTCCGATAAAGATTATTTGTAAAAAAGGCGTTGTTTGTATATAGAAACAATTATACGTTAAGATTTTTATTATTTTCGAAATCTATAATTAAGAGATATATAAAATAAACGTAAAAATTAGCTTTATTAATAACACTAAAATATACAAAGCTAGAATATTTATAATAGTGTAATAAATAAAAAGTAATTTTAATTAAATCTAGACGAATAACGATAATTCTATATAATAAGTTTTTGATTTTTCCGAAATCCAGTTTTTTAATCTTATCGATATTTCGTTTTAACATTTCTTAAAATCCTTTTATTTAAAGATTTTAAAGTAACGTTTTTTAAATTTGAAGAATCTTAAACGTATATATCGCTTTTCTTAACAAATATCTTATAATAACTATAATTTCTTATTTACGCGATTTTTTATTATATATCTTTTAAAAAATAATAATTATTATTTTAAAAAGACGTTAATATAAAACGTTATATTTATTTTTAGAAACAATTTAACGTATATTTTATTACAAATTTTATATATTATGAGTATATCGTTAATATTGAGAAAAATAACATTAACTAATTATTAAATATAACGTATAGATTATTCGCAATAGATTTTTAATTTTTTTATTAAGTTTCTTTATTATAAACAATCGATTTAAATCGTATAAGGCTTTTTATAAATTTATATGAAAATACGAAAGTCCAAATTCATGTAAAATATATACGTATATTAACAATATTAAGTTAATCAAATTTAATATTAAGTCGAGTTATAATAATTATAAATATATAAAAAGACATATTTATTAATATATATACGCAAGTATTAAAGTTTAACATAGTTAAACATCGTTACCAATAATAATATTAACTTTAAATTTCTAAAATATTCTATATTTATTAAATTTGTATATAAATATCTATATTAATTAGAAAATATTTTTAAAACTCACGTTTTAAATTATTTTCTATAATTAAGTAATAATATTTCATCGCTTTATCAGATATATCGAATCTTATTTTTTAATATAATTATTGCTCAAGTTTTAACATATTTGTTTTATAAAATATTCTATTATTTTTAAAAATAATAAGAAAATTAACACGATATAAATATTATATTTAATTATAAACCAAAGAATTTCGTTAAAAACGCTTAACTATATATTAATTCTTTCGAATTTTAACATGTACTTAATTATAGTCGAAACTCATTTTTTTTACTATTTAGTTAGGATTTAAATAAAATTAATTAATTCAGAAAATCTAATTTCGTATAGAGTTACCGTAATTAAGAAAAGTTGTTAGGGATTATACGGTCCTAAGAGCTGCCAAGAGCTTAGCAGATCTATATATAGCTAGTTAACTCACCGATATTTTATATTCTCTGTTAATTCTACATCTTTATTAGTTTTACGATTTTATTTCTAACAAAAATCTAGTAACATATTTTAAGCTTTATCTAGCAGTAACGCGTTAAGTTATTAATAATTTAAGTGTCACGTTCTAATAAACCACGGCTTTTAAAAACGGTCGCAATAGCAACGGCCAAAAAACTAAGTAGATCAGATTACGTAATAAATCACCAGCTCACTGGCTTACTACCAGTGAGCTGGATCACTAACTTACTAGTAGTAAGCTAGTAAACCGGATTATCAATTTATTAATAGTAAGTTAGTAAGTCGAATTAAAATATATATATTTATTATTTTTATAATTTAAATGATAATAATTTATAATAAACTATCGTATTCTAAAACGCTTTTAATGTTACGAAATATAAATAGTTATTATATTTATTACTTAAAGTTTTGTAATATTTTCACTGATATAAATTCGTACAATTTAAATATAATAATTAGTTGAACCGTTTAGTTATTATATGTTATAAGTTTTTATTTATTAATAGCGTTAAACTTTAAATAGTAATATCGATATTATGTTTATATAAGATAATAAGTAGCTGTAGACTAGAGTAAGGTGATCTTCGATTTGTTATAAAATATATTCTAAGAAGCAAGTATATTAGGTTATTTTTATTTGGTATTTCCTATTAGCTGCTAAATAGTAGATTTATATTAATATGTAGATTGGTAGTTAATCGATAGCTAGTCGACTACTAGTCTTACTTTATAAGGATTATATTTATAAATATATTCTTTTTTTAAATTCTTAGTTTTCAAGAATAATACTATTATTTTAGTATAATGTATTCGTAAATTTAGTTACGTAAGTTTGTCGATAAATTTTTGTTTTTAAGTACGTAAGTTATATTATATTATAAGTAAAATACCAAAATAACTAATACGTACTATATTAGATAATTAAGTATATTTAGTTTAATTTCTTTTTTGTTTTTATTTTTATATTGTTTTCTTTGTTCATCTTACGTACGTTTTTCACTTTATTTTGATTTATAATATCTATTTTTCGTAATCAATTTTACGAAAAATAATATTTTAATATAAAAAATAACCGGGATTCCTTTTAATATTATCTTTTCGATATCGTTAATAAAATAAATATGAGTTATATTATGAGCGGTAATAAGCTATATTATACTTACGCAGTATAATATTATTTTACCTACCGTATAATTTATATTCAGATTTGTTATACTCTCATTTATATTGTAATTAATTATTATTCTAAAATCTTACGCGTAATAAATATATAATTTTAATATTATTAGTATTATCAATCAATTTTGATTTAAATCTCCATTATTTTAAAGGTAGTACTTTAATAATTTTTTAATTCGGCACTGATAATTAGAAAATCCTCGATAAATTCGAAAAGAATTCGTATTGCAAATACTCTATACAACTATATTAACGTATTTGCGATCGGTCGCTAACTTAACGTTTTTTATAAGGCTAAATTCGTTCTTAACACAGTTATTGTTAAAAAACACCGCTTTCTTAATATATCGAAATTAAATTTTCAATCGTTTATTACAGCTACGAAAATTTAATCTTAATATTGCTTTATAAATTTATAAACTTAAATCTTTTTTTATAAATATTATAATTCGTTTTATTTTGTAATAAATTTTCGATTAAGTGTAATTTTAAAATACTTTTATAAATAAAACACCTTTCGAAAGCTATTAAATTATTATATTTCTCTATTACGAATATTTTTCGTTTATCTTTTAATATCTTAACGCAATTTTAACATTTATTAATAACTATAAATAAAATATGTTTTTATCTAGTAAAGCCGTTATTAAGTCTAAATACGTTAAGTTTTTTAAAGGTAATCTTTTATTTTAAGTCAATAATAAATTATTTTTCGATTGTTTAAGGCTTATTTTTATAAAAAATAAAATGTTTCTAATTTCTGTTTTCAAATTTTACGTTTAATAAGTTTAATAAATATGACCGTTTTTTAATATATATATACTAACTTTTTCAATATATTTACAAAAGACAAATTAACGTAAAATTTAATAGTTAAACGCAAAAGTTTGTTTTCGAAATACAAAATCGATTTTTCTATATCGTTTATTAATTTCTGTTCATTTTTGTTTTATTTAATAAAGGCATTATAATTTAACTTTTTATATCATATTTTAATTTAAAATTTAATAATTCAATTTAATTTTTATTTAACATAAAAATTCGTACTTTTTATATTGCCGTTTAAATTTAGATTATACTACGATTTGTTATATAAATTTAATAATATTTTATTGGTCGATTTTTAATTCATATACAATAGAACAATTATTTGTTAAAAGTTTAAAAACTATTATATAATTAATTAATATTTTAATTTCGATATTTTAATTTTGTAAAATTATTTTCTACAGTTTTATAATTATTACACGATTAATTTTTAATTGGATTATTATTATTTTACGGTTTTATATTTTTTATATACGTATTTAACCTTTTTTATAATGCTGCAATATTTTAAATATGTAATTGAAATATATTCGAGATTTTTATATATTATATTTAGCAGATTAACCTTGTTATATAATTATACGTTTCTATTATATCTTATTATATTGGTAATAAATAATATTTTTTATTTTTTTATTTTTCTTATTCTTTTATTAAGTTTAATAACGTTAATTAAACGTTACTTAGTTTTTAATTATATGAAGATTTTAATAAGGATATTGAAAATATATTATCTGTTTATTAATATTTGAAAAAAACCATTTACTTTTTAAGTAAAATCTGGATATAAATAAGTATAAATTTTTATTTTTAAATGTGAAATATTTTGTCGATAAATTTATTTAATGCCTTAATTAAAATTTTACGAGTATATAACGTTAATTATAATACTTTCTTTTACATTGTCGTTATTTCTTTGATATTCGTTTATCGTTCGATAAATAATTGTTAATGTTTTAAAGCATCTTTTTATTTTTTACACTTATTTTTCAAATTTTCGTAAAAAGTATTTTATTATTTTTAAATAATATCCGTATAAAATTTCGAATAGAAAACGACCGGTAAATGTGTTTCGAACTTTATTATATATAAATTCCGTATTTTGTAATAAATTATTTTAATTAATTTAATATTCGTTAATGTAATTCCGAAAAAAATATTTTGAAATTTAATAGAGACGTTTTACTTGCTTATAAGTTTGCAAATAATAAATAATAGATATTTATTATTTTATATTTCGTTTTTTGCAAAATTCTGCTTAAAATTAATTAATTAATAATTTATTTTTATCGTTAATAATTCCAGTCGGCTTACCGAATCTATATTCTATTTTATTATAAAGTAATCGAGTTAATTCGCTTACGATTAAAGTTTTAATCGTAAAAATAAATAAATTTAATTTCGTAAAACAATTAACGATTATTAAGATCACGGTATATTCTAGCTCGTTTAGGTTTAAAATTTTAGTAAATTTTATAATAAAATCTAATAAGATTTTTTAGAAAAGTAATTTAACTAATAATAAGAATCATTATTGTTTATATACTTTATAACATAGTTTCGTTATATCTTAGCAATTCGAATATTATTTAATATATTTTCGAATATTATTCGCTATATGTTTTTAAAAAATCTTTTAGTTATTAATTTGAACGTACGGATATATTTTATATATTTTGCTTTTAAATTATTATAATATTAATTAATTATTTTAGTAAACTATCTTACGATAAGATTACGAATTTATGTCTATAATATAAAATTTTATTTAAATTTAAAAAATATTTTTTATTTCGATTTAACGTAAAATTATTCGTATTAACTTTATAATATTTAACTTTTTAATTGACAATTTTGGAACTTAATTATATACTTGTTAAAGAGCGTTTAGTTATAATATAATTTTATTTTTAGATAATCTTTGACTAAAAAACATCAAACATATCAATTATAAATAATAATCTTTTTATTAATTTCATCTTTTTTAAATTTTTGGAATTTCGATTGTAATATAATTATAATTTGCAGTTATTATTATTTAATCGTTAATCGTATTATTGCTGTAATTTATATTTATATTTTTATAAATAAGTATTAAATTGTGTAAATATATATTTTTTACGCTTTTTTCGAAATCTTTTATAATTATTTAACAAAGACGTTTCATTGTTTTACGTAGATAATAGTTATTTAAATTTTTATTATTTAAAACTTATTTAAAATTTTAATAATAAATTAATTTTACGCCGTTTTTAAGAAAGTTTGTATTTTTTATAATATCTGTAAATTGTATTACATATTTGCTATTTTGTTCTGCATATTTTGTAGTATATTATCTATAAATTTTAACCTTTTTAATATCGTAAAAATCATATTTTCATATATAATATTTTGAATATATAATTTAAGCATTTAAATAATTTATCTACTCGGTTAACGGCGCCTAATTTATATTAGAATTTAAAGTCAAATTATAAAAAAAAGATAAATTTCTCGAATTAAATTTTTCTTAAGGTTACGCTTTCGAAATATTAACGTTAGTATTTTAAAGTTTTATTACCGCTAAGACTTTTTATTATTTTATTACCTAGTTTTTCGTTAAATTAAATTTCCACGTTTAATATATAATTAGACGTTAATTTTCTTTATATTTTTGTGATAATATTTTTAATATACGTTTTATTAAAGTATTTATTCTTATCTTAATATTTTTAAATTTATTTTAATATTAGAAAATCATCGGTAATTAAAATCTGATTTTTAATTTATAAAATGTTTTTTTTAATTCTTTCGAGCGCGTAAAACTATTTGTTTATCTTAGTATTAAATTTTTTTAACAATTTAGTAATAAGTTTAATAATATGCAAATAATAAACGATAAACTTCGGAAAACAATTTGAAATTTTTTTTAAAAAAATTGGATATTATAAATCGATTTCGGCTTTGATTACGATTCAATAACGTCAACTCGTCGGCCTTTTATTTTGGACTTATTAGTATTAATTATAAAAATAAAAAATATTTTTAAATAAATTCGTGTTTAAATATCTTTACAAATAGTTAATATCGTAATAACCGTCTATAAATTAATTAAAAATATTTCGTATATTTCTTATTATCGAAATAAATAATTTTAATATATAGATATATTTTATATATATAATTAAATAATATAATTAATATTATATAGATATAAATTTTAAAAAATAATTGACATATTAATAAAGCTAAATAATATAATTATATATTGAAAGTATCTGTAATATGTTCGGAAAGCGGTTTTTTATTAATCTTTTTTTTAATTTTAATACGATAATATATATTTTTGAAAATAGATTTCGAAAATATTTTAATTAATTTTAAGCGTCATATTATTTTGAAAATTTAGTATAAAAATATCGGGTTTTTATTATTATATAATTTAACTTTTTATATTTATCATATAATCGGGAATTACGGTTTTTTAAATACAAATAATATTAGTATTTTGACGTCCATTTGCAAATAACGTATCTGTTATATTTTTATATTTTTTTCGGATATACTTTTCGAATATTTTTCGTTAAACGTTTAATATAATATAAATTAGATCGAATAAAGATATTTTTCTCGAAATTAAATTTTTAACATATTTTGCTTTTAATAGTTAAAGAAATGTATTAGTTATCGTTTTAAAATATTTTCGCCGAAAATTTTGTAGAAATATAGAAAATTTAGTTGTTCTTTATTCTCGCTATTTTTTAAATTTTAAAATATCTAATTTCTTAATTGAGCTTATTATATTAACGAGATAAATTTATTTACTAAAAACACTTAAATTTACAATTTCTCAGTTAATAGTCTTTAATACTAAACCCTATAACTATTAATATATAGTTATGTTTAGTAAAATATTTAATTTGCTTATTTTCAATTTAAATAATACAAAAGCGAGCGTTTTCTAGTTACGATGTATTACGAAATAAATTTGCTTAAATTGTCGTTCGTTCTTGTTATTATCCGTTATATTAATAAAAATTTCGTAAATTTTATAATATTTGATATATATGCTGTTAACGTTAATAAAGCTTGGAATATTTACGAAAATTATTTGAAAATTAAGTTTTTTTGTTAATGTTTTATTTATAATATTTATCTGTATTTCGATATTTATATCTGTTTATATTATTATATTTATTTGTATGTTTTTATTAAGCATCTTTTTTTAAATTTAATTTTATTCCAACCGTTTTATAATTATTAGCCGAAATAAATTGAATATATGCCTTTATTTCAGTTTCGTTTTAAAGTTTTAATTTAGAGAGTAATTTAATTTATCGTGTATATTATAACGTTCTATACGGTTTTGGGAAGTTGGTTTTTATATAGTCGAAATAATAAATTTTGCGTATTTTTTTAAATTTGCACTTTATGCTTTTATAAATTACTTTCTTATAATTGTAATATTTAAATAAGCTCTTAAACACTAAAGATATTAAATCCTATAAATATGTTTTAATCGAAATTAAATTAGTAATTATCCCATTTTTATATATTAAAACATTTACGGTTTTTATTAATTTTATGCGGTATTTTTATTTTGTTTTTAGAATTTGTTTTTTAAAGGTATTAAAATAAAATCTTTTATTTTTATTAACGTGTATAGTAAAAAGAACATTTTTAAAACATATTTTAATAAAGTTTTATTTTATTTATTACATTATTAATTCGTATTAATTTAATATTTTTCTAAAATAAAATACTTCGTACTTTTAATATTGATTTGTAAAATTTATTAAAAATAAAATATTTATTACTTTAATTGTTCTAAAAATTAAAACTCTTTATATAATATAAAAATCCAACGGCAATTAATCGGTTCGCTATCGTAATTCTATAAATTGCTATTTATATTTCCTATTAGGGCAATTAAGATTTATTTAACTTTTTAATAAAAATTTTTAAACTTTTTTTAAATTTTTTTATAATTGAAATAATTAAACGTAACACGGTATAATCGTTAAACATTCGTAATACACACGTTTATATAGCTTATAGTCTATGAAACATAAATAAAAATATTTTATTTTAATTTTTAACGCAAATTTCGATAATAATTTTTATTTAATCTTTTTTAATAACTATACATTTGGAAAATTTCAAATAATTATAAAATAATATTCGTTCGTTATTTTTAGAGTTTTATAACGACATTGTAATTCATTTATAAAGCTTTATATTTTTAATTTATATTATTGCTTATTATTCGATTAATTACTGCAATATTTTCGAATGTTATTCGTTTTGTTAACGAATAATTTTTAAAATATAAATATTATTAAAGTATTTAACCTTTTTTATTTTAAATTGCGGCACGTAATCGTTATATTATATTCGTTTTTCGAACCGTTCGACTAACGATTATTACAATATATTCTTATTAAATGTATATATATAAAATAAAATCTCGAAGACTGTAATTCTTTGCTCATTCAGGCTTTATTATAAACGTTTTCGTCTTTTTTTATATCGTAATCGATCGTTCATTTACTAAGGTCTGATCGGTAGTTTTTTCGATCGATAACTTAAGTTCGTTTTATAATCGACGAATTTTACTTTTAATAGTTATCACGTTATCTTTTATAATAAAAATGAAAAAGTTGTAAGATAATAAATAATTATATATTAAAGTAAGGTAATTTTCGACCAATCGCAAAATATATTCTAAGAAATAAATATATTAGCTTATTTTTATCTAGTAGTTTCTATTAACCGCTAGATAATAGATTTATATTAATAAGTAGGTCGATAGCTGATTAGTAGCTAATCGGCTACAAGTCTTATTTTATAAACGTTATATTTTCATAATGTATTAATTAATAATTAATTTACGAAATTCTTAATAATATAAGTTTAAACGACGAAAATCAATAACTCTATTTAATTAAGAAAAATGTTTTTTAATAATTAAACTTTTTAAACGAACGCCTTATTTATTGTAAAAAAGAAAATATTAAGCTTATTATTTTGCTCTGAACAATATAAAAAAATTTAAAAGTAAAAATAAAACTCCAAATATTAAAACTTTTTCTAAGACAAATTCAATTATTTAGTTATATTTTATTAGAAAATTAGAAAAAAAAATTAACACCTTTTAAAGCGGAATTATTCAGTAATATTTTTACAAATTATAATTTTTTTATATAATGTCGAACGTAATTTAGGTATTTTTCTATTTGACTTATTATGTGTATATTGCGAATAAAATTTGTAATAAAACGATTGATAAAAAATGTAATTATTTAATTCGAATTTACTATAAAAAGATATATTATTTTACTAATCGAAAAATAAACTCTTAAAATCATAACAGTATATACCGATTATAAACAACTTAAATAAATATTAATAAACGTTTTTAGACTAATAAATAATAAATAAAAACTGAAATAAAAATTTAATAATTAATACAATATATTAGTTCAGTTAATTTCTAATTAAACGGGAAAAAAAGTTTTAATATCTAAGTTTTTTGATAATGTAAGAAAATTATTATTTTTTGCAAAATTAACTTGTCTAAATATTTATTAAACTATATCGCTGTAGTAATTAAAATCGATAATCGATAGTATATTTAACGTACTAATAATGTTAAGGACAAATATAATAATAAACTCCGAACTAATATTAATATTCTTTAATATAATAATATTCCGCAAAATATTATATAAAAATATATAGAGCTTAAAGTTATATAAAAAAATCTATAATTAGATTAAGTATTTTAATTGCAGTAAAATAGAATATAAAGCTTACAAATATCGAAAATGTAAAAAGTAACGATAAAATAACTAGATATTCGTACAAGAAAAACAACTTAAGAAAAATAAAACGAATAACGAAAAATTTATTAAGATAATCCAAATCCAGTATACAATAAAACCGTTACGATAAAAAACTCCAATACGAAATATAAAAAAACTAGGAACTTGCTCAGAAAATATTAGAAAAAAATAATATACCTTAAAAAATAATTGAACAAATATCGAAAATAAATAAAAAACGTTTATTTCAAAATTCTAGACTAATATAATAATATATATGCTAAATATTATAAACTAGGTAAATATTCCGTATATAATATATAAAAAATCCATTTACTAATATATTAAACGTATATATAAAAAAGATTTACCTTTTCTAATTTAATCAAAGACAAAAAAATAAATAAATAATAATGTCAATATTTTCGAATTATTACTTTATAAAACGAAATCGACAGACAACTAACCTTACGGAATTAGCTAGAAAAAAATTAATATCTGTAAAAAAACCTTTTCTACTGTTATAATTAATATAATTATCAAATCGTAGAAACATTATCTTAGTTCATCGTAAAGAAATATTGCCAAAAGACTATTACAGATTTTTATTTTCAGTTAGTATTGATTACAAACCTTTAAAAAACAGACTTTAAAAAGAATTTCGACAGTTCGCTTAGGAACTTTACTAGAAAAATAACGAATTATATAAGAATTAATAAGATGTTATACGTTATACAAAAAATTATTTACTTAATAAATTGAAAATTATAAATTAAGTCAAAAATCTTATATAACTTAAAAAACAAGTACGGTGATAAAAATAATAAATCTAGTAACTTAACATATTAAATGAAAAAATATAAATACAGTTCGACAAATTCGAAAAAGAATTAAAAGAAAAAAAGTTACTAATAAAAAAGTAGCACAATAACGAAACGTAGAAAAATTAAAAAAGAAACTTATAAAAAAATTTAAAATTAACAATAAAAACCGTTAATAACTTTATTATTTTGAATATACGAATTAAAATATACTAGTATATCACAATAGTAAATTACGAAAGTTTAAGCGAAAACTATATTACATCGAATATTATTAATACATTTAAATTATTATAAAAATACAAGTTAAAACCTTGTTCTTTTACGAAAATCGAAAATCAAAATTTCGTTTACAATAATGGAAAAATATTATACGAAATTAATTACTTTAAGTTCTTTAATTAAAACTCATACTAAACGATTAATTCAGATATCGTTTTACTTACAAGTTATAATATAATCTTAATATTATTATAAATACACTAATACGGAATTTAAATTAATACAAAAACTAGTCAAATAAAATTCGCTTTATACTCTATTAATAAATCAAAAATATTAAAATCTTAGTATTCGATCGAAACTAACGACAAATGCAGATATAAAAATGCGATAAATATCTTATTATTCAAAAAGACAAAATATAAAATAAATATCAAAAAATATAACACATAATTATTATTATCAAAATAAAATTTAATGAATTAAATAAGAATCTAAAATAATAATCTCCAAAATTAAAAAATTATATATATATTTAATATATTATTATAGTATCATCAATATAAATAACTATTCAAAAACAAACTTAACAAAAAATTATTAAAACATAATAAATAAAATCTTAAAATAATATTAAAAAAGCTTTCTTAATAAAATTCTACTCTATCTATAACTTTAACGAAAACAAATTACGTATTCTTAAAAAAATACTTAAAGAACTAGTTATAAAAAGGATAAATTCAACCTTTAAAATTATTCGCAAAATATCCTATATTTTTCGTATCTACGAAAAATAATAAATTACGACTTATAGTTAGTTATAAACAATTAAACGATATTATTATCAAAACTCAAATACTACTATTCATAATTACTAAAATTAAAAACCGATTTTACGGAACCGAATAATTTATAACATTCGATCTTAAAAATAAATATAATTTTATTCGAATTAACAAAAATACGAATAGAAAATAACTTTTAAAACGAAATACGAACTATTTAAATACTTAATTATATTAATAGAACTTACAAATATACTCGTAAACTTTTAACGAATAATAAATTATATAGTATAAAAATATCTTAGCATTATTATTATATATTACCTCGACGACAATCTCATATATTCGAAAACGGACAAAACATGTATAATGTATGTTTATGAAATTTTTTAAGTTTTACAAAACACTAAATTATAAATTAACGCAAACAATATTAATTTAATAAGCCAAAAAATATCTAGAATATATTATAATTTTGATATATATCAAAATAGATCTGAAGAATTATTATAATAATAAAATAATAAACGTTAATAATAGTTAAAAAGCTATTAATATTCTATAAATTTGCTAATTATTATAAGAGGTTTATTTAAAAGTTTAATAAAAGTGTTATATCTTTAACCAATTTTATTAAAAAAGGTTTATATAAATACTATAAATAAAAAAATAATAGAAAATTAAATATACAATTATTACTAAGCCAATACTGAAAATATATGATTTAATACGTCTTATTAAATTAAAAACGAATTTTTCGAATTATATATTAAACGTAATAATGAGATAATAAAATAAAACAAATTATATTCTATTATATTCTTTTTATATAAGTTAAAAAATCCAATTTAATTTCGTTATTTTAAATATAAAATTCATAATTATTATTATAAATTTTTAAAAATTTAAATATTTTCTTAAAAAATCTTTATTAAGTTACGGTTTATACGAATTATTAAAATCTTATCCGTTTTACTACAACTAAAAAACTTACGAAACGATAATTATAATGCGTAAAAAAAGTGGAACTTTGACTTTATTATTAACTATAAAAAAGTTCGAAAAACGGTAAAATAAATATTTGAAACAAACAACTAAATCTCGAAAAAAAACTTAGTTAAAATTAACTATACTATTTTCGATATAACTTTAAAAAATACTTACGCCTATATTAAATCGCAATAATACGAATTACACAATATAACATATATGAAAAAATCTCAAAAATATAACGATAATTTATCAAAAACTCTTAAAAATAGTTTACAAGTTCTAAAAAATAATAAATAAACTTAATACGCAATATATACAAATATCAGTTATATAAATATTTAAAGATTTGCAAAATCTTAAAACGATTTTAACCTATTTATTATTTGATTAAAATAAAATAATAATTTAAAAAGTACGAAAATAATATAACATTTATAATAAAATTAAAGCAAATTAATATAAACTATATAAAAAATTATAACTATTGTCGATTTTAAAAAAAACTATAAAATCTAATTACGATAAATTTTATTACTAAAACTTCTTTATTTTTTACCTTACAAAAAATATTAATACTGAATAATTAGCATATATTTACTTCACAAATATTTTAAATATATAGGTTATTAGACGAATTTTATTTTCGACAGAACAATTACATTTACTTTAAAGTTTTAACAAAATCTTATAGTATAAATCGGTTTAAATTATAAATTATCTAACATATTTAAAATATTACATTAATTATAAACAAAATAACTAAGTTAAAAAATTGTCTATTGTTTAATTGGCTTATAATATTAATTCTTACGAAAGCATTAAAACAACTTTAATATATGTAAATTTTGGTTTTATATTCGATATTTTTAAAAATCCGTACAATTAATTTATTAATATTAAGGTAAAATCTATATTAAACTAACTTTAATAATTATATCAGAAAATAGAAACAAAATTAAAATTTATATGTAATTAAACAAGCATATATTACAACTAAAAACATTTTAAAAACTAGACCTTTTTTTAAAAAGTTATTTCGTTATAAAAAAATTTAATCGAAAGAATTCCAGCAAAAAATCGATTGTAAATATATCGATCATTATAAAATTATTAAGACAATCTTAAAAAACAATTATTAATTAAAAGTTTTTCTAAAATTAAATTCTATTCAGTTTTTTATATTTTCTTATTTAAGATAACGACAAATACTATTAAAGTTTATGTAGAAAAAATATTATAAAAGCGGAAAATAAAATTATATATAAATTAAAAAGAAATTTCGATATAAAAAAAGAAAAAGACTTTACTTCGTATTTAATCAAATAAAAAAATTATCTAGATTTCGAAAATATTTAAAAACTCGTTAAAAATCTTATTAACGCTTAACGCCTATTAAAAAACTTTTATCAGTAACGACGGAACACAGAATCGCGTTTTAATTAACGTTCTACAAGGGGCGACGTTTACGGATTAACAAAACTCCAGTTAATAACGTCTATATTTTTAAAAACTAGAACTTCTATAATTATCTTTATTTCGTAACGTTTAAAATTATTAAATTTGTCCATAGATTAGAAAACGCAGTTAACAAATTTAGTATCTTATATTTGGTATTATTGCTGTTAACGACAAATATAGAATAGCTAGATAAAAAAAAATCGGATAAAGCTTTTTCGGCAACTAATTTTATTAAATGATAAACTTTAACGATATAATAATTATCTATAGAAATGAGGATATCCGTTTTATTATATAATCTACCACGACGTATATATTTTTATAAGAAAAATCTCTTTTATTATTTAATAAATAAAGCATTTAAAGGAATAAAAATATAGTATAATTTTGAAATTTTTTGTTTTTAATTAAGTTAATTAAACCATAACGTTATTTAGTTTTACGAAAGTGATATTTAAAAATACGATTAGATATAATTAAAAAAGCGAAGAACTTACTAGGAAAAAAAATCTTAAAAGCAAGATTTTTGGAAAGAGAAAATTATATTACGTCCTAATAAATTACGGCCTCTAGAAAGGCTCGTAACAAAGACGGCTACAAAACTAAATAAACTAGGTTAATAAACGGATTACTAACATATTAGTAACAAATTAATAAACTAAATTGAAATATATATTTATTATTTCTACAATTTAAATAATAATAATTTATAACAAAATATCCTTACTTAAAACGCCTTTAATATTACGAAACGTAATACGTTATTATATTTATTACTTATATTCCTACGATACTTTTGCTAATATAAACTAGTACGACTTAGGTTTAATAGTTGGTTAAATCGCTTAGTCGTTATATTAAGTTTTTAAAGGTTAGAATAATTCCGAGTATTAGTAAACAAAGTTATATAACTTAACGCTCTAAATTATCCGTTTTATTAAAAATATTTAAAGCGCTTTTTTAAAAAAGTTATTAACTGTTAAATTAAAGGTATTTTAGTTAAAATATAAATTATAAGCTTTATTAATCTCTATTTTTTAATTTTTATAAAAGTGTTTAATTACAATCACTTATAATTATTATAATTATAATGTTAATCACTATTTAGATTTATTTTATATTATCGTAGTATATATCATTTTAATAATATTTATATTTAAAGCATTATTATTAAAATCATTTTAAAAATTCTTTTAATAAATTTTCTTAATAATAGAAAGATTCTATTAAATTATTTAATTTCTCGATTTCGAATAATCTCTTTTTTTATTTATTTTAATATTTATGTATTTCTCAAAATCTAAATCACTAATAATATTAGGGCATTATTAATAAAAAATACATACTTTATAAATATTATTAAGTATTCTAGAAAATAACCGATATACGCTTTGAGATTTATTTTTTAAACATTTTATACCTTAATAAATAACTTTTATAAACGCATAAGTTTTTAATTCGAAAAGTATAATATTCGCTATACTTGTCTTTAGCTTTTTTATAGAAATAAATATTTTATCTTTTTTAATTAATTATTCGTTGAAAATCTAGATAAGACTTTTTAGATTTAAAATCAAATAAATATGAGATTAATAATATATATAATTCTTTTCATAATTTTCGATTACAAATTAAAAAAAGTTAGTATTAACAATTAAATATCTATTTTTATATTAAATTCTTTTTCGATAAGTTTCTAAATACCTAAAAAGTTTTTAATATATAAACGTAAAAGTTTATTAGATATACCTCTATTAAAAAGCCATTTCTAGATCTTATTTGCGAAAATAGATTTGTTGTTTAATAAGATTAGTTTAAGCTTAATATAGAATTAATTTTTAAAAATGTTTTAACTATATTTATAATTGTAATAAAATATTTTTTTGGTTTTAAAACACAATTAATACTACCTTTAATAATAAAACATACAATAATTAATGTTTTTATATATTCTTAAAAATGTTATTAAATTCGAAAAAATTAACGTATATCGTATTAAATAGTTTGTTTTCCTAAACTAGTTACTATAATAATATTCTTTTTTATCTTTAACGACCTAATAATTTTAATATTAAATTGTTAAAAATAAATAGATTATCGTTTCGATAATTACTTGTATTATTTTCTCGAAAGCTCGTAAACCTAGATAAACTAATTTTTAACACTATATTATAACGTTTCTTTTTAAAAGCTTTAAAGAAAATCGAAAAGTATTGTTATAAACTTCTAATATAGAGTTAACTTAGAAAATAGAAATTTCTAGATTAAGAGTTCTGGAACGAAATTTCCTTTTTTTTCAAAAATAACTTTATTTCTTGAGTTATTTTCGTTTTTTAAAATAATAATAATGTGTTTTTTAAGTTATTATAAAACTTTTTAAAATAATATCGATTTTATTGTTTTATAGCATTATTCTTACGTAATATATAATAATCTGGTATTTAATTTAACTAATTTTTATCATTTTCGTTTTGAATGTCTTATTATATACGACGTTAATTTTGTAATTTTAATAAATTAAAACTGATAAAATCATTAGTATAAAATGTATTTAATATATTTTTAAAAAATATATAAATAATCTTTAAAATTAAAACTATTTACTGTTTTATTAAACTAATAAATATAATTTATTATATATTTTTATTTACGATAATCAAATATTTTTTTCTTATTTAAAAAGTTCGTGTTAGTTTTTAGTAAATATAAATTTAAAAATAGTTTTACGATTTCTAATAAAAAAATTAAAATTGTTATTTAAAGACATAAACTCTTTTAAGTTATATCTAGTAACAATATTATTAATCTATAAAGTTATAAAAATTTCTATTATAAAAATATTAAAGTAAATTAAAAAATTTATAATTATGTTATAAAAGCTTAATTATTTTCTTATACGAATAAATAGTTTTCAAATACATTTATTCTTTTCCAGCTTTTAAAAACTTTATTCTATTTATCGGATTAACATTTTTAATATAAAGATAATTCTTAAATAAATAAATTTTTATATCGACATTTTAGCGTAAAAGCGTTATTATATTTATTACGGCCGTTAGTTTTATTATTATAATATTGAATATTGTTATTCAGATTATTTTTTAAAAAAGTATATTCGTTTAATTAGGAAATTTTTATTTAGAGGAATATCGAGCGTTTTTTGTAATAATTATTTTGTTATAACGTTTTTAGCTTTCTATAACGTTATATAGTTTCGGAACCGTTTTATAATTTTTAAACGGATAATAGTTTAATAAAATTCTTACTTTCGGATATAATTTTTTTATCATAATAATTTGTTTAATAAAGATATAGAGTAAATAAACGTTAACACCTTTTAAGAACTAAAATTAATCGTAAGAAATTTCAACGGTTAAAATTTAAAGCTTACTAGTTTTAATATATTTTACTTATATATCGATAATTAGAAATTTATTTAAATCTTGTTAATTTTTCGCACATATTTGTATTAAACGTTAATTTCTTAAATCGAAACGTTATTATTCAATTTAAATTTATTTCTTAAAATAGTTAACTTTTTTTAAACGTACCTCTTTTTTAATATATTTAATAATAATCGAGATGAATAAATTAGTTTAAAAATACGCTAACATTAAGTAATACCTTTTTAAGTAATAAATAAAGATTATATCCAATCGTATAACTTTAAAGCTTTCGAATATTTGAAATAATTTTCTTTAACGAAATTTCACTCATTATCTGCCTTTATTTAAAATTAACACAACTTAAAAAAATAAGTTTAAATAATAAAAATAATATTTAAAACATATTAATATTAATATATTATTACAGTCAGCCGGTTTTTATGCTTAGATAAAATTCGAAAACGTTATACTTTTTAAACTGTTTTTTTTTAAAAAAAAAGGAACTTAAAGTTTACTCTAAAAAGCAGCTATTAATATTTAATTACGTAACTATAATTTTAAAAGTAATATAGAAAGTAAACCAACTAGAATAATTAAAAATATAATAATTAAACGATAAATATTTTTCGACAACGATATAATAGATATATCGTAAAAATAATAGTAAGGTTTCGAATAACTTTAATAAAATGTACATAATAAATATATTAAAATACGTCTAAAAAAGTGTAAATCGAGCTTATAACTGTAAAATACTACATTATATATAAAAGTATACAATTAAAACAGAAATATATTAAAAGTTATATAATCTCTAAAAAGTCTTTTATAAAAATCAAGGTGGTAAACCCTCCTTAAATACAGGTAAAAACAGTGGTAGCCAAGAAATAAGAATACCGGAGTGGCCGAAGCAATTTCCACTAGCCGGTTAGCTAACGAAGCCATGGCGTTACTAGGTTCAACAGCTGATAGCCAAACAGAATGTCCTTCATGAAATCTTTACCCGTTCTAATGACTGCTTCTATCACACGATCCCCAATGACAACTCATAGTTGGTTGTTTTCGAGACACCAGAGTGACGTAGGATTCTTTCGTATGGCCCATCCTGTCACCCTTAACTCTGACGCGCTTGCTAGGACGCTCAAAATGTATATATGTCCTGGTTAAACAAACTTTGCAACAACCTACCGCTACGAGGATTTGAAATTGGATCCGATTCCGGTATAAAACTAAAGCCTAGAAGCATGGTAACAAGATCAACATACTCCGTATACGCGGCGGTCTGAGCTAAGTTCTTGTAGTGCATACTTTGCACAGTTTTGTAGGTCGTATAGTTATTTGAAAGAGAACGGATGGCTGTCATGAGTTTTACGTAAGCAAGAGTATACATAACCGCAAAAGACGAAGGCGTGAATGATATAACCATGGAGGAAAGCATTTGTGGATGACCGTCCAACCATCTATTCAGCCGTAAGATAGGGACCATCGCCCTCCGCCATACTTTAGCTAGGAAATTTGTCAATATGTCGGATATATGGACTCGTCATTTAGTTGAATATATCTTGATGAAAAAAAAATCGAAAGGAAGATAAGATAACCCCCCCATCCGCGCTCCACCCCATCAACGCGCCACCCCACAACCGCGTTGCGCGTCGATCCACTTACTGATTTCTTTCCATATAAAAAGCTTCTTAACAACGCTTTAAAAAATTGAAAAAATTATCTTCTTCTTTAGCAAAATCTGCGCTTTCGAACGATATGCAGCCCTTAGCTCAATTCCGTACGGCGCAGGCGATTAACGAAATAACACGTAGGAAGTCCTTGCGTTCAACCTCTAAGGGTTACCAGGTTAATAAAAGATATATCTTACGCCGCATCCAAGGTATACGGACGAAAAAAAAGTTCGATAAAAATCGTCAAAAGCTATTACGAATCCAAAAGGAAGCTTTAGCCCGTTAAGTTATTATACAAGGTTAATTAGGGTATGCGTTACCTTATTCGTAATTCCGCTTATATATATAATGCCTCTTAATTAATAACGGCAGCCTTAAACGCTTAAGAAAAGGTTAAGTAGCCCGATTTTTACGTTGTTATTCTGGAATTAGGATTATTAAGGGCAAATTTATTAATTATAAATATTTAAATGGCGTTTTCCCGGCCTTTATTAACGTTTTATTTAGATATTTTTCCTTGTCGGAAATTAAAGTTATTAAATAAAGGAACTAATTTAATGCGGACGAAATCGGAATAATAAAAAATATGGGCGAAAATTATTTCGTCTTTAAAAAAGCCTTTAAGAAAAATATTTTCTTAAAGAATGCTTTTAAAAAGGGATAAATTATTATAATTGCTTATATTAATGCTAACGGGCGATTGTTACCGCCTTTTGTAATCTTTAACGGCATTAATATATAATAATAATAATTTCTTAATTTGGACGATAAAATATATAAAAGCTAATATTTTACCACGTTAAAAAACGGTTAAACGAATAACGAAATCGGCTTAAAATAATTTCGCGAAATCTTTATTTTTTATACCAAATTTAAAAATCCGGACGAATAAAAATTATTAATAATTAACGGTTATAAAAGTTATATTATTAAGGAATTTATATGGATATATTTTTAAAATAAAATATATATTATTTTCTTATTTACTTATATTTTTTATATTTTTTAATTTTTTAACGTAAATATATTCGTTACTTTAAAGTGGAAGTATTGTTATTAGTTTTGCAAACGTTATTACGGGCGGGCTTCCGAAATTATAAATAAAACCGATTTCTTTTAGGCGTTTGTAAAAATATAACAAAAAATTATAATAACTTTGGAATATATTATAAAAGGCTGGAAAATAATAAATTTACGTCCTATTAATAAGGCGAAGGTATTAAATAATAAATACGTTAAAAAAGAGGGGGGATAATAAATACATTTATCCGGAAATTAATTTTTATCCCAGAACGACCTAATTTTTTTATCCCAAATAACTGCTTTAGGTATTAAAATACTTAAATTATTTAAGGAATTAATTCGGATCGAAAAAGCCCTAATATAGGTTAATCCAGTTTACGGAAATCTTACCGTATGTTTTTTATTTTGCAAGTTCGCCAAAACCTTTAATAATAAAACCGCCAAACTCTTTGTTACCGAGGTTCTTAATAGGTAAATAATTATAACCCTTAAAAAAGCAAAGCCTAAAAAATATGGAAAGGTATAACCCGAACCTAATAAGGGCTTCGTAAAGATAATTTTGGTCAGGAAGGTAAAAGTAAGGCGGAAGGCCCTTGCAAAAAAACGCTCCACTGTTATTCGGCAAAATTAACAGGAAACCGAGCCTTCCGGAAACGACGAAAATAACGAGATGGAAGCGGATTGCATTATTATACGGTTTACTTAGTATGGAATTAATTAATGAAAAGGCTATTAAGATATTGTTATTTGAATAAAGAGGTTGTTGTGGCGATGGCTTCAAAATTGGGTGGAGCGTTGATGGGGTGGAGCGCGGATGGGGGGGTCATCTTAGGGGTTGTAACTCCCCTTCGCCACGTCTCCTTGCCAACAAGAAAGATCAGAGCAGGACATGTTGGATCTCGCTAATCACCTGAATGTCGAACAGGAAGATCATCGTCCCTGCTGCAACTTTACAAAGTTAAATGTGCAACACGTTATTCCGTCCACATAAGGACATATCCTACAAGTTGTCAAGAGCCGAATCGTTAAAGGATAATCATGATTTCTAAATGATTACGCTCGAAAATGAATTTAATGCCAACCGGGGGGGCTACATGTTCTACTATGAGCAACTCTAGCTTCTGGGGTCAGCTTATGGTTCCTTTATCAACGCCCCCAAATCCTATATGGTGTCCTAAACATTCCGAGAAGCCGCTGCTGCCTCATATTTAGGTGGTGACTCTATTATATGCTGAGTTAAACCCTGTGTCACATAATGTCACTAGAACACAATTATCATAACTTCGGGCATTAAACAGCATCGCTTTTACACCACTTACACGGCGGTTATCCCAAATTGCGAAGGCAGAATAAGATACGAGGCCGATAACGATGTCCAAAGGCCAAAAAGGCTTATAAGTATGAGCTTGGGACGGGTAAAAAAAACAATAGTAATAAGAAGGGATCTCCTTAACCTGGCCGCCGTCACCGGAGCACGGTCAAGATGAGCAATGTTTAACCAAAGAGACAGATACAAGATCTGAAGACTAAGGTCTTTCACACGATAGCATACAGTTTAAACAAGATACTACCATGATCCGATAACACCTATGTTACATGCGAATACCTCCACCATATATCAAGAATTGTTTGGCAGCGGGATATACTTCTCCGTGTCAGCAAAAACCAACGAGTGTTTGATTATAAGACCGGGACTTCACCTGCGCCGCGTCATAAGCCTGCAGCTTGCCAAGCACAGGGGGGGCTCCGTTCTTTCGATGGACATCACAGCCGGCTTACCCCTGATTTCCCAAATACCTCAACCCCGTAACTGGGCTCCTTAGATCTGTGGAACCTCTTACGACAGCTAGCTGTATCTGCCATATTGCCAAGCGGAGTTTGACCCTATGCCTGTTCCGAGAATAATGAGAACCGCCCATATATGCCGCTATCGTAACTTCTTACACTATCGATTATACCATGCGGCTCTTTAGGGATAACATCAATAGTTGACAACACTTCAAGACACGTTGCTTTTTGGGAATGGATATGATATTACGTGGCTACGGAAAAGGGAAGGCTTGTTAACTACTCCTAAGAAATCTTGGTAGCTTGGTGAGCCCCTTTTTGTGAGAACTACTCTGATGTTCGGAGAAAGCCCAGTAAGGAGCCTTAGCACCAACATTTGAAACAAATATCCAATCAGACGGACGCATGGTAAAGACTTGACGCTTGGAACCGTGATGTCGAGATTCGAGAAGTCATACGAAAAGGCGCAGGACACACATTTCGGTCCATGTTGAGAGGTCTTCGCTATGCCTCACTATCGACCGATTACGGGACTCCGGATACTGTCAGGTGTCGCAAAAGCGACGCCGCTATTACGTGGTCTGTCATAGCGTTACATATACACCGCGACACCAGACTAACGTAGCCCCAAGGGGAAACAACGGAGGCAGCAACATGTGCTACCCTTGCCTTGAAAACAATCCATGATTGGACTAAGGTTACCTGCCTTATGGCTCGAATATCTAAACTGTTGATACGATATTTGTGTTTGAAGCCCTTGATATGTGTTTCTAGACACTCAAATTCGGTCTGAACTCATTCCGGTCTAATCGACAACTCACCGTAGAGCTACCTGAGAGCCCGAAATCCAACAACACGATCGAGCTCGGTCTATTAGTTCAATTCCGTTGACTATAGTCGACTTGCGTAATGCCGCAGGCTTGTGTCTGTAGTGTTGCCTATGGTGTGAGGCTCCCGAAGTTGGACGCTACTCTTATATCAATCATTAAGTAAAGTATTACCCAACGTTTACATCGTTCGTTCCCGTGATAGTCTGGAGGGTTACGAGCGACTCTGTGTTGGTTAGTTCTGAATTAAGATATGGGTCCAGACTCCAGACTTCCGGCAGCCTTATAAAAAGCCGGCATTAGCGTGCCAGGACGAAAGAGTTCATTTACGGTTTACTGTTACATCGCGTTTGATCCCCGGACCATCACCGGGTCACCTTGGACCTATCAAATAGACGTTACCACGATTCGCTGCGTTATGGGTCGTACGAGAGGGCGCTAGAAGGCCTGGAACCGGTCCTCAGACCAGGCTCTCTGTCAAAATGCTTGTAGTCCATAAGACACATACAGCCAAGGATGAGGTGAAGGATCCCGACTCACCTCCACGTTTGGAACGGGACAGGATGGAGGGCTGTGTAAATGAGATTTTCGGACACTTAAGTCACAGTTATTAGTCGTTCAACCGTTCTGACGAAGTTTCCAAGACCACAAGCCAGGACCGCTCAATAACTAACTTAGGCAATTTTTTATTAACATCGCGAGGGATCATGCCCTACCAGCCTGCGGAGTCGTATGAAAAGCACGAGTTTCTTTAAGTTAAGAATGGCTATCCTATAAGGGAATGCCAGAAAACGGTCTTAGAAGCTTTCCCAGGGCTGAAAAGGGTAGTAGTTACAAAGTTGACCCCGGATGGCTCCTCGTCTCCACGAGTCTTCCCCGTAAGGCATTAAAAGCGAGGGTCCTTTCATATCTGCGTTAGCGGTTCCTAGGGTAATTACACGTAAGTGTAAGCGAATCTAGAGATACCTATAGAACCAATCATATATGGGGTGAAAGAACCGAATTAGGTATTTCCTCAAAGAGAGTATCCCGAGAGCGTGAAAATGTGGTCTTATGATACCCTACCATTAGTTCGTCTAGAGGAAGTGCGATCAGCGTCTCCGTGCAAACGTCATACCGTAGACAACTGGGACAGAGCGCAACATCCGGATTCCTCCGGATAAACTAGATATCGTGGACAAAGGAGGGAAATCGTGCGCTAGGACCAAGAAACCTGCCTCACCCCGCTAACGGGCGTGCACTCAAACTGGCGGTATGTTCGGGGAAAAGGAAGTCCGGGCTCGAACGCTACGGGAGCTCATGCCGCGCCCTATAAAGAATCGCAATGTAGGCTTTGCACTCGTGACAAGAGTGGCCGCTATTTTCTCGTCTTTATCCGTCTCCCATATTAACTTGCCGAGGCATCCGGGGTACCGTACACGCTTTGCTAGGGATGGAGAGATGCGCTACCTGGCAGGACCGCTGTCCGCGGCAGCAGTTGGGTCGTGCCCAGCTAACATCATTTCGTACGCCCACACACGAGACATTGAAATTGACATGCGCCAGCGACTCAGCCCGCCCCGCGCCAAGGACCGTTTCCGGCTACGCTCAAGTGCGGGCCGTACCCGTTGCGGGTTACCCTACAACTCTCAGGGGTATTCTTTGTTAATCACCTCCACAGGGTCCACCGTAGGGTCAGGTAAAATCTTATACAAGTTTGTATAGGAATAAACATATTTTGATGGATTGCCAGTGCTCGCCAGCCGTAGCAAAGCGATTAAGGTCGATCTTGGCCGAAATGCCATTGGACATTCCATACAATCTCTGTTGGAGTCTATATTCTAGCCTCATGCGGCATATGGTGGCCCCGTGGAGGTAACTAACAACGAATATCCCTGGGAGTTGTAGGCGCTCGCCGCTCTTTGCTCTTCTATGAAGACGAGGGTTTGGGGGGCACCAACCGGTTCGGGACATTCAATCAACCAGTTCGGATAGAATCCAGCTCTGTCTGCCGCCGCTAAGATAACGCCGTACAGTGATGTTGGTGAGCACGGACTGTCTATACCGCGTATTGAGTGTCATCCTTGATTGCATGCCTTACTGCACCCGGGCCACGTCCCCATCCATTGCCGCCTTAGCCCTGTCTTAGTTATAATTAGTAAGGTCGACAAGGGGTACACCGGGCACTTAGTCCCACCTACTACTCTACTTGTCCTCGCTGCTCTTACAGACGGTGAGCTCGAGTTTGTAGACAATGGGACCTACGTGCTGGAGCGACCGGGACCAGACCCGGCGAGCAGGGAAGCCCCCCATCCGCACGATGCCGTTCTCGAGCCCGCTGGAGAGCATAATCCGGGTACAGATGCAGCCGCCCATCTATTTCGCGTGTCGGGGCGGACCATTAAAGTCTTACCACACTTGCCGACCCCCCTGGACCCGGACCGGGACACGGCGTATTCAGGTTGGCCCCCGATAACGTCTTCCTCCGTCTCTGATATCTGAGTCGCCCAATGGCATCGCAGGCTACTAGGCCATCTACGGGAACGAGACACTTGGTTTTGAGAGGCTATTCAGTCTCGGGACACACGATGAGGGAGAAGCTATTCCCGAGGGTGCTTCGGCGGGTGAGATCCAGGTAACCGTAGGGCGATTCGCTGCCGACCTGTCTTAACGCGCCTGTCGTTGCTGATACCCCGTTCCGCAGGCCGACAAGAGATTCCCGATCGCGTCGCTTCGCGATGAGAGCTCGTGGAGGAATCCACCCTTTGGACAAAGCGACAAGACCGAGGTTCCTCTCGACCCGCTAATCACTTTCTCCATGGGGCTGCTCACCAAGGCCCAGAGATCCCGGGCGGGCGGCCTGATGCACTGTCACATTTTGCTCAGTGCGGACGGCAGCTTAGTAGCTGTCGGCCTGCGGGGTGACGGCCGTGTGATGATCATCTCGCAGGACGCTGGAGGCGGTCGAGCTCGCAAACATAGTGAACCCCCCACACTATTTCCCCCCGCCGTGATCCTCGCCAAAGCCTGGCAAGGAACTCAGGGGCCACAAGATGCCCAGTTGAGGGTGTCCCCTAGTATGCCGCCAAATAGACTACCGCATGCAGCTCTGCCTGTAGACCGTACTGGATCACGAAAACAGATCTCACAAGGGGCCCTCCTAGATCAGGGGGGCCACTATCGAGTCAAGAATATCCGTACGAAACCGACAGTGTCAAGGTAGGCTATCATGAGCAGAGCTGAACTGAAGCTCATGGAGAATACTCTCCTTGCGTCCCCTGCCCCCTCGAGGAGTGTCTTCCATTAGTTCGAGTTACACATGCGCTGTATTTCTCGCGGCTCTTTAGACATCTGCATCAACCTCGGACGGACTCTCTACAGGAATCACACAACGTCCCAGAGTCTGACACAACCACCAATTGCAACCGCCGTGAAGGGATAAAGTTCTCATTGAAGACAAACTCACCGAGCCACGAGCCAATCATCCTGCCAGAATGTTGGGCTTCCCGGACAGCACACTTCGCCGGTAATTTAGACACGGAGTGCCTAGGCATTAGTGGATACCCCGAGGCCGAAAAGACTGACCCAATGGGCGATAAATACATAGGCTGCCTGGTATCGGCTAAGACGTAATCGGACGCGACGAGGGAGAGCCTCCTCTACTGCGTCATACGCCCAAGCGAAAGCTGGAAATTTGGCTTGCCTTTACAAGCCGCTTAGAAGACTGGAGAAGCTGATTTGATATACTACGTAGTTGATATGGACCCTTATCGACGTTGAGATAGCGACAACATACAAGGTCGTATTGACAGACACGCAAGGACCTCTACCGTCTGAGCGACCTGGGTACTATCGGCGTTACTAGAAGCTCCGAAGTCTACTTCTATTCGGACTTCTCATTGGTGGACCGGAAATTTGCAGATGTGGTAAGGGAGGGTCGTTCGATGTTACGCAGACCAAACTTGATCGTTGCTTGTGCATGCGGGGGTCTAAGGTAGGGGAGTATGGGTGTGAGGGAAGGATAGTCAGGACGCAGGTGTTAATCAGACAAGGGGGGTTGGGGGACACTTTGTTTGCGAAACAAAAACTGGGAAAGCAAGTTCAATGATTTACCTACCCCAACATCTAGGGAGAATTTCTAACAATCACTATCGCTTGGCATGAGAGATGCCGCATAGGAAGGCCTATATCGAACAGGACGTCTGGCGCGTTCTACAGTGGTAGGGTTGCTAAATTCGGAAGATCCTGGTCGCGGAACTTGCGATCTGTCTTCCAAACGCCCCTTGATGTCGGCCGGTGCCTCAAGGGTGTCTACAAGCAGGTAAACTAGGTTAGGTTATAGCAGTCATGCCGGCAGTAAACAGCAGATCGAGGAAAGCTGGGCCAGGGATCATGGGTGATTAATTAATATATCGCCAGCACGGGTCGGAGAGCCTCATGACCACAGTCTTGAGGGATACATTGAATTATTTACATAGATCGCGTATATCCGGACACCTGGAAAAGTTAACGACTGACGTGTGGCCATGATTAAAAGTGATAAGGTAGGATAAGGCTTGACACTGGGATAACAATAAGACTTCATCGAGTAGAATATTCTCCACGCTTACTTAGTCTGATGTGATAGCTAGTTATACGTATTTACAGCTTCCCGAATGGGAGTGGCAGAGGAACCGCGATGGTATAAAGGATAGGTAGTATCAGCAGGGTCTCAGAGGTGTCATGGCCTCTAATAACAAAGCTAGCTCGCTGATGCTTTCCTTGCTTAGCTCCGGGTAGATCAGGTTAGCGTTAGCATTTGGACGAACGCGTGCGGATAAGCGAGGTTGCCACGTTTTTGTCGTCATCCCGTTCGCAGTATTCGGCCCGTTAGAAGCCTCATGCCAATGTCTGCTGACTCCATATTGCAATAAGCCTAGATATACTCACACAATAACCGGCCGCCCATCCGCAGAGCCATTTACTATGACGGATCACCTATATCGTATCAAGTACGGTTCGGTCGCCATAAGCTCCTAGGGGCGTCCTCGTGTTTGGCTATTTACTCCTAGCAGTGATAAGCGTTCTTGATGCGACTAGCGTCGATATGTGGTGTGCTATACTTCAATAACCAGGAGCACAGCTGTGCGCGCTGGATATACGGTATCTGGCTCGCACTGGGGTATTGCTTGCTGGACGGTCGCTTTCTTGCCCTCTCTTAGCGCTAGTCTGGGAGTGCTACGAAGTAGATCGGCAGGTACATATTCGTTCAAGATAGGAAGGACAACGACCATCATAGTAGGGACAAATATGTGCTTATATAGAATGACCACTGCGTGACCTCATCGCGATCACCGTGAAATAGTCCGGGCGGGCTCGCTAAGGTGACAGGAATTCTGGGCTCTTTACTGACATATTAAGTTCAAGTTGAAGTGATTAATCTCTCTGCTTGTAATCCTGCTTTGAGGGAACATTGTTGGTCTTTCTTACAGCGTTGGTGGGGTTCGATTAGGCCTTTACATAGGTAGGCACTTATCAGTACCACATTTACAGAAACGCCCTCAACAGCACGGCCCAGGTAACTTATCCTCAATGAAAGTCGGTTAGATGGGATGCCAAGCCAGGCTAAATACCAACTTCTAAGACAAGCAATGCCCAGACGACTTCATATTTAGCCGGCAACTTTAAATTATAAGTCGTGAGAGATGATAGGCGGGAGAGTTTCTTTTTTGGATCCTAGAGTCCATTTTCACTTATCCAAGAATTCATTCCAAGGACGTTTCTTCTTTAACAGCTTCTAATATTGGTATAGGGACACCACAGCTGGAGGTGACTCGTACGCATGCTTACGTATGGACCACTTAACGCCAATTCGGTTCTGTGATTTGCCGGCACGCAAGTTACAGAAGAGCGGTAGCGAGATGTTAACTGCTGCATGGCTTGCTGAGACGATGGTACCGTAGATTATCAGGGGGCGTTTTCCCACATGTATCTCTTTACCCTAGTACCTAGCCTTAGTGCATTAATTCATGTATACTGGAATCACGCATGACTTTACCAGTATGCGGGCAACCTGATGCATACTTCACACCATCATTAATGATATTGATGACTTTCATTGGGGTTTCTATTAGCTATGGCTGTTCTTATTCGCCACCTCAGCCGCTTCCTAATGTGCTCTGCAACCCCTTTAACCCCGGACTTCTCATCCAAACCTAACGCATCGCGTCGTTCTTTTTTGTTACCAGCGGCTACGTAGATCGTCGTCTCACCAAGGATCAGGACCCTGATCAATCACCGTATGGGCAGCGGTTGGATGAATCAAGATCAATTTGGATATACACAGATAGGGCCTTACTTGTGCTGCGTTCCAAGACAGGATCGCCACACCTGGAGATGAACAATTGCAGGTTAATGAATCCCATCCGGGACCCTGAATGCTGGCGAGGACCTCGGGGCTGAGTGCCCAGGAGCCAGCACATGCGTCTTCCCCGCCCCGCTCCCTTACCGAAAATTGCCAGCATATCCGCTCCAAAAATGGAGTAGCTCCAGACCATCAATTTTCTCTCACTCCACCTACGGGGGTATCACCATCGGGTGTCAACTCAACAACTTGAAAGCATTGCAGTGATGAGAGAAGGTCAAAAATCTCTGGTCACGTCGGTCCTCGTCAGAGTGCCAGTCAACCAAGTGTGTGCGCCGGCCGAACCACCCCAATTCGCGGGTGCGCTCTGTGCCGCAAGCTCTCAAAAACTGAGAAAGATGGAATCCAATAATGGGAAGTAGGTGAGCCGACAGGGCCCCTGGTCGTCTTCATCTCCATTCGTCCCTGGGTCCATCTACACGCTTTCCCCGCCTGCCCAGCAGCCCGTATCAGGTGAGAAGCAGCAGGTATTCTGGGGTTACAATGGGACCATGCGTTATATGTCGTAGCCGGGTATCGAGGAATTGTTCAACGGTTCTCCAGTTTCTGCCGCGCTCTTCCCGAGCTCTATTGAATTTGCCATAGCTAAGGTATTTTAGCAATAGTACACACGTATAGCTCAGATCCTTCTCCGGTCCCCCGCAAACCCCCTTTAAACAGGGTGAGTCCTGTGGAGTGCCTTGCATACACCCGAGACCCTTCACATGAATCCTCTCGCTTTTCGATCTTGTCCTTCGCTTATGGTCGATTCTTCGCATTGGACTTGTGGGTTCTTGCCAAACTCCGTCGCACTTCACCCTCTTGACTGGATCTCGTACGAAGTCACCTATTACTATAATACGTGGGGCTCTAGCCCGCGAGGGTAGAATATGCCTCCATCGTCGACGGGGGACTCGCCTCTCTCGGCAGGCACCGCGAGCAATTCGGGCCGGCCGTTCCCTTTACCGTCGAGGGATTCTTTCACAATCGAAGCTCCCACACCACAACTTAGCACCGCGTCAAATGGATCTCCGCTCAAATCACCATCGGCTGCTAAAATTCAACGTACAAGTTTCAGCAAGGATGGCATACTAGGCGCGGCTCGGGAGGCGCGAAATTTGTCGCAATCATCCGACATCCGCTCTGAGCAAGCTACCAACGGGTTGCAGAAAATACCGAGTGACGAAGGGGTAAATCCGCTCAAGAGACGGAATACGGAAGCCACGGTCGACTACCCCCGTAGACGAGCTACAATCGCGGTAGGTGACAGGATATGAAGTGCATCTAGACGGGACGTAACCCTGACCGTGTCGTCTCTGTAGTGTGAGGTCTGCCGCTCACGGAAATCGCGATGTGACGGGACCAAACCGAAGTGCAAGCTCTGTACGGAGTTGGGAGCTGAATGCATCTATCGAGAACCCGGAATTAAGCTCGACGCCGGCGACAAGTTGATTTTGGAGCGATTAAGCCGCATCGAGAGCCTTCTTCAGATCAACCTGGTGAATAATCATGCTAATGGCATACATAT
Organism: Monosporascus cannonballus; assembly: GCA_004154925.1. Lineage (NCBI taxonomy): Eukaryota > Fungi > Ascomycota > Sordariomycetes > Xylariales > Monosporascus > Monosporascus cannonballus. Next base: position 83,142 of record QJNS01000188.1, on the reverse strand, counting down.
TTCGCATGACTCGCCCCCCATCAGCAATGGAACTGCGCTCAGTGGAGACCATCTCCTTGTCCAGAACTCGTCTGGGAACTTTGTCTCGATCATTCCAAATGGCGGCCTGGGTACGTGGACAAGCGGGGCCGGGACGAACATTTCGACGATGCCAAAAGTCCATACCAACGCCGCTTTACATTTACTCCAGTGGCCGCTGATCCGTGACCTTGTTCAGCGCCCATACGACCCACAGATCATCCTCCAGCTTGAAATGGCCCGGGAGCCACTTCACTCGCTGGCGAAGACTCCATGCGTTGATCTTTCGAATACGAACGCCTATATCGAAGCCTATTTCGAGAGGGTTAACGTGTGGTACGCCTGCGTCAATCCTTACACCTGGAGAAGCCACTATCGCACCGCGCTGTCCACCGGTTTTCGAGAAGGCGCGGAGAGCTGCATCGTGCTGCTCGTACTTGCTCTCGGGCAGGCGAGCTTGAGAGGTAGTATATCGAGAATAGTTCCACAAGAGGACCCTCCGGGTCTACAATATTTTACCGCGGCATGGTCACTATTACCGGGCATGATGACTGCTAATACTGTGTTGGCCGCCCAGTGCCATCTCCTCGCTGCAGCGTATCTTTTCTATCTGGTTAGGCCGCTGGAGGCGTGGAATTTACTATGCACGGTGGGCAGTAAGCTACAACTTCTGCTCATGACTCCGACCCGCGTCCCGGAAGACCAAAGAGAACTCCTTGAGCGTATCTACTGGAACGCGCTACTTTTCGAGAGCGATCTTCTGGCAGAGCTAGATCTCCCGCATTCGGGAGTTGTCCAGTTCGAAGAGAATGTTGGATTGCCGGGCGGGTTCCAAGGAGAAGAGTCCGAAGCCGTCGGTCGCGATGACTTATGGTATTTCCTAGCGGAGATCGCCCTCAGAAGACTCCTTAACCGAGTCAGCCAACTCATCTATTCGAAGGATTCGATGGCTTCCACGACCAGCCTGGAGCCTGTTGTCGCGGAACTCGACTTCCAACTGACGCAATGGTATGAGAGTCTTCCGTCAGCATTGCAGTTCCCGTTCAGCCGTGCACCATTGGCGGATCCGGTGCAAACCGTCTTGAGACTCCGATTCTTTGCATGTCGGACGATAATATACCGTCCCTACATCCTGGCAGTACTCGATAATGAACAAGCTGCGCTGGACCCCGCAGTCCGGGAGGCTTGCCATAAGTGCCTGGAAGCCACAATCCGGCAATTGGAACACATTTCTGCACAGTAAGTTGAACGCCTCAAGTTATGACTGGTCAGATTTCCTTGCTTTGAATGTCTCTCTTTGGACTTGTTATATTACATCGTAATCTGATAACTAGCTGCAGTCATGCTGGTCATATGCCCTATCTCTGGCAAGGTGCCCTGTCCATTGTCTCACAGACCTTGCTGATTATGGGCGCGACGATGTCGCCTTCGCTTTCGACAATTCTCTTGTCTCTGGTATCTCACCGAGATGCCATCGACCAAATGATCAACGACGTAATTATGGATATTGAGAGGATGTCGGTTCTGGCGCCCAGCATCAGTATGGCGGCTGAGATCATCAAAGAAGCGGAAGTTCGACGGCGAAACTTCCTAAGCGGTTGAACCCTGAGTGATGCGACGGACGTAGATAACGTGGACTATCTCATCGATTCAGATCATCTCGACCACCATCTGGCCTTAGGATCCCCCGATATGGTCGAACAGCATCATCATGAACTTACCAGACGATGGCTTGGATTTGGAGCTCTCTATTGACGACCGTCTTGGGTCTGCATTCTCGCATACCTTAATTAAATGGGCTCATACTTCCCGGTCAGGGTCGTATTTCTCCAAGCTTTTGGTGCTTCTGGAATGATCTGATAGCTCCTGCAGGTGGTTTCTCCCAGGAATCATTCTGGGCATAGCCCCTTTCGTGTCCTGATCAACAAGGAGATCAATATTTCACGACTTCCTTTCAGCCTGGTCGGATACTATTACCCAATTCTATCTAAGGCTGGTATTGGAATTGCCCAGCAACTGGCCAGCATCCAACCAAGTGTAACGCGGCTTATCTTCTCCCGTGCTTGGGCACATGCTGCCTAGAGAAATCTCCCTCTTAGGGTTACACTACTCATTGAGACGACACGCAAAGTAAATCGACAAGAAACGGTTGGCGGGGATTCGATTTGGGCTCGGGGAATCGGTCCGGGTTCCACACATTCCATACGTTCCACCCAACCAGTCAACCCCATTATTTCTTAGCACCGAAACTGGAGGAGTCGCAACCTTCACCTCCCAACAGTGCATGCTGATCGAGGCCGTGGTGGAAGACCTGATGGCATTGCCCATACGTTATGAACTATCAGAAGCAACTCCCATGTTGTTCCCACTTTCCTACGTCGCGCCACGTTTGGGCGCATTAGACTCTCGGGCTCGCTGTAGCAATATCTCGGATTACGGAATGGTTCATTGGATGGAGTCTATCCTGTGTCAAGTTAAGGTTTCTTTTCAGGGCTGGAAAACCCACGGTACGACCAAGCGCAATGGCTGCTCTGATTCTTTCTTCGGCCCTTTCTTGTACGGAACGAAGCCCCTTTATGCTCCAGCAGGTGTCGGAGGTATCCTCGAGCATTTACATTGCCGAGTGGCAACTGTAATATGAGAATTTTATCATGTTCGAGAACCTGTTGCTATTGATTCCAGCCAGGAGAGCGGTGGCAGGTCTGGATACCAAAGCCACTTAGCCCCTTGCCCGAGCCAACTTATATATTATAATCTCATCTGACGCTTTTACAGTGTTCCCAATCGGTTACTCACTTTAGTTCATCTGATTGATTTGGCATGACCCTTATGGCAGTGGTTGCGTCTGCTATTGTGTATATGTATTTACGGACGAAGGTTACGACTTTTCTATGAAGAATTACACGGTCAAGCACGACCATAATCTTTTAAGAGCGATTTATGGTGACACTCGTTTGATTCCAGGGGGTGTTACTGTCGCGATACCGTGCAGAATATAGCGAGGCATTCCCCAAACCCGTGCCGCCGTGAGCCTTACATAACACGTGTCACCGCCAGAGCAGGCCGACGCCTACGGAAGCCCCTGAACTCCTACTACAGACCCGGTTTGTAGGCACCCATCCGTCAATCCGCGATGCGAATTGGTGCATTCACACTATAGAGTACCTATCTAATGTATGGAGGTAGCTAAGGAAGGTATGCGACTCCGCCAGACGCGGAGGCGACGGAGGGGACCGCCTTGCCTTTTCGGGCTACCCGACTCGGCGTACCCGCCCGTGCCAATGCCGCAGATCCCAAGACCCCCCCCACTCCCCCCGGGGCGTTTAGCAGCACCCACGCGCCATCTTGCCTCCCCATAAATCGCACTTGAACTTGCTCGCCACGGACGTGACTTGCCGCTTTGGGATCCTCGCGTCGGCGGCGTAACTTCGTCACTTGTTTTCATCATCCGAAGATGGTTGATTACCTACGGTATTGCGCCGCGCGCATTCGCTTGCCCCCATTTCGTCTTGTTAGGAGACCGACGAGCCCGCCTCTTGGGCTGGGTGGGTGGTTGGCGGCCCTCCCAGCATCCATGACACGGATGTTGCGGCGAACGAATCCCGCGCCTCGCCTGCCTCGCTTACCATGTCCGGGTATATATGCATACGGGAAAGACGCTGCCCGCAATGACTTCGTATTAGTTTCTCACCTAAGCGGCGGCGACTTGCCCGAGACCCGAGACTGGTGCAACTAAACATTCATGTACGTCAGCTTACGGGTCTAACCGCCGCAGGAAGAAATGTGGTCCTACGTTATATACCTACCTAATCGCTCTACGTAAGCGCTTCCTTGGTCGGCAATCCTGCTTTGGTTTCCGTGTCACTGATGCCGGAGATCTCGCGCCGCGATCGGGAATATAAAAGGGTAGTGGAATGGGCACTCTCATGCAAGCCCAAGGCCACTCCTTCGTTAGAGATTTTGCAGGATGGTGGGTACAGTAAGCAAGGTAAAGGCTAGCATCGATGGGGGAAAGGGCGCTGTTTCTAGGATGTAGGCAAAGGTAATGTTTATCGGCCCGGACAAAATTAGTCGGGGCTTCAATTAGAATTAAACGTAAGTAGGATGTTAGCACAGTTGTCCAACAGCCGCTTGGAGTAATCCCCCGTCTCTTGCCTGACTCGGCGACTATCCGGGAACAATTATTTGAGACAATAGACCTTCCGCCTCAGCCTTGCCCAACTGTCGAGGTGTCCCTTTCTTTCGCGGGCCTTCTCTCATGATATCGGGGTAGCTTCAAAGGCCTTTTCTGTCTTAGGCGATGGCCTCTCATTTGTTGAGTAAAGTTAAGCTTCAACAGTTACCTAAGCTGAGACATGCCTCGACGCTCGTGTGTGGAGGCCTTAGTAAGGCCGGCTAGGGACTGAGCGAATTAGTTGAGCTTTAGCGTGGTTTGTCCATGTAAGACACCACCCGACCCTCAATCTAGCGGTCCTGTGAAGTTCCTCTCCTCGTGCTCCCAACCGACCAGGGGCCAGCCGTCAGGCAAGGTGGAATACGGCGGCAGCGTGTACCTCCCGTCACAGGCGCCCTTGCTACAGGCTGAGTCGCAGATGCCGAACGTCTTGCAGTAGCACTCCTGCGCCGAGGGGCAGTGTACGGCCTCCTTGCCGAATATGACTGCGCGCACACACACACAGATCTCCTATTAGCAACGGAACTGCGAAATGGATCAAGCTGGGGAGGGGGGGGGGGGATTTATTAATTNNNACCCATTCCCCCCCCCCCCCCCCCCCCCCCCCCCAATTAATTACTTACTGTGCCACGAGAACTCGAGGACCCTACCGCTTAGAGAGTCCTCGAGGGGCGTCCGGAGCAGCCAGTCCCGGAAGCGGATGTAGTCCTCGACAGGCCGGCTCCGGATAGTCTCCCGCGTCACGCCGAACTGGGAGCAGCAGCTCACGGCGACGACCTCGGGGACGGGCGCCTCTGGTATCATCAGCTCGTGCCACGCCTGCCTGAAGACCCCCTTGGCCGACGGGGCGCCGTCGCCCGCGTGGCCCTCGTCTTCGACCGGCCTGATCTCCGCCGGGCAGCCGACCACCCAGACGCATCGCAGGTTGGCGTAGCCGGCCTCCTGGAGGTGCGAGATGCGGAAATTGCGCAGCGTCGGCAGCGCGTCGTAGTCGGGGTCGTCGTTGTGCCACGCGAAGCGGGAGGCGTGGATGAAGATTAAACTGCTCCTCACGTCAACCACGTGCCGCCCAGAAGACAGCACCCTACCTATCCGCTTATTTCCTTTCTTGAGTGGGAGGACATTGAGAGACAGGAATGGGGATGTGTGGGCTTTGAGTAGTGGGGATGCAGTGCATACTATGAATGGGACACGTCAGCTTCCAAGGACGCCGGGAGCCCCGATTTTGAATTTCGGCACAAATTTAGTTCGCATAGAAACGCACCTTTGGCGGTAGGTCCGAATAGTGGTTGATAATATGCGTGAGGTAGACCATCGCCTCCCGGCCTTTATTCTTGGGCACCGTCGAAGACGCATGGGGATCGTCGGCCACATATATATGCGCATACCAGTCCGGCAGGTATTTCTGTATCCATGAAGTGTCTTCCTTCTTCGTGCTCGCAACCACGAGTTCTACATCGTGGCGGTAGCCGTCGCTAGGCCGCTTTGGCCGCGGAGTATCGTTGAAGGGAGTCGATGCGAAGAAATGCCCATCACGGATTACCAAGAGCACAAGTAGACAGATGAACGTAGCGAGCGACACAACGATGGGGCGAGAAGTCAGCATGGTAGTAGCTTTGGGTCAAGGAAAGGGAACCATCCTTCGTCTCTATTCTGGGAACGAACTAAAGCAAGTTGTCAAGTCGTTGGAATAATCAAAGACGCTTCCGCCCCTTCCGTGCTATCGCCTCCATCGTATCATACAGTAATATCTGGGTGTTGGTTAGCCCCGTCGATCTGCATACGGCGTAGCCGCAGTGGCTTGTTGTCTTGGTTCTATTTCAGGCATCACGACGGCTTGGCATCCGTATCTGGCATTCCAACCCTGGGTATTAGGCAAAAGGGTTGGACGAATGAGGGCTGAGAACAGGGACCGCGAACCCCTGCATAGCCCCACGCGAAACAGATTACGAGAAGAGATGATTCCCAAGGACCCTTAAAACGAAATCCGAAGACAACGAACGAGGCTTCGGGGCTGGTTCTAACTCCATAATATAAATTAAACATTGCCCGCTGATAATGGCAAGCCATGGCAAAGGCAGACCCTGTTCAACGGCATCACCGACGAAATCGTTATGGCTTACAGTTCTTGAAAACGGCTGTTTATTGAGCGGAAGAGCTGGTGGTCTCTGCCGACCTTTGCCTCTTCCTTCTGACATGATATTGCAAACATAGCTTATAGAGGCTGCAGTGTCGCAGAACTACTTGCCTCTAGGCCTGCTATACGCCTGCCCGCGCCTGCCTTGCCGACTGCGGTGAGCGATGTCTCCGGCGAAGCCTTCTGTCTTGTGAACCTGTCCTCGCAGTTGCATTCACCATGTCCTCAGATGGGCTATGGTTGGAACGCTGTCCATCATATAGCCTTCCGATTTGGGAGTCTGAGGCCGGATAATGATATAAACATGTAAACAGATGTCCGTATGATGGCGGGGATACTGAAGAATACAGCGTTCTTCTAAAAACGAACATACAGTCACATAATAATTAGCCTAGGGGACAGGTATTTGTTTCGATAAGTCGTATCCGATCCTTCCCACAATACCGGGCGTTGGGATGGTACCGCATGGGATATATAACGATCAACAGCCTCAACCTGGGGATTGAGGCTTGGTGATATGGAGACTTATACTTGAGCATCAGTGGCGCCACAGACAATTGCTACGTCGATATGACCTCTGCGTGCGGTTCGCAGGACGAGGTGGTCTGTCCTAACCTGGCCGGAGGCCACCGAGAGAGCCGGATGTCCCCATCTGAGGTGCTGCGCCGAAGATAGAACTATGACAGAAGATAATATGCAATGCGTCATCGCCGTCTCGGACCTCACGGTTCTCGCACAGCATGCGGGAGATACCTCAACTACGTCAACACCAATACAGAGTCAGTCAGTGGACCAGAAAGTCAGCGGCGTCAGTAGTGTCGGGAGACGCCAATTGCAGGGACCGTCATCGGCGCGATCGCAGCGCTCGGAATAATCGACGCCGTGGTGTGCTTTTGTCTCCAGCAACGGTGGACAGCCGACTACGGACAATAGCATACCTACGCGCTTAATGGAGAGGGAGGCGGAATCGTACGGGTATTGCGCGCGCCGCTCATTGGGATGGCCTCCATGGACGCATTCTACTACACGCTCTGCCAACTGTAGGCCATGGCCCGCATGAGCCGAATGCAGATGGTCAGTAGGCGCCGGGTACCCGGGCCTGTCTGTAAGGGGTGTAATCTGTGTGCCGGTAAACGCTCAGGACTCTATTTAGAGAGGTCCCGCGTTGGCATTTTGAGTTTGCCTGAATCTTGGGGAGGGTGGGTGGAAAGGTCACCACCACCACCACCAAGGTGGGCAGCATGGATGAGAACCCGGAAAGACTGACCGGATCAAACCTAGATCCCAGCCAAGTGTTTCTCTTTTTATGTCCCCGAGTCTCCCGAGATACCACCACGTACGTTATGCAAAGAAGCCAGCCACTTATCTAAACCATTCCGCAGTAAGAACTTGGGTATTTGCTCAGGGGTATTCGAAATCATAGGCTGCTGGGTCTAAGAATGCCGGCGGCGGGGAGGGAAAGCAGTGCAGCGATAACTCGGCTTGAAGCCAAACCATGGAAGTTGAAGCATGTCTAATCTATTAGGTAACCGCTGTTGTAATTCACTGACCCATTATTTTTATTAAAATAATTATACGTATATAAAATTTTAAAAAGGATGTTTTAAATATATAAAAACTTTTAAACAATCCCATTACAGTAACGCATGCGACTATATTTCCTTCCTACCTACATAGTGCTCGGGTTGGTCCGTTGATCGGGTTCCGGGGTATTATTTTGCGTGCGCCGTTCGCTCTCGGGTTTTTCTCTGATTTACGAGTGGAAGTTAAATAAGCTTAGCAATGCGCTGCTTGGCCCGTGCTCAACCATATGCCGATGGTATATCGACTGCCGTTCAATGTCCTAGCAGCAAATATGAAACGACTGACTGACGGTCTGGTGGACATATCGGTAGTCACGAAGCGACCATCAAGCGTTGGCCATTCCCGCCATTCTATCAGGTCCACAGCACACGCCGACGTCGCTCCGTGCCAATCCGGTGGTCCCGAGTAGGCTGGTCGGCTGCACGTTGCATGCGAAGGACAGGGAAATGGGAGTCCCATCTCTCAGAAACCCCACTGTGTATGTATAGCGAGACTTTCCGCGTCGGGGCCCGGGCTAATACCGGTGTGTTTTAAGAGATCCATAACGTCAAGTGCACAGCATCTCGCCGAGAAGGTAATTGCAGCCATACAAATGGCACGCGGAACCTCTACCCCGGTTGCCGCTGAGACCTGTTGCTCGTGCATTCGTGGGCTCATGCATAAGATGGAATATTCATATAGCCCGGTATCGCTATAAAAGTTTTAGCTTGTTGCAATTAGCAAATCAAAGTGATCAGCATGTGGGGCCTATGTGCATATCGGCTTCTAGCGTTTCCGAATCCCCATGAAGCCATAATTCCCGAACCGCCAACAAAAACAGTCCACCAAAACTCCACTTGGTAGCGTAGCGAGGCGGAATTCACCGATGATAAGATAAGATTAGGGACTCAAATACAAGTACAATATATAGGTAAGCTGACAGCCGACTTCCAGGCTTTAACTAACGCACTACCTGCACAGTACTTCTGAGAACTTGGGTTCCGTATTACTTCACCAGGTATCTGCTGTGTAGCAGTTTGATGGACGAAAATAGCAGCCTGGGAAGCGGCTGAAGGGGAGCCAGGGCAGAAAATGCATATGTGGCTTGTTCTGATAGAATGATTTTTGATTACTACGGGGGATCCATGATACTGTAACGACAACTTATATACCTTTAGTTGGACGAAACGCTAACGCTAAAGCCAGTTGTCATCCCACACCACCTTGCACATATAATAAAACTGTTTGTTTCAGCACTCGTAAGACTCAGTCCCTTCATTACCTGTAGGGGCTCTTTATATTTTTTGCTTCTTGCTGCGTGTTTTTTTTTTCTTGCCCACCTACTGCTTATGGAAGCACTGGTGTTCCGGCTGATTGTTTCATAATAATATATCCGCAGCCTTTTGTTACACGTGCAGCTGCAGTACCGAAGTGTTTGCAGATTACTTCGTTGGGATCCGAGTCGAGCTGGAGTTCGCTGACTGGAAGACCTCGGATTCGGTGTAAACTCGCCACCATTCGAACCGCCCGTCTGCTGCACATTCTACCAACGCCCATTCCGTTATCCTTCTTGATCGCATACGCTTGCTGTCGTTGCATCCTACGTCGCATTCAAAGCATTCCTTGCACTCTTCGACCTTCGGTTGTCACCCCGAGTACGGTGCAATCGCTAAGATGGCTCAACTCGATACTCTGGACATGATTGTCCTCTCTATCATCTTTATCGGGACGGCCGCCTATTTCACGAAGGGCAAGTACTGGGGTATAACCAAAGACCCGTACGCCAACACGTTCGCAAATGCCAATGGACACAAAGCGGGCAAGACGAGGAATATCATAGAAAAGATGGAAGAGTCGGGCAAAAACTGCGTTATTTTCTATGGTTCGCAGACTGGCACCGCCGAGGACTACGCATCAAGATTAGCCAAGGAGGGTAAGAGCCGTTTCGGTCTCGAGACCATGGTAGCCGATCTCGAGGACTACGACTACGATAACCTCGATGAAGTTCCCGAAGACAAAGTTGTGATGTTTGTTCTCGCGACTTATGGCGAGGGTGAGCCCACCGATAACGCCGTTGACTTCTACGAGTTCATAACCGGCGAAGACGTCTCCTTCTCCCAAGGTGCGGACACCCCCCTCGGAAACCTCAACTATGTCGCTTTCGGTCTGGGAAACAACACCTATGAGCACTATAACTCTATGGTTCGCAACGTCAACAAGGCTTTGGAGAAGTTGGGCGCTAAGAGAATCGGCGAGGCTGGCGAGGGTGACGATGGAGCCGGTACCATGGAAGAAGACTTCTTGGCATGGAAGGACCCTATGTGGGCTGCACTTGCAAAGAAAATGGGCTTGGAAGAGCGGGAAGCCGTGTATGAGCCCATCTTCGGTATTGTGGAGCGGGACAATCTCACCAGAGACTCGCCTGAGGTCTACCTCGGCGAGCCGAACAAGATGCACCTCGAGGGTTCTGCCAGGGGTCCTTTCAACGCTCATAACCCGTATATTGCACCGATCGCAGAGTCGCGGGAGCTATTCAACGTCAAGGACAGGAACTGCCTGCACATGGAAGTGGATATCAGTGGCTCTAACCTAACATACCAGACCGGCGACCACATTGCAGTCTGGCCAACAAATCCCGGGCAGGAGGTCGACGAGTTCCTGAGCATTCTAGGGCTGGACGGCAAGAGGGACACTGTGATCAGCGTCAAGGCACTCGAACCCACGGCCAAGGTACCGTTCCCGACTCCCACGACTTACGATGCTATTGTTCGGTACCACCTGGAGATCTGCGCCCCCGTCTCTCGGCAATTCTTAGGTACCCTGGCTGCTTTTGCTCCTGATGAGGCCGTCAAGGCTGAAATGGCCAAGCTTGGCGATGACAAGGACTATTTCCATGACAAAATCAACAAGAATCACTACAACATTGCCCGTACGCTCAGCGTGGTAGGCGGAGGGAAGAAGTGGTCCAATGTCCCTTTCTCCGCTTTCATCGAAGGTCTCACAAAGTTACAGCCGCGCTACTACTCGATCTCTTCATCGTCACTCGTCCAGCCTAAGAAAATATCGATCACTGCCGTCGTTGAGAACCAACTCATACCAGGCCGCCAAGATCCGTTCAAAGGCGTAGCCACAAATTACCTGCTTGCTCTCAAGCAGAAGCAGAACGGCGACCCGGACCCCGAGCCGTTTGGCCTGACTTATGAAATTATGGGTCCGAGGAACAAGTACGATGGCATCCATGCCCCAGTCCACGTTCGCCACTCGAACTTCAAGTTGCCTTCTGACCCCTCCAAACCTGTGATCCTTGTCGGACCTGGCACTGGCGTCGCGCCTATGCGAGGCTTTGTACAGGAGCGCGCGAAGCTGGCCGAATCCGGCCAAAATGTTGGCCGAACCCTGCTATTCTTCGGATGCCGAAAACGAAGCGAAGATTTCCTTTACGAAACCGAATGGGAGGTACGTGCCGACCTACCATTTTCCTCGGAATACTACTAATTTTTTTTTCTTAGCAATATAAGCAAGCCCTCGGTGACAAGTTCGAGCTGATCACTGCGTTTTCGAGGGAAGGGCCTAGTAAGGTCTATGTTCAACACAGATTAAAGGAGCTCGCCAAAGAGGTCAACGAGTTGTTGGAACAGAAGGCATACTTTTACGTATGTGGAGACGCCGCAAACATGGCCCGAGAGGTGAACACTGTTCTGGCACAGGTTATTGCGGAACAGCGAGGTATCCCCGAGTCCAAGGCAGAGGAGATCGTGAAGAATATGAGAGCCGCAAATCAATACCAGGTACGTAAAGACCGCCTAAGTTCCTCCTTATCGGTACCGTTGTCGACATCACACCGTTTCCTGCTTTCCATCATCTTATCTGGTGGATGTGGCTCGGGCATTCCAGTTCCACTTTGGTTGCTAACATCCCTCGCAGGAGGATGTATGGTCATAATTCAGGCGTGTGAAGATAACTTTTTGGTACGCGACAACGTGGGCAATATGTATACGCTTGCACATAAGCGGGTTGCTCGTTGGTCAAAGGTCATGACGGGAAATTTTGGCTTCAGGGATGGGTGTCAGCATCGAGTGAAATCATCTCGGACCCCTCGGACCTTGTTGCATGTTTTGTCATCACCGCGGAATCTAATAGATTCTTGATACGTATCATCCTATATATCAATCATAATGAGCCTATAGACTATATCAATGAAACATGTATTCCACTTTTGAAATGCTCTCTATCTTGGTCCCTTCTAGCCCCTAACGCCGCCACAGCTCTATTTTTGTTACTTTCGAGGCCACCAATCCATGAGAGCCCCAACTCCTTGGCCACCGGCCGCTAATCAATCCAGGACCCGAATGGTCCGTCATTATGCATTGTGCATCACATCTGTATCACGACACGTTAGCGAAAGCAAGCGAACCTCAACCGCGGGATTGATGCCAAGCACCCAGACAACCTGGACAAGCTTCTGCATACACGCGGATAGCGCCGAAACACAATCTACTGGGCTGACGTCCACCGAAGGCAGCCGGCGAGTCGGCCAGTCGTTCACCTGTCGGCCGGGAGCTGTCGGGAGAGAAGCTCCGACGAGGAGCGTATTCGGGTTCCCGTCTCCGATCAGCGGGTTGGAGGTCCGATCAGCGACGATTTTAGGGATCCAAGACTGCCGAGGCCGTCTCTAACCCCATACGCTACTACTCCAGCAGCATGCAGTATCCAAGGGCGTTTCCTGTCAGTTCCGCCGCACGTCTACGTAGGTTCCCGTACATTTTCATGGAGTTGGACATGATCTAGCTTTTTGCTCATGCTTACCACTATAGTAGGCTGCTAAAAGTCGACTTGGGGGAAAACAGTGGCCGATGTAGATTCCATACAGCTCCGATATGAATCTACATCTTACCTTTGATGGCAGCGGCTGGGCCTGTGGAGGCAGCTAACAGAAAAATACACCTGCGTAATGTACAGAGAATGAATGCATCATACCACATCCCACCAGACTTGTATCAGCGACACACCCAGGTCCCCGTGCATCTCGCGGACGGGCCGTATGCAAATAAAAAAAGGAGAACTCGGATCTAGCTGGGTCCGCGCGATTGCCCCGGCTGAGTGACGGAGACATACAACGTATATATACCCACATATGTACAGGTGGATAAATGGGTAGATGGGCAGCTAAATCCACAGCTCGGGCAAAGGACGTCATCCGCAACGCGGCCCACGGATCCCGCGAGCGCGACGAATGCATTATACTTACAGCTACATGATCACGCGGACATATCGACGTAGGGAACCGAAAATGCAACAAAAGTTCGTGGAGGGGCTTTTGCGATACAAACGTCGACACTCACCTCTAGATGATAACATCGCTCAAGTCAGCAGAGAAGTCTCCAGCTCGTTCAGAGAACTGCCGAGACCAAGCGTCCAGATTCATCTACACATATTTCTGTGCGTATGTAAGGCAGGTTGAGGCGGTATGGGATTTTTATCCTACACGTATGTACGTGCATGCTCTGACGATCACAAGATCGTATATATACATACATCGTCACCTATTCTCCAAAGCAGGTGAGGGTTCGGACGCATTGGATCCACCTCCCCTTGTCCCGCTGAGGACCTTTTCGGCCGGTCCTCCCGGCGCATTTCCGTTCGTCTTGGCGAGGGTCTTCCCCTCGGACGTGTTGCCCACCTCGATGCCGCTGATGAAAAGGGCGCTCACGCCCTCGAGCGCGGCCACGAAGACACAGAGCAGACTCGCGATGGCGAAGTGGCTGATTGTGGACCCGATCTCCAGCCATGATCCCTCGTCCTTGACCACCCAGAAGAAGTAGAGCGTCAGGATGTCGCTGAGCGCCGTCACGACCATGAACAGGGCTGACGGTGCCACACCGAGACGCTTGTTGAGGATGCCCAGGTTGGCTGAGATGAGGGCGAACGGGATCATCAGCTTCAGTATCAGAAGTGCTCCTTGAGAGAAGGGGTCGAACACCGGGAAGAGACGGTTGACGCTATCCATGCTAAAGGAAGAGATCGAAGCAATGTTTCCTGTGCTAAAGAAGGCGGATTGCAGGAGGACGAAGAAGAACAGAGCCACTCTGGCGTCTGAGAGGGTTAACGGTCTAAATTGAGAGATCACGGTATTAGCGGCCGCCTCCGCAGGATTGGCGGATTTTTGCCCGTTGTTGACTTTCGAGTTCAAGATGGCGTTCCTGTGATGTTCCAGCCTAACCCAGGTGAGTAATGTCATGCTGAAGGTAACATAGAATAGCCCCTCGTAGGAAATGGTCAGGATAACAAATGTTGGTGCGCAGGTGAGGAAGATGACTAGTAGTCTGTGAAGATAATGTGTGTTCGGTTGGAGACGGTGGGCCAGAGGCATCAAGAACGACACGATGAGCACTAGCCACCCCACCACCTGGTTGCCGCGCGGTAAGCCTTGCCTCGCCTGCAGAGAAAGGGCACTTGAACGAGTTACGAGCATAGCCAAGATAACGAGTCCGATCTAGTAACAGTCAGTAAAACAGTTGGACCAAGTTTAATAAGAACAAGACCTACTTGGACACCTATCAACGCCCTTGAGATCTGGTTACCTTTCCGTGACAGGCTAACCGTAACCGAACTTGACGGGTCGGCCAATATCCTATCTTCGAATATGAGATAGAGCAAACCAACTATTACCATGAGCGAGCCGCCAACCATACTATTGATATTAGTAGAGCTCTCGGGGTAAAGATGAGTTAGTCAATCTTACATCAACGTGACGTCTTCGGTCTTGTTTGCTGGTAGTAGAGTGAAGGTACTCATCAGCAGGCATGATGCTAGCCAAGTCGCAGCAAGTGCGGCATGTCGCTGAAGGAACGATACTCCAATAATGACAGGGAAAAAGGCAGCGAGAATGAAGAGCACTGTCAGAACTTCGCGATGGATATATCCGATAGCCTGCCTGTCTTAGTCTCCGAACCCTCGGCGATGAGAATTGGACTTACTAGTGACTCGATGATCCCCACATATACGATGGTGTTGAGTAAGAGAGTTAATACGTCGGCGCCAGATTTAACATGGCCAAATAAAGCTTGCCTACCCTTTATCAGGCTATCCCTACGCGCATATACCTCTTCCCAAAAGAAGACAGGGAAGAAGGCGTACGCGTAGTAGGTGTATGGCGACTGGGAAATAATGAAGGACGCATAGAGCAAGACGAGAACCGAGGAAAAGAAAACGATCCCACCAAGGCTCCTTGAAGACCGTGCTGTTCCTTGCAAGACGTGCAAGTCAATCACTCTCGCTATGGCGTAAGCCATCCATCCAAGGTAACCAATTGTGATCAGCGCCCTCAGGAAAACCCAGTCATAGGTTTGCAGGTAGCGCATCCCTTCTAGGCCTATTTTCATCAATGCCGCAGACTCCTCAATAGCTTCCTCGTATTTTCCATCATCAATTAGTTTTTGGATGGACGCAAGCCGAACCTCTGCTGGAAAACCATGGTCTCCGCTGAGAGGTCTATAAGGTCGAAATCTCAGTTCATTAGCCTTCTTGCCCTCTTCCTTCACGCGATATATCTCCAAAATCTCTTTTGCATTCAGGAAAGACGCCTTCGCCTTCTCTTTCATGGTGGCAGAAAGATACGATAAGGGAAGTTCACCGACGGAGTTGGCAGGGAACTCGACGCCAATCAAATAAGCCATCAAGGCAGCTATGTCCGCTTGCGCGACATCGTGTCTCCTGACGTGGTTCAAGTTCCAATCCGATGAATAGGCATCATGCCCCGGCGCAAGGCCATTTGGGTAGGTTGATGGTTTGGCGACGCCAGAGCCCCATGCGATTAACGGCGTCCTCGTATTGTCCGGATGGCCGTCGCCATGACTCCCCCAATCGCTCATGCCGTGGTCAGCAGTAAAGACAAATGCCGTCCTATCGTCGCCATAGAACTTTTGGATCAGCTCGGTCACCTCCTTGACTCCTTGATCGACCACTTTGATGTTGTGTAAATACTCTTTAGAATAAGGGCGATACGAATGGCCGGCCGTATCAAGGCCTAACAGATGAAGGAAGAATACTATCTTGTCCTGCCGAAGAGCACTGCTCAAAGTCTTGTTCTTCTCCGCTGCAGTGAAAAGCTCTTTGACATGATCGAACACCCAGTAATCTAGATGAACGGCGTCTTGGGAGAAGTCCTCGAATTCGGCATCGTAGCAAAAGGCATCAATTCTTCCAGGTGTTGCGCCTTTCTCAAACATAGGCAGAATATCGGGACTACCCCAGCTCCAGGTGTGTCTACTACGGTTAAAGACGCTGTCGAAATTGACCGGGTTTAACTTCCAACCAGTTGCGACAGCCGAAACATCCTCGTATAGACCAGCTATGAGGGCGACATGACCAGGGCGCGACTCTGTCGGGACTCTCGTATGCGAAACTCCGAACGTACCGTGCTCTAAAACTCGGGAACGCAAGAAGGGCGCAAGCGGCCGGGGGGTTAAGTCATGGTCGGTTTTGGGGTAAGGCTCTGGGAATGATTGGAAGGCCTTGTCGGCGCGCAGACCATCGCCTAGAGCGCATAAAATCAGCTTGCGTTTCTAGGAATACGGACCTTGCGATCCCTTACCAACGAAGAGAACGAGACGCTCGGCCGGAGCTTTCGTCCAGCTTGGTCTCTCTGGAGCGAACAACTGCATGCCACTAACGATGGGACTGACAAAGTAGATATCGAAGATGGAATATATGTAAACAAGGTGAAAGATCATGGCAATCGCCAAAAACCTAAAGCGACTGACAGTCGCCATGGTTGCAAATTTGCGGTCCTCTGCGAACGCGCGAAGAGTGAGGAGGTTAGGAACGACAGCCTCGTCTTAAAATAGTCTTGTTATCCGACAAGACATGAGAGTTATGTATCGTAGAACAAAGCATCTGCGCCGGTGACAGAATAAGAGTGATGGCATAGAAGCCATCAGGGGTGCTCAAATCTCGAAGGAATACGTGTTCGATTTCGAGTTCAACACGGAAATGAACATTTGAACCTCGTATGCAGGAAATAATTGGCCGTCAAGGTGGTAGCATTGCGAAAATCTAATTTTGGGCACTCAACCAGAAAGAATCGCGTAAAGACACGCGCGCTTGCAGGGATTAGAAGAGGCGGCCTTTCAGGGGGAACCCGACCCGACGTCACCCTGCTTATTAAGGCATTAAGCATATAGCCATAGAAATGATAGAGAAAGTTTTAAACCTTAAACTGTTAACAGTTCTCTAACAAAAATTTTCCCAAAGAATATCGGAAATAAAAATATTTATGTATATATGAATGATTCATACAATATATATGATATTTACGCTTTAACACTTGCTTCCAGCATTTTCAATGGTTTATTTTGCGTCGTAAACCCCACCCATTCGTGGCATTGCTGATAGGATAGACTGCCCAGGCATGGCCCCGCCATCCAGGTTCCCGAAAGAGAGCACGTAAATGACAACTTCAACTTTGTTACGGATCCCCGAGTAGACCCGTTCTGGAGGCCCCAGGGCTGCAGAAAAAGGAAACTCCACACTCTAAATCACGTAACTTAAAGTAATCTAACTAATTTATTAAATCATACAGATTATAGTGATCTAAGTAATCTAATAAATCCAAGAGATCAGTGTTATACCAGTAGAACGGAAAGAGATATAAAACTTTAAGTTTTCTATATAAATAATTACCTATTTAGTTTTTTGCTCTTTAATTATTAATCTAAGCTTTTAGCCAAAGGCAACTGTACCGTTCTTTAATTAAAAAAAGGAATACCTTAAAATCTTTTTAACGAATATACTAAATTATTCCTCGCCTTATTATTACCTGCAAATCAAGACTTTTTTCGGATATTATTTATACCTCCAGGTGGATATATAACAAGTTCGTTATATTTTGATAACTCCTTAATCAATAAACGATAGATGATTTACCGCCTAATTAAGGCATAAGTTCTCCTGAACTTAATATAAACAATAATATAAGATAACGTTTAGAAAATAAATAGCATATACGATCCCCGTTATTAGCCAGTAAAATGTTATTAATAGGACTTAACGATTTACCTTTTATTAAAGAAGTTTTCCAACTGATTAATAACATGGTACCCCTTACCACCCGATCTTAAGGAGATTCTTTTTCCTAGTCTCGACAGCAACCCTCCCCGACTCCTCAGGATACCATTAAGGTCTAGGAGAAAAAGCCGGAACAGGGAAAGGTCGAAAAAGGAAAAGAGAAATATGGGGCCGAAAGCCAAAAAAAGGAATCTCCCGCAAAGGAAAAATTAGGCGCTTTAAAGGCAGAAGTCCAAACCCTGAAAAAAGAGAATGTCCGACTAAAGGGAAAGAAACCAGCCTTTTCACAGTTTGGCTCCCCCAGAGAACGAAACCAAGGAGTTGGTTACCGACCATCTACGTTAAACCCAGAACGAACGCAAACAAAAGCCTTAACTCTGCCATTGTTCGGCGTAAACCGGATACGGGAAAAAACTATTCCACCCCTTAGATATTACGGAATACCAGACGTCAAGAGCTATAAGCCAAATCCCCCCAAGCCTTATAATGGATTTACGGATATAAAAAAATTCCTGGTTCAAACTAGGCTGTACCTTAAATTCTATGAAAATTCTTTGACGGAGGATTATCAAAAAGTGATAGTTATTTCGTAATTACTTATAGGAAAAGTTCTCCTATGGTTCGAACTTATTATGAAGAATTACTTACAGAATTATCCCGAAAAATCTTCGGATATAACTAATTATATTTTCAACAAATATAAATATTTCGAAAAAAAATGCGAACCTTATTTAGAAACCTAAATAAAAAGTAACATATTATTAAATAATTTTATCTTTTCTGCTAAACCAAATTAATATCTAAATATATAACTGAATTTAATCGTTTAATAATTATTTTAAACTTATTAAAAAACGTATTGTTTTATTTTTATTATAACGGCTTAAAACTTTAAATTAAGGACGAATTATATATAAAATTTAAGATAGAATTTTTTGCAAAATATACTGATAAGGTTATTATTGCCGACCAACGTACTTTTAATCGGTACCTAAAAAAAAAAAGGACCGGCAGACGAGGTAACGATAAGGGCCCTAGGAGCCAAAATAAGAAGGATAAAGGTAAACCTTAGAAAAAAAATAAGTTCCGTTTCGAAGGAACCCAAAAAAAATAAGTTCAAAATAAAATGTTTTAATTATAGCAAAAAGGGGCATTTCAAAAATAAATATTATTTCCCCGCCAAAAGGAACTCCAAAAAAGGAGGAATCTCTTAACCCCAGAAAAAAAACCAAAACGGCTAAACAAAAAACCGATAATAAGGTAAAAAAGGAAAAGAAAAAAGTTAGTTCGATTTTTTTCCAGCCAGAATTTATTATTGCCATAACTATTTAAATCTAGAACGATAACCCAAAGTACGAAAATTATTTTATTTATTAAAATTTTAAGGTTAAAGCCTATAAGTATTATCCTGGATAAACGGTTTCCAGAATAGCCATAAAATTAGGATACCAATATTACCTTGATTCCCAAAAATATAAGATATATATAAAAAACGGTTAGCTTTAATTAAATATTAATAATTACGGATAATTATTTCCAGAACTTTGCGAATTCTTAAAATATACTATTTACAAAAAGATATTATCGGTAAACCTTTACGACTTATTACATTTTACTGTTTATTATTAAGACGATTATCTTATTTATTTTAAAACCAAAAAAGATAATAATTTTTGGCCCGGATAAAATAATAAGACTTTTACCGAACCAGATAATAAATACCGATATATTAAAATTTTCCGATAACCAAAATACCTTAAGTCTTATTATTTATACCCTAAATCAAAATGGAATCAAAAGGTTATATCGCAAAAATACCTATGTTATTTCCCAATACTTTATATCTAATACGAATTCCTAAATATGGGAACACCTTTTTCGGAAATTCACCTTTTTAATCCCATACCTTAGGAAATACGGAACAAAAAGGTAAGCCAGGAAAAAAACCAAATTTTAAAACCCTAATACAAATACGGCAAGAAAACATAATTCCGGTACAAAAACGACCAATGCACCAAATATGCTATTAAAAAAGTTCGTAAATAAAAGCTCACTTAAATCACAAACCATCAAAAATTAAAAAATTACAGAGGCCCTCGAAAATAAGGTATTAAAAAATCTTAATCGACAAAACCTTATGCGAAATAACGAAAAAAACGCGCAGCCAAATTAAAATTCTCCTCCGATATAAAAGCAAAATGCTTAAGGCCATAATTAATTCCGGAACAAAAAATAATTTTATTTCCCCCGTAACAACAGAAAAACATTAAATTCCCTAAAAATACAAGTTAAAATCCTATAAATTACGTACGGTAAACGGCAACTTATCCATTTACAAAAACGAACGAATTTTTCGAAAAACGAAAAAACTCCCAATACAAATCCAAAAATACCAAAAACGTATTCCACTGAATATCGCTAACATCTCCGGATACGACATTATCCTAAGAATACTTTAACTTTATTCCAATAACTTACGGATTAATTAAAAAAAGCAAATATTTTCCTAAAACGAAATACCAAAAAAATAATCGAAAAATTTGCTATATTATTAAGGAAATACGGGTTCCTAATCAGATCTTTACGGTACCTCTAAAATATTAAGGATTTAAAAAATTATTTAAAAATAAAAAAAATTACAAATTACCGCCATACGGTTAATAGGATTACCGGATACCTATTAAAAAAGGCATCATCCTAAATTTCATAAAATTTACCATATAAACTTAAAAAAGTTAAAAGTTTTATAGAAAAATATATAACTAAATTTGAAAAAAAAATATATTCAACTTTCCAACTCCCTTACTAAATATTTAATCCTTATAATACCAAAAATTAAAAATGGCAAATAAAGGATTAATAAAAATAAAAACCTTATTTACCAAAAAGTAATCGATTATAAATAATTAAATAATATCACAATCAAAAACGAATATCTTTTAATTCTTATAAATACCCTAAAGGAAAATGCCAGCAAAGCTAAATGGTTTACGGCGCTTAATTTTCGCAATAGCTATTACCGTATTAAAATGGCCAAAGGAAAAAAATAAAAAACGGTATTTAAGATAATACATAGATTTTATGAATATAAAGTAATACCTATAGGACTTATTAACGTTCCTACTAATTTCCAAAGCTTGGTAATAATTATTTTCCGATAATTCTTGAACAAATTCGTATTTGTTTATCTCGACGATATTTTTATCTATTCCGAAACCTTAAAAAAACACAAGAAATATATCGCTTAAGTACTTAAAACTTTGGACAAAATTAACATTCGAATTAACCCTACTAAGAACGTATAACATACTTAAAAATTGGATTTTTTGGTATTTATTTTTATATTAAGATAAATTCAAATTTAACGTTTTAAGTTGAAAGCAATTAAGGATTAACTTATCCTTAATAAAACGACCGTTATAAATATCCGACAGATTTTAGAATTTACGGGTTACATACGTAGCCTAATTAAGGGATATAAAAATATAATTAAGCTATTAACGAAATTTACTACCAAGAAATACGTTAGAAAAAAATTCGATTTCCCAGAAAAAGCAAAGAAAACGTTCCGAAAATTAAAAAAAGCAATTATTAATAAATTAATCGTAAAAATGCCAAACCCAGGCAAAAAAACGCCTAAAAATAAATACCTCGAAATACGCCTTAGGTGCAATCCTAGAATAACGAAAAAATAACGACAAATAATACCTAATAACGTATTATTCAAAAATATTCCGAAATATAAAACTTAAATACCAAATTTACGACAAAAAATTATTAATAATTATTAACGCTTTTAAAGAATAAGAACTTTTCCTTAATAACGCAAAAAAGCCCTTCGACATTTACTTTAATTACAAAAATCTTACGCAATTTATAAAAGCCCAAAAGCTAAATAAATGTTACGTCCAAAAGGGACTCCACTAGACCTAAAAGGAGGCCCAGGAAGTTGGAGACGCTTAGGATCTCTACCGCCTATCGGATAAATTTCGGATCTCTGCCAATCTCCAGAGACATTAGGAGACCGTGGACATTAATTACTATGATCTCTCGTAATCTCCAGAGATTACGGGAGACATAAAAGGGTAAAAAGGATATATAAGACTTTGGAATCCCTTATGTAAATAGTATTTACTTAGTTTTTTTCTTTAGTTATTAATTTAAGCTTTTAATTAAGAAATAATTATACCGTTTTTTAATTAAGGGAAAAGTTTTTAAATCTTTTTAATGAATAAATTATTAAATTATTCCTTATTTTATTATTATTTACAAATTAAAACT
The DNA here is from genome assembly GCA_004154925.1 of Monosporascus cannonballus. Classification (NCBI taxonomy): domain Eukaryota; kingdom Fungi; phylum Ascomycota; class Sordariomycetes; order Xylariales; genus Monosporascus; species Monosporascus cannonballus. The sequence continues at coordinate 60,904 of QJNS01000188.1, read as the reverse complement.
TATTTCGGATATTATTTATATTTCCAGGTAAATGTATAACAAATTCGTTATATTTTGATAACTTCTTAATTAATAGCCGACAAATAATTTACCGCCCAGTTAAAGCATAAGCTTTCCAGAACTTAATGCAGACGATAATATAGGACGATATTCAGAAAATAAACAGCATACCCGATTCCCGTTATTGGCCAGTAAGGTATTATTAATAAGATTTAACGATTTACCTCTTATTAAAAAAGTTTTCTAATTAATCGATAACATGGCGTTACTTATTATTTGATCCCAGGAAGAATTATCCTCCCAGCCCTAGCAACAACCTACCCCGGCTCCTAAGGACATTATTAAAGTCCAGGGAGAAAAGTCGGAAAAAGAAGCAGCTGAGGAGGAAATGGAGGAAGAATATCTAGTTGGAGGCTAGAAAGGAAAAGAGAGAGAACTTACTACGGAAAAAAAACTCGACCTTCTGGCCCAGGAGGTCATAAGCCTAAAAAAGGAAAATGCTCGATTCGCCAAAGGAAAGAAACCGGCATTTCCTCGATTTGGTTCCGTCAGAGGACGAAGCCAAGGAGCTGGTTACCGACTACCTTCGCTGGACATAAGACGAACGCAAGAAAGAACTTCGATTCTGCCACTGTTCGGCGCAAATCAGATACGGGAAGGAACAGTTCCACCCCCCAGCTACCATGGAATGCCAGACGTTAAGGGCTATAAGCCAATTCCCCCAAAACCCTATGACGGATCAGAGGACCCTGATGGATTTTTGGTTTAGGCCAGACTTTACCTCAAATTTTATGAGAATTCTTTGACGGAGGAATATCAGAAGGTGATGGCTATCTTTTAGCTATTAACCGGACGAGTCCGTTAATGGTTCGAGCCTATTTTGACGGATTATCTTAAAAGATACCCAGAAAAATTTTTAAATTTTATTAATTATATTTTCAGCGGTTATAAGAATTTTGAAAAAAAATATGCGCCTTATTTGGAAATCCTAATAAGGAATAAGATATTATTAAGCAGTTTATCTTTTTTATTAAACCAAATTAACCGCTAAATATACGATTAAATTTAATTACCTGGCCGTTATTTTAAATTTATTAAAAAATGCGTTATTTTATCCTTATTATAATAATTTAAAACCTTTAATCAAAAATAAAATATATAAAAAACCAAAAGTTGGATTTTTCGCCGAATATATAAATAAGATTATTATTACCGACCGATATATTTTTAATCGGTATTTTAAGAAGAAAAGGACCGGTAAACGAAATAACGATAAGAATTCTAATAACCGAATTAAGAAGGATAAAGGCAAACCTTAAAAAAAAACGAATTCCGTTTCGAAAGAGCCTAAAAAAATAAATTTAAAGTAAAATATTTTAATTGTAACAAAAAGGGGCATTTTAAAAATAAATATTACTTTCTTACCAAAAGGAACTCCAAAAAGGGAAAAATTCCTTAATCCCAGAAAAAAGCTAAAACGGTTAAATAAAAAACCGATAATAAGGCAGAAAAAAAAAGAAAGAAATTAATTTGATTTCCTTCCAGCCAGAATTCATTATTGCCATAATTATTTAGATTTAGAGCAATATCCTAGAATACGAGAATTATCTAATTTATTAAAATTTTAAATTTAAAGCCTACAAATATTATTTAGGATAAACGGCTTCCAGGATAACTATAAAATTAGGATACCAGTGCCATTTTAATTCCCAGAAGTATGAAATGTATATAAAGGACGGCCAGTTTCGGCTAAATATTAGTAATTACGGATAGCTGTTCCCGGAGCTTTGTACGCTCCTAAAATGTATTATTTACTAGAAGATATTATCGGTAAACCCTTACGACTTATTATATTTTACTGCTTATTATTAGGACGATTATTTCGTTTATTTTAAAATTAAAAAAGATAATAACTTTTGGCCCGGATGAAATAATAAGATTTTTATTAAACCAGACGATAAGTGCTAATGCGTTAAGATTTTCCGATAGCCAAAATACCCTAGGTCTTGTTATTTACACCCTGAGTTAAAACGGAGTCAGAAGGCCATATTACAAGGATACCTATGTTATTTTCCGATATTTTGCATTTAACATAAGCTTTTAAATATGGGAATATCTTTTTCGGAAATTTACCTTTCTAATTCCATAACCCGGAGGGCGTAAGGATAACGGATAAGCTAAGAAAAAAGATCTTAATACAAATATGGCAAGAAAATATGGTTCCGGTACAAAAATAATTAATGCACCAAATACGTTATCAAAAAGGTTCGCGAATGGAAATTCGCTTAAGCCGGAAAATATCAAAAATCAAAAAACTATAAAGGTTTTCGAAATTAAGATAGCGAAAAATTTCGGCCTATAAGACCTTATACGAAATAACGAAAGAAATATATAGCCAAATCGAGATTTTTTTTTAGTACAATAATAAAACGTTTAAAGTAATAATTAATTCCGGCGCAAAAAGTAATTTTATTTCTCCCGTTATAACAGAAAAATATTAAATTCTTTGGAGATACAAATTAAAGTTTTATAAGTTACGTACGGTGGATAAAAGTTTGTTTACTTACGAAAATAAATAAGTTTTTCGAGAAACTGAAGAATTTCTAATACAAATTTAAAAATATTAGAAATATATTTCGTTAGACATCGCCGACATTTCCGGATATGATATTATTTTAGGAATACCCTGGCTTTATTTTAGCAACTTACGGATTAATTAGAGAAAACGGACATTTTTTGGGATAAAATATCTTAGGAAAACGACCGAAAAATTTGTTATATTATTAAAGAAATATAGATTTTTGATCAGATTTTTACGGTGCCTCCGGAGTATTAAGAATTTAAAAAATTATTTAAGGATAAAGAAAATTACGAATTATTGCCATATAGTTAATGGGATTATAGAAGACTTATTAAGGAAAGATATTATCTTAAGCTTTATAAAATTTACCACATAAATTTAAAAAAGTTAAAAGCCTTATGGAAAAGCATATAACTTGATTTGAAATAAGGATATATCTAATTTTTTAATTTTCCCGCCGGATATCCCGTTTTTTATGGTACTAAAAACCAAAGATGGTAAGTAAAAGATCGATAAAGACGGAAACCCTATTTACCGAAAAGTAATTAATTATAAATAATTAAATAATATTACGATTAAAAATAGATATTCCCTGACCCTTATGAACATCCTGAAGGAAAATGCCAGCAAAGCCAAATAGTTTATAACGCTTGATTTATGCGATAGTTACTATCGTATCAAAATGGCTAAAGGAAAAGAATAGAAAACGGTATTTAGAACAATATATGGACTTTACGAGTACCGAATAATGCCTATAGAACTTATTAACGCTCCCGCCAGTTTTCAAAGCCTAGTAATAATTATTTTCCGGAAATTCTTAGATAAATTCGTATTTGTCTACCTTGACGATATCCTTATTTATTCTGAAACTCTGGAAGAACATAAGAAGCATATGGCCTAAGTACTTAGGACTTTAAATAAAACAAATATCCGAATTAACTTAGCCAAAAGCGTATGGCATACGCAGAAATTAGATTTTTTGGGATTTACTTTTATTTCCGGCCAAATTCAGATTTAATATTCTAAATTGGAAGCAGTTAAAAACTGGCCCATCCTTAATAAGGCTGTAACGAACCTGTCATACATCCACCTGGAGGTATGAGCAGTATCCGAAAAAGGTCTTGATTTGCAAGTAACAATAAGGCAAGGAATAATTTAGTATGTTCGTTAAAGAAATTTCAAGGTACTCCTCTCTTAATCAAAGAACGGTACAGTTACCTCTGGCTAAAAGCTTAGATTAATAGCTAAGGAGCGAAACTAAGTAGGTGCTATTTATATGAAAATCCGATTCACTATATATCCCAATTCCTCAAAATAAGTATATCGTAGATCTATGTAATCTATATAATCTAGTCCCAAATCACCTAAATCACTTAAATCACTTATAAGGCCAAGCCCTCCTGTCCGAAATTTAGCCGTAACAGGCTTACGTTAGGCCTTAAAGGTTAATCTCTTAAGGACAGGAACCCCTGTTCCTGTAACATTATTTCCCTTTTCCAAAGATTTTTATCTTAAAGATAAAAATCGTAAATAGCCACTTCGCCTTATTGGAAATAATTTTTAAAGATATCCCAGCTAATTTTACTATAATAGGCCGTATCCGAAAAAAAAAAGAAAACCTCGTTTAAATTAACGTAATTCCCGCGATATTCGTATTAAATCGATTAAAAAATTCGGGACCAAAGCCTTTACTTATTTTAACTATATTCGACTTGGCGAAAAGAATTGTTTTTACGCGTTGGATTACCCGAGTTATGATTGCTGTACTCGTTATTAACGCCTTTCTTATAACGTTTTAACCATAAATTCCTTAAAGAAAATAAATAAAACGTAAAAGCGTTTTCAAAAAAAAATAACGCGAAATTAAAGATAACTTCCTAGCTTATCAAAAGGTTGCAAAAAAGAACTAGATAAATTGCGACGTCGTCAAAATAAAGAATCGAAAAAATTTATTGGGAAATTAAAACGGTTACGCCTTTAACAAAACCTCTTTAAAAAAAGGCGGTAAAATTGTTAAAAGAAGATTTAAAGTTAAATTAACTAAAAGAACGAGAAAAGATAAAAAAAAAGTAACGTCGCATAAACATAAAACAAATACAGTTTGTATTTAAGATAGACGCCGTTTTGGAGGCGTTTATTTTTTCGATTGAAACGCCGAAGGTTTAGATTTAAGCGGGGGACCGTTATCGCCTGTAACCTTAGCCGTATTAAAAACGGTCGGTTAGGATTTTGGCGGTAATACGTCTTAACCAGGTTTATTGCATTCGTTAAATGTTTAAATAATTCCTACGTATTTTTTTATATAAATATCCTTCCTATTTAATTAGGTACTGGATTTTATTTTTAATTATTCTGGAATTTAGTATTCGTTTAATTTCGTATTCGTCACAATCTTTTTCGAATTTTAAGTTTATTTTTAAAGGGGCGTTTTTAGGTATTAATTTAAATAGAAAAATATGGAAAATAGGGTATATTTTTATGTTTTTAAATAACGATAATCAGTAATTAATTTTAGAAATAATTTCGTTAATTTTAAATAGGCCAAATTTCTTAAAGTCGAATTTATCGTTAAATCTTTTTATTTTAATTTATAAGATATTCGAAATTACGTTTTATTTTTAACGTAATAAGTAAATTTTATTTCCTTTCGTTAAAATTAATCCTTTAATTTTTTTTCTTATTATAATATTGGATTATCCGTTATTACAAAAATGGTAATTCGTTTTGAAAACGGGCTTAAATTGTTTTAATTTTTGTTATTAATATCTTTGCTTTTGGGGTAATTATAATAATTTTTGGTATTTTGTTAAGCGGTTATTTAGGTCGTTTTATTTTTGCATTATGTTCGTATATAGCTATATAAAAAAATATGCTTATATTCTTATTAATAAATATATTATAAGCGATTTATATTAATGGTAAAAGTTTTACCTAATTATTTTATTAATAATTAACGTAATTTCGTAAATATTATTCCAGGATTTAATTTAATTTTTCGGTTTAATTATCCGTTTAAGAATAATACGTTATTAAAAACTTAAGTTTAATATTAATTTATTTGAAAAAGTTAATACCGAATTTTGAAATAAATAATGTATTTCGATTTAAAATAATCTTTTTAGATATCCCATGCTTATTAAGATATTATTTAATAAAGGCGTAAGCCATTTATTTTACCGTTATATTTCCTTTAAAAAATAAAAAATACCCATATTTGGTAAATTTATTAATAATTACCCATATTTCGTCATATTCGATTTTAATAATTAGGTCTTTAAATAAAAATAAATTAATAATAAAATTTCAAATTATGGTGTTCTATGCTTTATTAGGAATATCGGTAAGTTATAATAGCCCGTAAGGCTTATAACGTATTACTTTAGCCTTATTACAAACGTTATAATCCTTAATTACCTTTTTAATAATACGGCGTAATTCCGGAAAATCGTATTATTCTTATAATCGTTAAATAATTTTGAAAATCCTTTAATATCCGTATAACGGGTTTTTATAAAATTCCTTTACAAATTATTCCTATTAATCCTTAGGAACGTAAATTTTGCCGTAATATAATAATTAATTTTTTTGGTTATCCTTTTAGTTATTAAATTTTTTTTGTTTTTTTGCATCGTAAAAATTTTGGAACCATATTAAGAATTTAGTGGTTGGTTTTTTTATTATTTCATATAATCGTATAGTTCCGTCCTTATTATACTATAATATTTATATACTTTTTTTGGGAATTTTGGAGTTATAATCGCTTTTGCGACTAAGGATATCCGCTTAGATGTTTTTTTTCCCTTAATATAATATATCTTAAAATTAAATTTAAATAAAAAAATCCACCATTTTTCGTATCGTTTGTTTAGTTTTTGGGCTTTTATAAATCGCGTAAAATTTTTGTAATCAAAGTAAATATCAAAAAGTTTTTTTGTTCCGCTAAGGAAAAGTTCTTATTCCTTAAAAGCATTAATAATTGCCAATAACTTTTTGTCGTAAATTTAATATTTAAATTCTGTATTTCGGAATACTTTGGAATAATATGCCATTAAATACCATTTACCGTTATTTTCTAACAATTTTAAAACTGCGCCCAAGGCGTATTTTAAAATATTTATCTTTAATCGTTTCGTTTTATTTGGATTTGGCATCCTTACAATAAATCCATTAATAATTACCTTTTTTAATTTCCGGAACGTTTTTTTTATTTCTTTTAAAAGTTCGAATTTTTTCCTAATATATTCCTTAATAATAAATTTCGTTAAAAATTTAATTATATTTCCATATCTCTTAATTAGGCCACGTACGTAATCCGTAAATCTTAAAATTTATTAGATATTTATAACGGTCGCTTTATTAAGGATAAATTAATCCTTAATTACTTCCAACTTAAAACGTTAAATTTAAATTTGATCTGGTATAAAAATAAATCCCAAAAAATCCAATTTCTAAATATGTTATACGTTTTTAATAAGGTTAACTTAAATATTAATTTCGTCCAAAATTTTAAGCATTTAAACGATATATTTCTTATGCTTTTTTAGGGTTTCGGAATAAATAAGGATATCGTCGAGGTAAACGAATATAAATTTGTCCAAATATTGTTAAAAAATAATTATGACTAAATTTTGGAAATTAGCGGAAGTATTAATAAATCTCATAAGTATTATTCGGTACTTATAAAATCCATGTATTATTCTAAATACCGTTTTCTATTTTTCTCTTTTGGCCATTTTGATACGGTAATAATTATTGCGAAAATCAAGCGCCGTAAACCATTTAACTTTGTTAGCATTTTCCTTTAGGGTATTTATAAAAATTAAAGGATATTCGTTTTTAATCGTAATATTATTTAATTATTTATAATCGAGTATTTTTCGGTAAATAAGGTTTCCGTTTTTATTAATCCTTTATTTATTATTTTTAATTTTTAATATTATAAGGACTAAATATTTAATAAGGGAATTAAAAAATTAAATATTTTTTTAAATTTATATAATAAATTTTATAAAATTTAAAATAATACCCTTTTTTAATAGGTATCCGGTAATCCTATTAACCGTATGGCGGTAATTCGTAATTTTCTTTATCCTTAAATAATTTTTTAAATTTTTGATATTCCGGAGGTACCGTAAAAATCTAATTAAAAATCCGTACTTCCTTAATAACATAACAAATTTCTTAATTATTTTTATTTAATATTTTGTTTTAAGAAAACGTTCGCTTTTTCTAATTAATCCGTAAATTACTAAAATAAAACCAAGGTATTCCTAAAATAATATCGTATCCGGAAATATTAACGATATCCAACGAAATATATTTTTAATATCCTTAAATTTGTACTGGAAATTTTTCCGTTTTTCGAAAAATTCGTTTTCCTTTATACGTAAATAAGCTGTTATCCACCGTACGTAACTTATAGAACTTTAACTTATATTTCCAGGGAATTTAATATTTTTCTGCCGTTATGGGGGAAATAAAATTACTTTTTATTCCGGAATTAATTATGGCCTTAAGTATTTTGCTTTTATATCGGAAAAGGATCTTAATTTGGCTGTACGTTCTTTTTATTACTTCGCATAAGGTTTTATCGGTTAAGGCTTTTCGATACTTTATTTTCGAAAGCCTTTATAATTTTTTAATTTTTGATACTTTTCGATTTAAACGAATCTTTATTCGCGAACTTTTTTAACAGCATATTTAATGTATTAATCGTTCTTATACCGGAACCATGTTTTTTTGCCGTATTTGCATTAAGGCTTTAAAATCGGGCCTTTTTTCTGGTTTACCCTTTTATTCCGCTTTTCCCGAATTATAGGATTAAAAAGGTAAATTTTCGAAAGAAATGTTCCCATATTTAAGAACTTATATTAAATATAAAGTATTAGGGAATAACATAGGTATTTTTGCGATATAACTTTTTAATTCCGTTTTAATTCGGGATATAAGTAATAAGATTTAAAGTATTTTGGTTATCGGGAAATTTTAATATATCGGCATTTATCGTTTAATTCGGTAAAAGTTTTATTATTCCACCCGGGCCAAAAAAATTTTTTTTTAGCTTTAAAATAAATAAAATAATTATCCTAATAATAAATAATAAAATATAATAAGTTATAAAGATTTATTAATAATATTTTTTTGTAAATAATATATTTTAAAAATTCATAAAGCTTTGGGAATAATTATCCGTAATTATTAATATTTGGTCGAAATTAACCGTCCTTTATATATATCTTATACTTCTGGAAATTAAGGTAATATTAATATCTTAGTTTTATAATTATTCTAAAAACCGTTTATTCTGGATAATATTTGCAGGTTTTAATTTTAAAATTTTGGCAAATAGGATAATTTTCGTACTTTTGGATATCGCTCTAGATTTAAATAATTGTAATAATAATAAATTCTGGCTGGAAAGAAATCGAATTAACTTTTTTCTTTTTTTTTCTGCCTTATTGTCGATTTTTTGTTTAGCCGTTTTGGCTTTTTTCTGGGATTAAGGAATTCCTTTTTTTTTGGAATCCCTCTTAGCGGAAAAGCGATATTTGCTCTTAAAATACCCCTTTTTGCCATAGTTAAAATATTTTATTTTAAATTTATTTTTCTTAAATTCTTTCAAAGCGGAATTTATTTCTTTTTAAGGTTTGCCTTTATTTTTCTTGGTTTAGTTACGGGAGCTCTTATCGTTACTTTGTTTGCCGGTTCCTTTCTTTTTAAGGTACCGATTAAAAATATGTTTATCGGCAATAATAACCTTATTAATATATTTTGTAAAAGATTTTATTTTAAATTCCATATATAGTTTATTTTTAATTTAAGGCTTTAAGTTATCGTAATAAAAATAAAATAATGTATTTTTTAATAAATTAAAAATAATAATTAAATAATTAAATTTAATCGTATATTCGGATGTTAATTTGGTTGGGCGGAAAAAATAAAGTTATTTAATTATATATTATTTTTTATTTAAATTTCCGAATAAAATACGTATTTTTTTTCGAAATTTTCGTAATCGTTAAAAATATAATTAATAAGGTCCGAAAATTCTTTTAAGTATTTTTTGAAATAATCTGTTAAAATAAATTCGAATTATAAGCGGATTAGTTCGATTAATAATTAAGAAATAATAATTATTTTTTAATATTTTTCTGGCAGAAAATTCTTATAAAATTTAAAATAAAACCTGGCCTAAACCAAAAATCTATTAAGGTTTTTTAATCCGTCGTAAGGCTTGGGGGGAGTTAACTTATAGCCCTTGATATTTAGCATTCCATAGTAACCAGGGGGTAAAATAACTTTTTCCCTTATCCGGGTTGCGCCGAACAGCGGCAGGGTCGAAACTCTTTTTTGTATTCGCCTTGGGTCCGGCGAAAGGGGTTAATAGCCGGCCCTTTGGTTTCGCCTTTTGGGGGAGCCAAACTAAGGAAAAGTTAATTTCTTTCCTTTTATAAGCCGAGTATTCTTTTCTTTTAGGGTTCGGACTTTTACTGCCAGGGCACTTAATTTTTCTTTTATAATAGGTTTTTTTTTCTGGCTTTCGGCCCCATACTTTTCTTTAATTTCTTCCTTAGCCGCTTTCTTTTCTGATTTCTCTCCTTAAACTTTAATAATATCCTTAAAGGCCGGGATAAGTTATTATTTAGATTACAAGGATGACGAGCCTCCTTAAAATCGAGTAATAAAAGGTACCATATTATTAATTAGTTAAAAAATTTCTTTAATCGGGGGTAAATCGTTAAATTTTATTAATAACATTTTATTAGCTAATAACGGAAATCATATATGCTGTTTATTTTTTAAACGTTATCCTATATTATCGTTTATATTAAGTTTAAGAAAACTTATACCTTAATTAAGCGGTAAATTATTTATTAGTTATTAATTAAACAATTATTAAAATATAACGAACCCGTTATATATTTATTTGGAAATATAAGCAATATCCGAAAAAGGTTTTGATTTACAGGTAACAATAAGGCGAAAAATAATTTAATATATTTGTTAAAGAAATTTTAAGGTATTTTTTTCTTAATTAAAAAACGGTACAATTACCTTTGGCTAAAAGTTTAGATTAATAACTAAGAAACAAAACTAAATAGGTATTATTTATATAAAAGTCCAATTTATTATATATCTTAATTCCTTAAAATAAATATGTCATAGATCTATGTGATTTATGTAATCTAGTCCCAGATTACCTAAATTACCTAGATTACTCATAAGGCCAAGCCCTCCTGTCCGAAGTTTAGCCGTAACAGGCCCACGCTAGGCCTTAAGGGTTGGTCTCTTGGGGACAGGAACCCCTGTTCCTGTAACAAAGGCGAACATTATAAATATCCGACAGATTTTAAGATTTACGGGTTATGTACGTAGTTTAATTAAGAAATATAAAGACATAATTAAATCATTAACGAAACTTATTATTAAAGAATATATTAAAAAGGAATTTGAATTTTTAGAGGAAGTTAAAAAAGCATTTTGGAAATTGAAGAAGATAATTACTAATGGACTTATCGTAAGAATGCCTAACTTAAATAAGAAGAAACGCCTAAAGACAGACGCTTCGGAATACGCCCTAGGCGCAGTTTTAGAATAGCTAAAGGATAACGGTAAATGGTACCTAATGGCATATTACTTAAAAGCATTCTAAGATACAGAATTCAGATACCAGATCTACGACAAAAAGTTACTGGTAATTATTAATGCCTTGAAAAAATAAAAACTTTTTTTGAGCGGAATAAAAGAATTTTTCGATATTTACTTTAACCATAAAAACCTTATTCGATTTATGAAAGCCCAAGAACTGAATAAATAACATGAAAAATAAATAATTTTTCTGTTTAGATTTAATTTTAAGATTTATTATATTAAGGGTAAGGAAAATATTTAGGCGGATATTTTTAGTCGTAAAGGAAATTATAATTCCAAAATTCCCAAAAAAAAGTATACAGATATTATAGTATAATAAGGACGGCACTATATAATTGTGCGAAATAATAAAAAAACTAATTACCGAACTTTTGATACGGTTCCGGAATTCCTATAATACAAAGAAATAAAAAGAAATTCAGCAACTAAAAGGATAGCTTAAAGATTAGTTATTATATTATGGCAAAATTTATGTTCTTAAAGATTAACAGGAACGGTTTGTAAAGGAATTTTATGAAAACTTATTGCATAAATACTAAAGAATTTTCAAAACTATTAGACGATTATAAGAACGATATGATTTTCCAGAGCTACGCCGTATCGTCAAGAAAGTAATTAAGAATTATAATATTTATAACAAGGTTAAGGTAGTACGCCATAAGCCTTATAGGTTATTACAACCTACTAATATTCCTAATAAGGTATAGAATATTATAACTTGGGACTTTATTATTAACTTACCTTTATTTAAAAACCCAGTTATTAAAGTTGAATACGACGGAATATGGGTAATTATCGATAAATTTACCAAATATAGGTACTTTTTACCTTTTAAAGGAAATATAACGGCAGAATAGCTGGTTTACGTTTTTATCAAATATTATCTGGATAAGTATAGAATATTAGAAAAATTTATTTCCGATAAAAATATGCTTTTTATTTCGAAATTCAGTACCAATTTTTTTAAATAAATCGGTATTAAGTTTAAATTTTTAATAATATATTATCTTTAAACGGATGGCCAGATCGAAAAATTAAACTAAACCCTAGAATAATACTTTCGAAATTACGTTAATTATTAACAAAATAACTGGGTAAAACTTTTATCGTTAATACAGATCACTTATAACATATCTGTTAACGAAAATATAGGTATATTTTCTTATATAACGGTATACGGACATAATGCAAAAACAAAATAATTTAAATAATTACTTAATAAGGTACCTAAAATTATTATAATTACCCTAAAAGCAAAAATATTAATAATAAAAATTAAAATAATTTAAACCCGTTTTTAAAATAAATTGCGATTTTTTTAATAACGAATAACTTAGTATTATAATAAAAAAAGAATTAAAGGATTAATTTTAACGAAAAAAAATAAGATTTATTTATTACGCCAAAAATAAAACGTAATTTCGAATATTTTATAGATTAAAACGAAAAAACCTAACGATAAATTCGATTTTAAAAAGTTTGGCTCGTTCAAAATTAACGAAATTATTTCCAAAATTAATTATCGATTATTGCTATTTAAAAATATGAAAATATATTTTATTTTTTACGTTTTTTTACTTAAACCAATTTTTAAAAATGTTCCGTTAAAAAAAACCTAAAATTCGAAAAATATTTTAACGAATACGAAATCGAACGAATACTGGATTTTAAAATAATTAAAAATAAAATCTAATACTTAATTAAATAAGAAAAATATTTATATAAAGAAAATACGTAAAAATTATTTAATTATTTGACAAATACGATGGACCCGGTTAAGACGTTTTACCGCCAGAATCCTGACCGACTGTCTCCAACGCGGCCAAGGTTGCAGGCGATAACGGCCCCCTATTTAAGTTAACCCTTACGGCGCTCCAGTCGAAAAAGGTAAATGCTTTTATTAACGCATCCAATTCTGAAGTAAGCTATGCTTACTTTTTTTCTTTACGACCCTTCTCCGTATCTAATTTCTTTTATTCCTTTAATTCATTTATATTTTGAAGCCCCCTTTGAATAAACGACATTCCTTTGGAATATAGCTATTTAGATTGGCGGTCCAACCGAGCGATGCGATTGGACAGCTTTTGGAGCTATTGAACCGCCAGTCGTTTTTCTCGATTTATCCGGTATTTTTCGGCCCGAATGTTTTCGAGCGATAAAAGCGAAATATGGTTTCCATCGCAGGATTGAACGTTGGCCGCCAAACAATTCTGATAGCTTTTTCGACCTTCCAACATTTTGCATAAAAGCTTTTTCTTAAAACAACGCGTATACGGCATAACTTCGAAACCAAACTAAGAGATCGATTTAATTAGCTTGCGACGGCTCTCAGTAAAAAATTTGATGCGTTTTCGAGGTCTGTCCGATATGGTTAATATGGTGTTATGACGTAAAGAAGGAAAAGAGGTTAAGGACACTTTTTTCTATCTTTAAGGACAAAGATCCTGAAAGGGAGGGAATAATGTTACGTCCAAAAGGGATTCCACTAAACCCAAAAGGAGGCCCAGGAAGTTGGAAACGTTCGGGATTTTCACCTCCTATCGGATAAACCTCGGATTTCTGCCAATCTCCAGAAATACTAGGAGACCGTGGACATTAATTATTATGATTTTTCGTGATCTCCAGAGACCACGGGAGATATGAAAGGGTAAGAAGGATATATAAGACTTTGGAATCCCTTATGTAAATAGCACCTATTTAGTTTTTTTCCTTAGTTATCAATTTAAGCTCTTAACTAAAAGGCAACTGCACCATTCTTTAATTAAGGGAAAAGTCTTTAAATCTTTTTAACGAACAAACCATTAAATTATTCCTCGTCTTATTATTACCTGCAAATCAAGACCCATTTCGGATACTGCTCATACCTCCAGGTGGATGTATGACAGGTTCGTTACAATAAACGACATAAAAAATGGTGGATTTTTCTGTCCAGATTTAACTTCAAAATACATCATATTAAAGGAAAGGAAAACATCCAGACAGATATTCTTAGTCGTAAAGGGGATTACGATTTCAAAATCTCCAAAAGAAATATGCAGATATTATAATATAATAAGGACGGAACTGTATATCTGTATAAAATAATAAAGAAACCGATTATCGAACTCTTAATACGGTTCCGGAATTCTTACGATATAGAAAAACTTAAGGAAATTTAATAATTAAAGGGATAATTAAGGGACCAGCTATTATATTATAGCAAGATTTATGTTCCTAAGGATTAATAGGAATAATTCGTAAAGGAATTCCACAAGAACCTATTATATGGATATTAAGGAATTTTTAAAACTACCCGACGGCTATAAGAAAAATATGATTTCCCTAAGTTACGCCGTATGGTCAAAATAACTATCAAAAATTATAACGTTTATAATAAGGCTAAGGCAGTACGCCATAAGCTTTACGGATTATTATAACTTACCGATATTTCTAATAAAACATAAAATACCATAATTTGGGACTTTATTATTAGTTTACTTTTATTTAAAAACCTAATTACTAAAATCGAATACAACGGAATATAGGTAATTATTAATAAATTTACCAAATATAAGTACTTTTTACCTTTTGAAAAAAATATAACGGCAAAATAATTAACTTACACGTTTATCAAATAATACTTTAATAAATATAGGATATTTAAAAAAATCGTTTTAAATTAAAATACGTTATTTACTTTAAAATTTGGTATTAATTTCTTTAAATAAATTAATATTAAATTTAAATTTTTAATAACGTATTATCCTTAAACAAATAATTAAATCGAAAAATTAAATTAAACCTTAAAATAATATTTGCAAAATTACGTTTATTATTAATACAAATTGCTTATAATATTTTAATTAACGAAAATATAGGCGTATTTCCTTATATAACTATATACGGACATAATATAAAAATAAAACAATTTAAATAACCGCTTAATAAGGTACCAAAAATTATTATAATTACCTCAAAAGCAAAAATATTAATTATAAAGATTAAAACGATCTAGATTTATTTCCAGAATAAATTACGATTTTTTTAATAACGGATAACCCAGTATTATAATAAGAAAAAAATTAAAAAATTAATTTTAACAAAAAAAAAATTTACCTATTACGCCAAAAATAAAACGCAATTTCGAATATTTCATAAATTAAAACGAAAAAATTTAGCGATAAACTTAATTTCAAAAAGTTTAAACCGTTCAAAATTAACGAAATTATTTTTAAAATTAATTATAAATTATTATTATTTAAAAATATAAAGATATACCTTATTTTCCATATTTTTTTACTTTAATTAATACTTAAAAATATTTTATTAAAAATAAATTTAAAATTCGAAAAAGATTTTAACGAATACGAAGTTAAACGAATACTGGATTTCAAAATAATTAAAAATAAAATCCAGTACCTAATTAAATAGGAAAAGTACTTACATAAAAAAAATACGTAAAAATTATTTAACTATTTAACGAATATAATAAACCTAATTAAGACGTTTTACTGCCAGAATCCTGACCGACCGTTTCCAGCACGGCCAAGGTCGCGAACGATAACGATCTTCCGCTTAAATCCAAACTTACGGCGTTCCAATTGAAAAAAATAAACGCCTCGGTTATAGCATTTATTTTTAAAGCAAATTACGCTTATTCCGTTTCCATATAACGCCGTTCTTTTTTTATCCTTTTCCGCTTTTCTAATTAGTCCAGTTCGTAACTTTCGAAAAGTAATTACAACTCTTTTTTTTTCAAAATGTTTTCCTGGCGACGTAAGCGTTATAACTTATTTATTTATTTCGATATCTTCTTTTGAAATTTTCGCTGCAGCTTTACGAACTCGTCTTTAACAGCACAACGTTCCTTTTGGAGGCAATCGCGTTTAAAACTAATGTTTTCTAACGAAAATATAGCAATTACTAATCCGTCGTAATAACGTTAACGACGGGTACAATAATAACAGCTTAGGATACTTTCCGTCATAAAACATTTAGATTCCCCAAATAAAAAATAATTGGAATAAGGTAACACCTCGAACCCGAACTTAAAAATATAAGCAAACCGGTTATCGCGAATTTAACGCTAATTCGTACGGGATTAACGCGTCGATTTTTCTGCTTAACCCGCCATGGTAAATTGGCGATAAAAAAGATAATGCTCGATTGGAAAAAAGAAGTGCTTACTTTTTTATCTTTGGGACAAAAATCTTGAGAAAAGGAGAATAATGTTACGGATCCCCAAGTAAACCCGTTCTGGAGGCCTTAGGGCTGCAAAAGAAGGAAATTTTACATTTTAAGTTATATAACTTAAAATAATCTAACTAATTTATTAAATCACATAATTATAGTGATTTAAATAATTTAATAAATCCAAAAGATCAATATCATACCAGTAAAACGGAAAAAGGTATAAGATTTCAAATTTCCTATATAAATAGCTACCTATTTAATTTTTCGCTTCTTAGCTATTAATCTAAGCTTTTAGCCAAAGGCAACTGTACCGTTCTTTAATTAAGAAAGGAATACCTTAAAATTTCCTTAACGAATATACTGAATTATTTTTCGCCTTATTATTACCTGCAAATCATGACCCTTTTCGGATATTGTTTATACCTCCAGGTGGATGTATAACAGGTTCGTTACAAACTTTATGTACTAACCTGGAACCCCACATAATGAATTACCCTAATAATGAATACGGATTTTCACCAAAACGCGCGATATAAAAAAATTAATAATGAATTAACAAAAACATATATAATGAAATAAAGATTATACATATAAAAAAGGTATGATATTATATATATTAAACTACTTTTACCTGAGAATATTAACTACTATAATTTTTAAAAATTAATATAAAAATTAATATTTGTATTTATATTCAATATTTAATATAATAAATTAATTCTTAAAATATAATATTTTGTTAAACAAAAATAACCCAATTTTTTATATTAAAACGAAATAATTAGTCAAGAGTTTTTTTTATTAATTTTAAAATGGAGAAATAGAATTTTATTTTAAATATATTTTTATATATAAATTAATATTATAAAAAGGTTAAAATTAAAACACTAAATCTTTTATTCCTAGATATTTTATTTTAAATTATATAGAAACATACTCCTTATTCATTTATTATTTCACTTATTTAATTAAAATGTTTTATTTTTTTATATATTATATATTTTCTAAAAAATTTAAATATACTCGTATTTTTCTTTTTATTTTATTTTAAACTTCCGCTTAAATTGTTTAATTACGTAATGTAAGTAATTTATACGAATGAAAAGCCAGGTCCGTTTATAAAACTGAAAACGTTTTTATTTTAGCTTTTCTTGTTATTTTATTATTAATTTCTCTATATCGCGCGTTATAGTGAGAATCCGTATTCATTGTTAGGGTAATTCATTATGTGGGATTCTAGGTTAGTGGCCTGGATGTCTCATCCTGCCGTCTTCTCTATAGGGGACTCTCTCGATACCGTCGCCTTCTTCGCCGGGGCTTCACCTATAGCTTCTTGTCCAATCGTCTTTTTCTAATACAAGGCCTTGAACGATGCACGGCATCCAATTGGGCCGGCGAAACCAGAACTTCCCATCGCCTTAGGCGAGCGAGGTCAAATAAAGGCAGAAACAGCCAGGTAGCCGAAAATCCCCTACAAGCCATGTGCATTTCTCATGCTTGATCATTGCAAGGCAAAGATGCTCGCAACCACTTGGGCTGTTCGCTCTCCCATTCAAATGACAAACTATCTTGCTACTAGATATATTTGGACCTAGGACAGGTAAGGATCTTTTGCATCCGTTCAAAGACAGTACTTGAGCTTCTGCTGCATCACTGTCACAGAGCTCGACATGAGATGGACTATGCTATGTAGTGTATTGTTCATGGGGGAGAGGCTAGCCCCGGCTGGTGAATTTGGGATGAAGAGATGAAGTGAGCTGCGAATCCTAGGCTTCAACGAAGCAATCCTATTATAACCATCACCGCCGTCAGACATCGTGTAAAGGCCTGCGGTTCTGGGGATCTGTTCTGAAAGGATCAGCCCGCAGATCTCTACTAAACAGTTGGGCATTCTGACCCGATGGGGTTTTGCCGTATGCTAAGCAGATGCTGTCAGTAACGTATTCTTAGGCTTCCTCGGGGGTTCTCTATGGATGTAGTCCGGGGATCAAGTTCGACCTTCTCTACTTGGACAAAAAGGGACCATGGACCTTAAGTAATGGCTAATATAGGTACCGTCAAAGTTGCTTCGAATCCTCAAATAATAGTGGCGCCGTCGTGCATGCATGCCCGCTAATGCGGAGCGGCTGGCGAGCCTGGAGTTCCGGGCCGCCGCTTTTCAACCCAACCACAGCTTACCTTACGAGTCCCAAGCTATAGCGCACCGAATCCTGGGATGAATTCAGTCCAGTGCATGAGTATGTTGCAGGGGATTCCTGCAGTGCGGCGTGCAGGTAGAACAAGTATGATAGGGGCACGCCAATCCTCTAACTGGCCAAGGCTGCCACTGATATGTACGACAGCTACAGAAGAGGTTCCCCGTATACACAGAAGTTGACGGTTTCCGCTTTTGCATGCGATTCGCAGAAACGACTTGGTGTTTGAGGGTGCCTGAGAGCATGGTACTGGAGGATGTTTGAAAATAGAGAGCAGGTTTGTAGGTTGCAGTCGTTGGAAGCATTTTCGAGGGTCATATTGTGAAGCAAGTCGGGATTCCGGTCTCGGGATGTGGGGCTGAAGTTATCAGACACCTTCTCTAGACCAAAGTCTTTGAGGCAGAAACTGTGGAGAGCTATTATGTAATACTGTCATATGCTAAATCAGACGACTAGAGGCCACGTGCATTAGGTAGTTCAATATCTACTAAGTACCTAGAAGTAACCTTTTGATACGGATAGCGTCTACCCCGCCATCCATCCATTTTCATTGAGACGAGACACGCGGTTATGGAGTTGGGCAGCAGTTTGCAAGTTATTCAGTAACTGTCTTGGTCTAAGCTCATCGGATAATTCAATTGAACTGCATGTTGGCGCTACGGTCTCTTCGCGGAGATTTGAACGTGCAGATAGCGATGGGGCTGAGTTCCAAGGCCATCAGTCCAAGCCAATTACATAATGGATCGTGATATGGTCACCAGACTCACAAAGTTTCAAGTACATATACTCCACATCTTTCCAATGATAGTTGTATAGCCATATTTTATAGAAACTAACTAAAGAAGAAGGTATCTAGGCCAATTGGCCCTGCTTCTTGGTTGCTTGAGAGCCTTTTCTTTCCACAGATGTTTTAAGACTCGAGTTAACCCCAAGAAGGTTCCCGTGTGGGTTCGTCCTTTCTTCGTAAGTGCCCCACCACACGCTCTAAATCCCGAAGTATAGTTAGTGTCGGCTCTTCTCAATTGGGACGCGGCTGCAAATTTGCAGACAGCTGATACGCTAATCTAACTGGGACCGACGCATGGCTAAACCCAGTGGATAATTGACCCTTCCTCCACCTTACGCGCATTAGCCTCGAGCGCCAAAGTCCGTATAAAATGATTGGTCCGTTAATGAGATAAGAATTTGCCGGCCCCCATAATCGCCTTTGCTGTCAATATGCACCTAACAAGAGCACAGACTCCCAAGCCCATATCGAAGAGAGAGGTACGAGGGCATCTGACTCGAAACATCGACGAGATGTGTTGTTCATTAATATAGTGGCTAATCGGCGGACTTGGCGCTTCAATTCAGTATAACAAGAGGAGGACAGGAGATCGCGATCGCGCTTAACTGCGACAGACTGCATGACTGCGAGAACGGGGCGCCTAGGAGAAATGAGGAAAGTAG
Source organism: Monosporascus cannonballus (assembly GCA_004154925.1). Taxonomy (NCBI): domain Eukaryota; kingdom Fungi; phylum Ascomycota; class Sordariomycetes; order Xylariales; genus Monosporascus; species Monosporascus cannonballus. The sequence continues at coordinate 40,855 of QJNS01000188.1, read as the reverse complement.
CATGAAGATCGCGGACTAGACCGCTCCTGTACTGCACCAAAGGTGTATCAAGGTCAGGAGCACCACAATTCTAGACTGCAACGAAAGACTACTCCATGTGACTACACCTCCGTCAAACTTCTACACCATACGTATTTCTTCGCCGGATCCAATTGCGATTGCGGAAGCAGCATGCCCTTGATCGAATTTTTCTGCCCTTGTGACGACCTTGCAGGCACATAGCGACGGTTCCCTATCTTACTTTCAGAATGCATAAGATGTATCACAACATGGTAGAGTATCATTTTCATTCTCATCCGAAGTATGATGAAGTTGACCGACTCATCTTCCCCTGCTACACATAACCCAATTTAAATATGCGCCCACCGAGTGCACTTTTGACACTGCTGAATTTCGAAACACACCACTTTGCATATATATACTGTGCTCGGAAATGTGCATAAATATTAGATAGAAACTGACGGCTTCATAGACGCTTCTGTGGTGACTTGCCGTGGAAGCTTTATTGGAACGAGTGTGGCGTTCTACGGATCGAATGCAAGCTTACTTCGTACATCATCCGTAGTACGTGTGTGACAAGCAAGTTATACAGACCTAGAGACAAAAAGACGCAGCAGCGATGTTGTAATACTTGGGATTATCTAGAGCTGGCTCTACTACAACGGTTTCTTTCTTCCTGGTTTTGCGCATCTGCAGGACTCTTCGGGTTATCACACCCCCCACTTTCAACATCCGATCTACGGCTTCTGTTCCTATGGTTGGCTGTTGTGGTTACCGTTCCCCACTAAAACCACAAACTTCAAGGTTATCACTTGCTAGTGTAGAACCAAGAAGGAAACATATAGAAACTCGACGCGCCGCCTCGCTATTTCTAACTTTCAAATTCTTCTTTCCAAACAACTCCCGCAAAATATTCCGCTCATCCCGCTCTCTTGACCTTGGAGGTGTTTCAACCGCGCCTCAGGTTAGGTAGTATCCAAGTTCTCAACTCAATTCACCGCTTCACAAGTAGACTAGTCGCCTTTTGCCTTGGTGGCGTGGCTACCTGGCTGCCACCTCAAGCAGACTCAAGGTTACCACATAGGACACAACCATCCACAAAACCCGTCAATAGAGGAAGGCAAAGGCACCTCTTACCGCCGCAACGCTTGACGCCTGTTTTTCTACTTTGTCTCTGTCTGCTTAGTAGATTGACGATACAACAAAACAAGCGCTCAGGTGTTGTGTCAGCTGTCGTAAGGTCAATACCAAGTCGAGAAGCAATGGTCCTAACAAAGCAGAGATCACCGCGAAACCCTGATGACTTCCCGACTCTCCAGCTATTCCTACTAGGTAAGTTTCCATTATGACCAGTGACGGTGACCAAATGCTGACTGCTACCAACAGCCATTGTCCGTCTAGCCGAGCCTATCGCGCTTACGTCCATCTTCCCTTATGCCTGGGCACTTGTCAAGAGATTTCAGATTGGCAGCGAAGAAAATGCCTCTTTCTACGCAGGTCTCCTCATCTCGTCCTTCTCCCTTGCGGAGGCCCTGATGGGCATGTACTGGGGTGGGCTCTCGGACCGAATCGGCCGAAAGCCTGTCCTGTTGCTAGGATGCATAGGAACTATGTTTAGCATGATCATGGTAGGCATCGCCACCAACATTTGGGTTGCTCTGATCGGACGAGCCATCGGTGGTCTGTTGAACGGAAACATTGCCGTAATCCAGACGATGGTGGGCGAACTGGTCACCAAGCCTGAACATGAGCGTAAGTCCGCAAAGGCTCCTTATTTGTGTAAGTTACGCGACGGATGGCTAATACTTTGATAGCTCGCGCTTACTCCGTCATGCCTTTTGTTTGGTCGATAGGTACCATCATCGGGCCGGTTATTGGTGGATTGTTTGCGGATCCTCATGAGTCCTTCCCCAACGCGTTTCCTTCAGGAAGTTTGTTTGCGAAATTGCCCTACCTTCTACCCAACCTCATGTGTGCCGCCCTTTTACTAGTCAGCGTCTTTTTGGGGTACTTCCTCCTAGAGGAGACGCATCCCGATATGCAGCCACGTGTGGCGCTACCGGAAGATACATATGTCTCGGAAGAAACGCCACTGCTAGAGACATCCGACGCGATGAAGCAACCAGCTGTGGACCTCCGTGCGGAAACGTATGGAACCCTTAGGAGCAGAAACAGTGGTGAACACGAACCGGATGTGGCTTGCTCGAAGGAAGCTCAGACTATGGGCTCATTCAGCATCTTCAACAAACGAATCGTTACTCTCGTCGTTGCTCTCTCCATTTTCACCTATCACTCGATGACTTACGATCATCTCCTACCAATCTTCTTCGAAGACGACAGAGTTTCCATCGACTCCCTACCGAGCAAGGTTCTTCTCCCTTCCATCAACCCATTCTACTCGCCCGGAGGTTTGGGCCTCTCAATGCAAGCAGTCGGTATGATAATGGCTGTCAATGGGGCCATCGCCTTGTTTGTTCAGGCAGTCGTCTTCCCTATCGCTGCTGCGAAGATTGGTGTGTTCCGACTGTTCATTCTCAGTACCGTCCTTCACCCTCTCCCTTACGTCATCGTCCCGTTTCTTATCTACGTGCCGAAATCGATGCTGTATCCTGCGATCTATTTCTGCCTGACCATAAGGAACCTTCTTTCTATCACCTTGTACCCACTCCTTCTGATCCTGATCAAGGAAGCCACCCCAACACCCTCTGTTCTCGGCAAGGTCAACGGTCTCGCCGCAAGCGCGGGAGCCGCTTGCCGCATGATCGCACCCCCGGTGGCAGGGTACTTGTACAAGATCGGTAGAGAGATTGACTGCACCGGGGTTGCGTGGTACAGTAGCGCCGTAATTGCATTGGTTGGGACCATACAATGCTTCTCGGTGGAGCGAGATAGGAATGACGATTTCTCCGAGGAGTATGGTAGCCTGTCGAAAGACGATCGTGGACCGAGTGTCACCGTTACTGAAATGGTCGTGGGCGAAGAGAGTACGTGAGAAGACGAGATTGGAAGGTAGACGTCGACATCAGCTACAGCTTTGGGCAAAAAAAGGGGGTGGATGGTAAGTGCGGGTTAAGATTCAAGATGAGGGTTGTTGTCATGAAGGCTGGGCACTTTATGGTCATGAAACTTATGAGTAACGTCTGCATGCATCTTTAGATGGGTTTTGGTTGGCGTTGAGCAGGCGTATGGTGTACCTTTTATAAAAAAGAAGGGAGCTCTTTGGGGGCGCTTAGGCGTCAGCACTTCCAAAAGGCGTCCGGTTGGGCTTTAGTATAGTTAATATAATGACGTTTGAGAACTTCCAGGTGTTGGCTAAAAATCGGCTGTATTCGTGATAATTCATACTTAGATAATGAATACCATCAACCTAAACTGTCTCGGTTTTACCTGCTCTACCCAACCCTTGCCAACTTGCAGGAATTCTTGCCTTCGACAGGGCTTCTGCTCGCACAGGGTAGGCCTCTAACGAGTATTTTATGCTTTCATTCCTCTCGTGCGACAGTTGGTCAGTAGACGATAAGGAACTATCGGCCATCCCGTCCTCCCTCGTCTTACTGCTCAGTTACATATAACCAGTACGTGCTGAGTGATATCACCCGGTGGCAATGTAGGTTTCGTCGTCCACCGTCCCTTTAACCGATGTTTCGTACACTACATATCAACACCGATGCCATGCATAAGTGGGGACCGTGCCTCGCGAACAGGGACCGGGCCGGTCGTGCGCACGTGGGGGCTTTATAGTAGCAGATCTGCAATTAACACCAATTGCATTAATAAACCAAAGTCAAATTCGCTACCGATTCAATGATATCCTCCCGCTGCCTCGCCGAGTCAGCTCGCATGTGCTCATTCCTCATCGGCCGTGGATGGGGGAGATCGAGGGCTTGCGTTCCTCATTAGCAGCTTAGTTACAGACATTTCCCACCCCAGCTTTGCCTTTTTCTTCCAATAGTAACGTAGTTGACTTGTTACCCCGCAAGCAGAGCAAAGGCTGCGCCTCCTATTGGCCTACCGGAACTTTGTCAACTCGTCGCCTACGCACGCACCCTTAGAGCCTGAAATGGTAACGCTCTTAAGTGTTTAAAGCTTAAGCTGTTTCTGCTTGCATGGGCCCATAATAGTAGGTCCAGAGTTGAAAGGTTGTGTGATACGTGAGCGACTGCGAATAAAAGTCGCTTACGTATGGCAAGTAGCCGAGCCTTGGCAAAGCCTATCGAAAAGCTACATTGAAAAGTTTACCCACTATTACAACAGGGCAGCGGCTAACGGTAAGAATTTACCACGAAAAATATTCACCAAACGGACATGGCGAATTTGACTTCAGCTTTTAAGCTAGGAAACTGGCGGTTAAGGCGGTTACTATTCGGGCTCTTTCAGGTAGGCGGAAGTAAACCGGCAAATCTCATATTAAAAGGGTTATATCTGTGACATTGAAACACCTACACACATACTTCTGTATCCGCGTATCAGAAAGCTGCTAGATTAGATTAATCTACATGTTTACCTACACAACCGGTCCAGTCGTCCCCCTTTTTGGTTATTCGCTTCCGGCATTAGGCAAGGGAAAGGACGAAAATAAATATACTTTACCATGGGCAATATCACAAGCGTCTTCCGTATTGCCCTGGATGCCCTGCCTATGCTCTTGGGCGGGCGCATCCGCTCCTGGGACCCGGCGGCGGAGATGCCGTCGCTGGCGGGCAAAGTGGTGCTGATCACGGGCGGCAGCATCGGCATCGGCAAGCAGGCGGCGCTGGAGCTCGCGCGGCACAAGTCGCCGCCGTCGCAGATATGGATCGCGTCGCGTGGGGGCGGCCGTGGCGCCGCGGCGGCGGCTGAGATCCGACGAGCTGCATCGTCGTCCACGGTAGAGGCCCACTTCCTGGAGCTGGACCTGACGTCCCTCGCGTCGGTGCGGGAGGCGGCGCGCGCCTTCTCCTCGGCCGCGCCCCGCCTCGACATCCTGATCCTCAATGCCGGGCTAATGGCCGGGAACCCCGCCGTCACCGCCGAGGGCTACGAGCTGCGCTTCGGGCTCAACTACTTGGGCCACGCGCTGCTGGCGAGGCTGCTGACGCCGCTGATGCTCGAGACGGCGGCGGCAAACCCCCCGGCCGTCGGCGGGGCCGGGTCCGGCCCGCGGATCGTCGCCGTCAGCTCGGCCGCGTACTCGTACACGGTGCCCGGCGGCATCCGGTTCGACACGCTGAAGGGCACGGCGGAGGACATCAACGTGCTGCTGCGCTACGGGCAGAGCAAGCTGGCGCTGCTGCTGTGGGCGCGCGAGATGGCGGAGCGGCAGCCCCGCACCACCACCGTCGCCATCCACCCCGGCACAGTCAAGACGGAGCTCTTCAGCCCAACCGAGGGCGGCTTTCTGTACCGCCTGACGAGCATGCTCTTCGTCCCCGTGGTCGGGCTGACGGTCGAGGACGGCGCCAAGAACACACTCTGGGCGGCCACCTCGGGGGACGTCGTCAGCGGCGAGTACTACGAGCCCGTCGGGGTCGCCGGCAGGGCCCGCGGTTGGGCGGGCGACAGGGGGTTGTCGAAGAAGCTGTGGGAGTGGACCGAGGAGGAACTGAAGGGGCAGGACATATGAGACTGTACGTATAAAAACCACTACCCAACGACTCTTTTTTTTTTCATATAATACCAAGCGGCATATATATATATGTCACAAATTTCATGATTTCCTCTCGGGATACACCGATGATTTCCTCCAGTTAATCGCACAGGGGCTTTTATTTTCCGACTCTCACATGTCGAATCATGCTTCTGGACTGCGACCTCCTGGATATTCTACCCCTTTTGCTTCGTGCACACAGATTGGAGTACTTCCGCTTAACTGTTTAGTAGAATCGACTGGACGCTGCACCGTATGCGATACCGGTGGCACACAGAGCACTAAGTCCTGACTCTCAGGGGCGTTTCCGAGAGCGAAGTCGTCTGCCTTTTCAAAACTTGCTTACAAGTTCCCGTCTTGGATTGCTAGCACTTCTAGTGCTACCGATGCAGTTAGAAACGTACCCAGTGCCTTCTTTATGCCGGACTACATTAACCAGCCTGCCACCTCCTCGCCATATACCGTAACCGTCACGAACCTTACCGGTAGGCGCGCACCAGTGACAGGAATGGTCGGCCCTAGTCACACCTGACTTCGCGGATTCTCCCAGTCCGTGAGTCGAGATGAGGCCAGGTGCCGTGACGGTTTCAGGCTAACTCCTCGCATGCGCGACATCTGGAGTTCAAAGTAGTAGTTCTTAGTTGTTGATCCTTTCCGGTCTTGGGCCGGTAGACTGCTGGTAACTCTAAACAGACACAATACGTCCCACTCCAGATGGATCCGAAGTGCAGATAATGATAAAGGGTCGGCGCTCGGGCACCGTTTGCTTCTTCATAATCTGAAATGCCGCGGGGTCTGACCTGCCGGCGATAGTCAACAGGTCATTCGGGAACTGCAGTAGTGCATGGGTCCATGATTCCTCAGTAAGGCTTTTCATAATTACCGACGGCAAATGTGCCATACCTTCAAAACCAGGGAGGTGTTTACTAGGACGACTTTAAGCCCGAGGAGTACGACTTACATGAGTGACTACCAGTTAATCTCCTAGTTAGAACCTATGGGCTGCATCGAGGTGCTGGGGGGACATAGATCGCCGGGTTCCTCCTTTCCTTTTTCACATTGCTTCCCTTTTTCCTTAATCGTACAATCTCAATACAGCCCCTAAGTGCGCCTCCAAAGCCTTAGGTCTGTGGGGAGCCTTGATTATTTAGTGAGTAAAGACCGTTGGCCCAAGTAGTCTCAAAGCTACGCATCTTCGTCATATTCCATATCGGATCTTGATATCGCAGACTCGCCTCGCAGAAGGCGCTAGGCGCTGGACAAGTCATTTGGGAGCTTAGACAAATTTGACACAGGAAAGTAACGGAAGGTGCAAGCTAGGGGGGAGGCAAGGTTTGACCTTCACTGAATACCGGTACTATGAATTCTGCTGTCCAAGGGGATCCGGTTGTCATGGAGCTGCCGCGTATCTGAATCGCGATTAGGGAAAGGAATGGAATGTCATCGTTTCACTGTACTGCAACTTGCGAATGAAGTAAAGGAAGGTTATTTATTATATTGCTTTGCTGTCACAAGGGGGAGGAGGTAGGTTATGTAAGCGGCGCTAGCCCCTAACCCCTGGCCACCTACACGGCAACTGCCAACTATATACTACCTTGTTATTTATCCAGTTGCTTTGATTCCAAAAAGAATCAGCTTTATTAATATAAGGCTATATAATATTCGTTCGCCAAATCCGTTTACTTTCTTAAACTAAATTAAGTGTGAATGTAAAAGGTATGATAGTGCACAGAGCATTAGACCTCCCGCAACAAGGCCAGTCCACGCATTGTCATTAACCACATTCAAATATCCCCTGCCAGAGGGAGATGCCGCCGAGTCTGGTCCGCCTCGCTTGGGAAGATATTTGATGCCGGTCCGAGGGCAATTGGTTGGCGAGCCAAGGGGCTCAACAGGGACGAAGTTCCCGGTCTGGACCGATCCCCGAACGTTGTAGTGATACCGCAGCTCACTGAGCTCTTTGTTCTTGTTACAGTTGACGACGACAGTCTGGTTGTAGGCAGCTTTGAGCGCATCCTGGATGGCGGCCCGGGAGTACGTGGCGCTAGTCGATGGGACGATGTCTGCTGCAGCTAGCCACTTGTACGATGGGAGCGTTTTGAACACATCCACTGCCTTCGTGAAGTAGTCGGCAACTTCCTGAGTGGGCTTGTATGCATCGTAGCATTTGGGGTCCAAAGTGCTTACTGCAACATCTGGGGTCAGTAACGTCCTTTCTGATCAAGTGAGCATGTACTCGGAGTTATATGGACGTATTTCGGCAGTTATAAGACTTTCGAGGTCTCCATTGGGTATTTGTGCCCCATAATATAGCAAACCAAGTGGACGAAATAACCCTGGAGCCGCTTACCGCATGTGCCGTGCTTGTTGAACTCGTGCGCCCAGAACCTCTCATCGTTTTCTTTACTGTCCTTCCAGTATGTTTCCATGAATTCGAGAGTTAGGGGCGCAAAAGATTCCAGGATTACCGTAATGTTCTTATACTTCCTGCTGTTGTCACAGAACTGTTCCCAAGTGCCATTACAGTTGTTCGGCCTATCGCACTGTCAGTTAAAAGGGGCCTCGGGGGGAAGAGTGATGGAATGACGCACCATAGCCCATGCATAGTCCAGGAATCCATAGGGCCGGTGGGAGGGTCCGTGTCCCAAAACTGAGTCAAGAGGAGTTGGCCACCGGGCTGGTTGAAGCAGCAAGTATCTACCGCCGCCGTCGCGGTGTTTTGGCAGCTCAAGGGGCTGTTGAGCGGGCAACTGACCGAATCAGCCGTGGCATAGCCGACGGCGAAGGCTGCTGCGATAAGCTGATTCCGTGCCATCCTCGGACAAAAGAACGGATGGATATCTCAACCAATATGGTGCGGTTAACAGGATAGAAGCCGGACACCGTATCATTAAACAGCCTCGCACTTATAAGTAAGTGCTAGTATTCCGCTACAAAGTTAGTACATGGAAAAGGTGGAACCTGGCGTTCTTGCTGGCCCCTAAACGGGTCAACAGTGAATAAAGCCTCGATATATAGTATAATATGGGAATTGCTCCGCTATTCACTCTCCAGTCTACAATCCCATATCGAAAAGTTATTATACTATTACACAAAAGGATCAGAATCTTTCGAACGGTTTATACCCGCTAGCTGGGAACAGTTCTCGCTGTGGTTGGAACGCTTTTTACCTTTTCCATTGTTGGACTTTGCAAGGTATCTTCTTGGTGGCCACAAGGCGTCAGCAACACTAATTTTTACTCTGTTCTGACACCTTGGGACCCACTTGCGGATATGGGGCCGATGGTGCCTCCGTGGGGCTCTCTCCTTATTTAGGCGCCTCGCCAACTTCCAGAAGGACCCGCAACGGCAGGACGTGCCGCGCTTATCGGCACAGCAAGACCTTGAACGATATGAGAAGGTGATTCAAGTGAAGGACAGCGTTTTCAGAGACTGCCAACGTCTAAGCAAACTCGCATCTTAGGGCCACACCTGAGACTGACTCGCAGAGATGCAAATATGCGGTCAATATGCAACAACCGTTAACAGATGAGTCTGATAGGGGCAAATTGACCACGAATACCCGATCAAGCTTGCGACTATTTGATGTAAAGGTTTGTAGTCTCCGTTTTTTATTATTTATTTTATTTAATTTTTTAAATTTTTTTTTTAAATTTTAAATTTTTTTTTTTTTTTTGGAATTGCTACAGTATAAATGGTTTCTATAACAGCAATGCTCATAGACGATGAAATCCTTATTGGCAGCTCCAGCCATGATGCTTTATCGATTACAAGCTAGGATGTTAGACCACTGGCGACATCCACTCCTCAACCCATTTGCGAATCCATTCGGGACCGACGGGCGGCATGTCGCTTAGCGTAGGGCTGACTAGGTCGCGTTTGACTGACATCCACTGCGACACGGCTTCCTGCGCCTACAGCCATCACGGTAGAGGTCAGGAGCTTATGGGGTTAAATGTGACAACCGCTGTCAGGTTCTGGCTGGCGCTTTCAACGCCGTATGGCATCGGTAATCGCCGGTAGTGGCGCATCCCAGACCGCCATGCTCGGGTTGCGCGTATTGCAGGCGCCGGCGCCGGAACCTTCCGTTGTGCGTGGATCGGAAGGGCACGCAGGGTCAACGACATTGTTGGCTAGCGGGTCTGACGGCACCCAATCGACATCTGAGACCTACGGGCCTAGATTGTCCGGTAAGCAGCCGAGATGTATGGAGCTGATTACGAGGCTTGGGAGTCACCCTGAAGGGTTCCGTATGCTGGGGTGGTGGACAGCACCGGCAACCTGGTCCGCGCGCGATCGCTACTGGAATCCCTATGTGTAGAACAGCGGAATCGCAGAGGAGCTCCGACAGGAACTTCCTCCGCGCGTATCCGTTGGCGTAGGGCCTATCAAGCGACTCTAGTGCCGTCTCGGGGACAAACGGGGCATCGGCCAGCCGGCTACCAACGATGTCAACTGACGTGGTGAAGGCGCCGCGTATTCCGGGGAGTGCCGCGGTAGCCGAGAGTGACCCGATCGTCCAGATCACCTCCTTGTGGTCCAACCGCCGCTCGCCGCTCAGCCTGGGCTGCCCGGCCTCCATCGTGGCTACGAATCAGACAGAAGATGTGTCCAATTCCTGGCCAGTCCAGCAACGAGTGCTACGGATATGTGCCTAGAGTACCAGTAGAGCCAGTTAAAGTCACGTCGACTAGCTCTTCCTTAGATGGCGCCGAGGATGTGGGTGCTGGGATCTGCTGGATGAGTCCACGGTACGTAGCCAGAAGAGGCTCTATAATGTCACGGTCGTCGGGCGCTTCCTCCTGCGCGAGGGCAACGGAGGTGAGTTGCGGGCTGCAGGGTTCTGATATACCGTGGGCAAGACAATATCGGGCCGGTGAAGATCACCTCTGAGCTGGAGCGCCTGGAGCAAGTCCATGCCCCGATCATGAAGCCCGTCGAATCGTCTATGTCCGACCAGCCTGTGGCGGAAGGGTGCAACCTCGGATCAATGTGTTGATCGCATTAGAATCCGTCGGGTTCAACGACGCGGCATACCACGTCATTATCTAGCGTACAATTTGTCGATCTCGGTCATGTATTGTGCGAGACTAGCGGCTCTTTGAATGGTGGCTTTGCCAGCGCTAATCGGGGGGACGATGAGTCGCAGTGACGAGAAGCAGCACCTTTTCGACACGCGCATGAGCAGGCGCAAGCAGGTTAGCCTCGTCGACGCCGAACCAGCCGCGCTCGATCAGGGCGGCCCGCTCAGCAGTAGCCAGCTGAGCGGACACAGAGATCGGCTCAGTCAGCAGGGCCCCCTAGAATCTCTGGGAGCCAATGACGAGAGCGCCGCTAAGCCCAGGGTTTCTAGCCACAACATGCTGCTCTATCGAGACGGGGTCCGTCTTATCGCCGCTGAGGAAAACTATAATATTGTCGGCGCGGGCTCACCAGCACCATGCATCAGGCGTCGTCAGGTGGTGCTCAAACAGGTCGCGGGTGCGATATTCTTCCTCAAGCTTCTCCTGCCCTGGGATGCTGAACGCTGCTTCTATATCGCTTTTGGCCTCATAGACAGCGCTAGTGATCTCTTCAAAAAAGGCGCTAGAGCAGTGGTAGAGACAACACCCGGTTGGCCCTATCACCTTCGTAAGCATCTCATGCCGATTACCGGGTGGCGCTAACGACCGCGTTTTATCATCCCAGTGCCGGCGACCCGGACGGTACTACTACCTAGCGACCATCGAAGCCGCCACGTCATCGATGGGGATTTGTGCGACATCGACGACTCCTTCTTCCGCCTGTCGCCGCAAACGGCCGCGGTGACGGACCCCCAGCAACGCACCTTGCTCGCGATGTCGTACGAGGTACTCACGAGTGCCGTTTGGCAGCATGGGTCCCGCGCCGGCACTGACACCACCGTCTATGCGGCTATTCTCACAACAGACTTGGACCGAAGTCTCTATAAAGATCCCCTTGACCTGCCGTGGACTTCATCACGGGCACCGGGAAAGCAATGCTGGCTGATCACGTCCAGCACGTCTTCGACTTGCGCGGGTCCTCGACGGCGCTCGACACGGGCTGCTCGGGCGGTCTCGAGGTACATCAACTTCGAGGTTGGAGACTCGGGGAGTACAAGACAAGGGGATGTTTCCCCAGAGTTACAGCAATTACTAGAATTTATGACCAAACTTGGACATCCTGGAGGAGCCATGGGACGGCGTTCCATGCGTATCAGGCATCGTCGGGTGGGCGGGCTATCGACTCCGCCCCTAGGGAGGATAACACGACAACGAGCGTAGGTAGTGAAAGGGGTTCTCCACAGGTTAGCTCCCTTCCTCCTGTTGGTAAAAATAGCTTGTGGGTCGAGGCCTTGGCCGCGAGAGTCCGCTCCCTACTGGCAGGCAGCTCCTCGCTCCTCTCAAGGGTCTTTCGTGTCGAAGAGGGGTAGTTGTCTTCGGAAAGTCCTAAAGCGTCTCTTCATCGCGAGGTGAATCTGTCATTGTTCCGATCCAGCCCTGCCGTTTCACGCTTGGCATCCCGCTCGCGTCTGCTGCCAGATGCTGTCAGTATGCCATCGACGATGGTTGCGTGCGCTCTGGTTCGGAGCCGACAGGGAGATGATCACTTGTCTATTGCCTTGCGTGTCTCGTGTTCGAAGGTGTGTGGGCTCTTCGCTGATGCCCGACGTGGCACATCGGTCCCATCTTGAGTGAAGATCAGGCCCTTCGCTCTGTTGAAGAGCTATCCCAGGGGATCGGCTATCAGGATACAACGGCGAAGCAGCAGGGATGCTGTCGGCACAGAATTTACAACACTATGGAAACGTTTCTGCATCAGGCTGCACGGACATCAGCTTTCATAGCGACTATCGTCACATATCACACCGAAAGACCGACGTGTCCTGGCAGGCTCTGGACACAATCGTTGGGCCACCTCTGACTTCGAAGGTATATCTAAGCGCCATTATATATCTTCATATTAAGTACCCACGGAAATTACTTTTGATAAAGTCGAATGACTACAGGAGTTTTTATTTTCAAATTGAATAACCTTATCGTCGCTGGCCGGATATGGATTATGCAGTTCCATAATATAACTCCTGAATACCCTAAGGGGTGGCCGATTATTTTGTCCAGAGCCTGCCTGGGCCCAGTCCAAGTGCTACGATGCTGACAGCATAGCACACCTAACCCGAAACATGAGGAGAATACAGTAGATAACAACCTATCCAACAGGACACGTTTGGCTTCTATGGCAAATGCTTGGAACGCATCTCCATTCTGCCTCCTGAACCTCGCTTATGACCGTACACGTGACAGGTTAGGGGTGAACTGTGTCCCAAGGAAAACCTGTCAGTGTAATAGTAGGATAGTCAGGATAAGCCACGATGTCCCTACTAGCGTAGATGCAACTATACCGCCTAAACCATTGCCGTGGTGAGCTTCACAGAATCAAGGAGTCCGTCCATTGTGGTCCTAAAATACTAGGCTGACTTGGACGTTACCATGAAATGGCTCCGGAGAGAACCCGAAGTTCGATTATTCGCAGTCGTTTGTAATACAACATAAGATCCACTATACTGCTCCCATGAATCAGGGGATACTCCCTTATTACGGTGACAAACCCCTATCTAGACTCGCCGATGGATTCAGCCAACCTTTTCGTGGGCCGCCGCTTGTCACTCCTAATAAAAGGACAATTTAATGGCTAGCTTTCGGTCTTTTCCGGACCAACTCTGCTCTTGCCTAGCATAGATAATAAGGAGGTGCATATGAGCCTGATCCAAAGATACTTTGGAACGTAGTACACGCAGTCCCCTTCCTTCGAGCACATATGGGGGTTGGCCAGTTTAGGCGCCACTTTTTCTATTACTTCGCGGACAACTGTCTATTAAGCCCTGCGACAATGGCGCAAACCACGTACGCAACAACCGCGGAGCTAAGTTCTCATTCGAGATATTAGTCGATATCCGGGAGATCTCCCAGGATACCAAGATATGGGTGACGAAGTAGGTTATGGGCACTCGTGGAGCTATGTACTTTATTTTGCCCACATGCCTGTTCCGGTCAAGGTGGAGGAAAGGATTCGTCCCCCCCAAGCGTCGTCAGACTGTCGATTCTTCTTTCAACCTTCCACATATGTATCTCCAAGCAATTGGCCAACCAGAGAGGTCTTCATATCGCACTTTCGGTTAGTCACAAGAAGTGAAGCCTAGAGCTTAACATGCAGTCATCTCAAAGTTTTCTAGAACCCTAGATACACATGCCTCAGAACCAGCCCGACTTGAGTCACCGTTAGATAGGCCCTAACCCAGGGGGCTTTGTAGAGGCTCTTCTACCCCCCTTCTTTCAAACCGGCCAGCCAGCCCTGTTATTCGCCATCTTCACCGTCTATCACACAAGTTAAAGGTACACACTCCTTGGCGCCTGAACAGATGCCAAGACCTCAACCCCTTGCTCTACGTGGTGTATTGTGCCAGCAGGGTATAGCGGGATTCGCTGCAGAATCAGAGCTAGGATATCTCTCCATTCAGCCCTACAGTAGCACCTTCGTAGTACGAGTAGTAATCATAGCATAGACGTAAGAAGACATCGGCCGCCAGGGCTTTACAAGGCAGCGATCCCGCTCGGCTCTCCGTCGCCCATACTTAGCCGGGGTATGATGCTGCAACCCAACCTAGACAATGGGCGGGCAATAAGTTAGGAGGCACGTATGGTAGTGCATCCTGATACTCGTCAGCGCGCGGGGTGCCTTACGTCTGAACACCATGCTGCAACGCGTAGACCTGTGCGTCTCTTGAACCATATCCTCCTCTAGATTTATCGAGTAGCCATACGCGGACATAGTTACCTTGTTGCATGAAGAGGGGAAAAGAGACAATGCCGATATCTGACTCATACCGCACATGGCGTCAGTAAGGCGTCTAGTAGATGGCCCAGCCAATGGGTAACAGTCTGGAAACAGCTTACGTTCAATGTCGCTCCTCGGTAGGTAAGCGCATTCGTACACCAGTTTGCGTCTCATCCCACCCTGCCGGGGTGAGTCGCTGCGGATGATTACGTCTGCACGACATTTCCCAATACGGCAATAAGCCACAGCCTAGGGTTCGGGCCGTTCCAGCGCCGGGGGACCTTTTAAGGTAGGTTGACGACAAAGTTGGGATTGATATTCGAGTTGGCGGTCTTATAGATATGACATATATACAGATACGTATATTGTTCAATGTTGGGCAAGGCCCCTCGAGCCGAGGTATATATAAGTAGGCCACCGAATTACCTGCGGAGCCCCGAGGTCGAGAACTCCAGGCACCTCTCTATCGGCCTAGGCACCCAGATACCCGCAAAACTACTTGACCGGGACCGCCCCTCGGGAACACCCCTAAGGATCTCAGTTCCGCGTCACATCAACCAACCAGTCGGCCAATTGACCAATCACACGCTCCAACCAGTACCAATACCAGAACCAGAGCCTATCATGAGCTCCTCAGACAACAACAACAACAACAACAACACACACACCACGATGACCGGCGGCGGCGACGATGGTGCCTCGACCTTCTCGACCGGCACCTTCGGCAGCGCCAAGGAGCTCCTGAAGGACAAGTTCAGACGGCCGTCCTCCTCGAACAAGGACGGTAAGAACAAGAAAGACGACAAGTCCTCCTCGTCCACCTCCCAGGACGAGTTGATGAAGCAGGCGTACCGCGGCCAGCTGACCAACCACACCTGATGGACGGGCTGCGCTCTCTGAGCGTTATATATGTGATGTTTTGGCCGGTCGGCCTGTCAGTCCCGGGTAGGAGAGGACGCGGACGACTGGACCATACTGCGAGCATGGCTGCTATGGGCGAAGGCCCAGGAGGGGAAGACGGGCGGCGGTACGCGATATGGCACTGCTCGCTCCCCGAGCGGAAAGGATATAGTGAAATTCACCAGGACACGACGACGGATACGGTACTTCGGCGCGGCGATTTCTTCAAAGAACACGGCTTCGGTTGAAGAGCAGCAGCAAGCAACATCAGTTGGCTGCCGGTCGGGGAGCGATGTGGACTGGGTATCTCTGATTCCTCTTATCGGCTGTTCTACTTACAACGACATATCATGTCTCGTATTACGACGGGTCTATTGCGTGGGTGGTCCTCTCGTAATCATCCAATAAAAAAAAAAACCCAGCTTCCTGGCATATGTGCGATCCCGGGGGGCAAGTGCTAGAACGTGTCGTCCAGGATATCCTGGTTCATCTTGACCATCGTAGGACTGTACTCGGACGACTCCTCCGGCGCCGCACCGGCCGTGAGGAGGATATCCTCGACGATTCGCTTGCTCGCTTCTCGTGCTATAGTCCGTCTACGTCAGCAACCCGCGCGCCCTTCCGAAGTCCACAAATATCTATCGCTGGAGGGAAGAAGGGCGAGGGTGATGGTGAGACCTACCGGGCGTCTGCATGAGCTTGCTCGGCGGCAACGCAAACTGTATCGTCTTCGGCGGGCTCATGCCGCCGAAGTCCTCATCGCTGTCGCTCTCCCACGTGATCTCGCCCGGATCCCTCGCCGCCTTGCCCTTGCCCTTGGCGTCCGCGAACACGTCTCGCGTCTTCCTCGCCGTGCCGGGCGTCTGCACGCTGACTCCAGGCGTCCGCGGAGCACCACGGGCCCCGGCCGCTCCCCGCCGGCCGATCCCCCTCGCGGGTGACATGTACAGGTCGCTCCGCAGCTTCGGCACCGCCATCTCGGGCGAGCTCATCGGGCTGCTGTCGGCCCACAGCGCCCTCCGCGTCCTGTCCTTGTTGTCGGGAGACAGGCCCCGGTGTATCGGTGCCGCCGCCCCGGGGGCGCTCTTGTGCGGCGTCGCCTGTATGCGGTAGTTCTTGTCGAGCACGCGGTGGAGGAGCGGGTCCTTGTTCTTGCGCGCCGCCGCCAGCTCCTCTTGGAACAGCTGTCGCCCTTGCAGCGTCGGCTCCTCGAGGAGCAGCGACGATGACCTCTGCGGCATCGTCACGTCTGGGAGGCGGGTCGCGGTCGCGTGGGCCGGGAGCTCCATCGTGTCGTCCTCGTCGTCGTCCTCTACGCCGTCACCGCCGCCGCCGGCGAAAACGTCGCTCTTGGTGGCGTTCTCGTCGTTACTCTTGAGCTTGCGGCGCAGCTTCTCGTAGGGCGAGTCGAAGTCCGCGAGCTGCGGCTTCAGCGACTTGGAAGCCGGCGGCCGCGGTGTGCTGCCCGACATCTCCGCGTCGTCGAGCAGGGAGTCCTCGACATCCCTACCCCGCTGCTCGTCGTATGCCGACTGCTCGGCTGTCGTGTCGTCCCTGCCGGTGTAGTCTACTGTCACGTCGCCGAGCGTCGTCTCGGGGGCGGCGGTAGTCTCGTCGTCCCCCCCTGCCAATTCCTCGTAGCCGGAGAGGGATACATTTGCGGAGGCCTCGAAGAATTGCTTCCAGAACTACATAGATTCAGTTGGAGCCAGACATAACTGCTTGGTCGTTCATTTGAGAATTGGCGTCTCTACGAACCTTGGAGGCCTCCCAGACCGATTTTGAATGCTCTCCATATTGCTCCACGAGAGGCAAGATACTGGTAGTAACAATACGATGCGCCTTGCTGAAGTTATGGTCGATCTCTTAACATTGAGCGGTTAGCAGGCGACAGTTATTCGTCCCAGGGCTCCGAGCCGTTTTTTTTACCTTGAAGAGTAAGGGTTATGGACTGCTCGAGCCTCTCGAGCTCTTCGGTCAGTGTCAGATTCCTACCCGACGCAGACGAAGCTCGAGACATTTTTTGCGACGTTATATTGTTGACATGGGGCGAAGTTGTTACGGCTTTGGGGTCGCTGCTACTTTTGGTGGTGGGGAAGTTTATGGGTATGTTAACTTAGGGCCTGGGAAGTGTCGCGCGTCTAGACGCGATGCGGGGTCCTTTCAATACTTAACTTTACCTAGGTACATTGTATCTACAATTCAGGGGCTCTTTTACTGATACGCAGTTTACCTCTACGCTACGTCTCAACTGGAGCTCTGAGAATACGAAAGCCCAAGGGGCAAGCTTGATAAGACAGTAAGGTAAATTGGGTATCACAAATTAGTATTCCATCAGATCCTATACTGAGAGTAATATCCCGACATCTCCAGTTTGGTCAGGAGCCTATCAATAGTATTCTCTTCCCTCGTAGCGCCCGTCTGTTTCTCGTTACCCATCAAGTCGTTCCTCGTCGTATTGGTGATATGGCCCCCCTTTTCACTGAGACCACGGCATACCGTAATAAAGACATCGACTTTCTTCTTGAAGGCATCGTAAAGTTCCTTGGAAGACGGCCCTTCTGCTTCGTCAGCGCCCTTGCCTGACGCTGTTAGGCGCGTTCGTTTGGAAAATCTGAGGACCGAGGTGAAGATGTCTTCCAGCAGTTTCATGACCGCATGTTGCCGCTTCCTCAACAGCAGCGTGTGCATTATGTGATTTAACATTCGCTCGTGCTCCTCGCGCAGCTCGGTCGGGCTCACTATGCGAGCCTCTTTGGGATCCGACACCGGCTTGACGAGGTCCGCCTCCACCCCCTCGAGCCAGGATTCGAATCGGCGCCAGGGCATTTCAATCCCCGTATCAAAGAAGTAGGTGCTGATACTCGTGACGAAGTGCTGTGCCTCGAAATGAAAGCGCACTGGCACATTGTCGATGGCATCCCATTTAGAATTATGCGCCAAAATGTCTCGAGATATCTGCCCAACAACGTATAGCATCCGGAGTATCCGAAGGAGTAATTTGAATATTTTGTCGTATTTGACCAGAATGATCGGAGTGAGTAGAGGCGACAGAGGAGCGGGAGGCTTGTAAGAGAGACGTAGAAAATCCAACGCTTCAAGCGAGCCAGGGTCCATGCATCTCTCGATCTCTTCAGGAGAGAGGTCCCGTACAGCGAAACTGAGATCGTCGAGTATGCTATGCTTCTCGGCATCTGGTCTTAGTGGCGTTGGGGAGGCGGAAAGATAGGTCTCCGTAAGAACACCCATTAAGGCCAGACGCAGCTCTGAGCTTGCGGGAGGCCAGGTCTCTCGGCCGCTGAGCCGCAATCCCATCGTCCCACCTTTGCGGGCGACACCTGCTTCCCGCTCGGCTGCTTCCAAGTCCGGGTCAAACAGCGCGTGAGACAGTCTGCTACAGAACATGCCGTTTCCTAGAAGTTGGAATTGCTTCTGTATCGAAAGATGCTCACGTAGTTGGTGGGCGTCGAAAAGGAGTCTCATATACTCCCGATTGACAAGTCGTGCCTGGGCCGCTACCAGTGGGCCAAAGGAATGAATGGGTATTAGTGACCAATGTGGAGTGAAATCTGTCGCTGTCTGTTCGGGAACATCGTCGTCACTTTTGAATAGCTGACGGCGCAACAATTGGGAAAGACCATCTTCTTTGCCGAAGAGGCTAGGTGGCTGGTCCAGCATTTGTATTGAAGCCAGTAGTCTAGCCTCGAGCTTGGCTTCATCTTGTCCGAAGAGCTGCATATCGTATTCACCAAGAAGGAGGTTCTGCTCTACCATATCCGGCTCCTGACTCGGTGTTACAGTAAGCTGCCCAATCTTCAGCGATATAGACTTCTCGTAAGTCGTAACGTCCTCCTGGAGTTGTCTAATGGTTTGCCAGTCGAAATGCCACCGAAAAGCTGGCGGCTTGCTTGACGAGATTAAGCTCGACCGGCAAAGCGGATGTTCTGGGTGATGCGTCCGCAGTAGCCGTAGATTCCTGCCTGCCTCAAACATAACTGATGCTACCTCTCTAGGAACGAAACTCGGTATGCGGTCCTCGTCCAGAACATAGTCCAATTCTTCGACCTCAAGGCCGAAATCGTCCATGTGGGAAATTCTCTCCACTTTGACAAAGCCTTTCCCCGGTTCTTCCTTTGTCAATGGAACTCCATCTTCGTCCTTAACGCCGATCCATTTCCCCGCAAAGTCGGCCCAGGGTTCCGAAACACGTGCTAGAACCTCCCGCATGAGCTTGGCGAGATGCTCATCACGATGCTCCAAAGCTTGCGTCTCCTCAAAAATCGCAGACAATACATGCTCGTCAAACTTGAGGCGGGACACTTTAGTCACTAAAGACTTGAAATACTCCAGGATGGTCTGAATGGGCTGAACGATGGATTGCAGCTGCAAAAGTGAGTGAACCTGCCTTGCTCTTTCACCGAGACTCGTCTGGATGACCAAGAGGAGGGTATCGACGGCTTTAGCAAGAGCAACCCTGACTGGGCTTGAATGGGCCCGGTAGTTGATTCGAACATAGTGCGACAAGAACCGGGTCATCGCACCACACTGGAGGCAAGTGTCCTGGAGCCCCTGTAGGACTTCTGAGGAATATCCCGGTATTCTCATTTTATGGACCTTTGAGACGAAAGATGTCCTTTTCTCATCCCAACCGAAGAAGACCGATCCTCTACCAAGAGCGAGAGCCGACAATGCCGCGATAAAAGGATTTGTCTGGATGACGTTGCGGTCCGTGTTCTTCAAGTTGAGGGGATCATCTGACGCGGACAACGCGGCATCATAGACTCCTGGGCCGGCTTCCGTAATGAAAAGGGGAGCGCAGGCTGGTAATTCCGGCCTCATGAAGCCATCCCAAGTTTTGAATTCAGACGCAGGGAGTGATTGCTCCCCATTCTGAAACCACTCATCCTCGAAGATATCCAAGTCAGGTAGCTCAGTATCATGAAGCGGTGTCAAGATGATACTTTGAGAGTGATGAAGCTTCTGGTCTTCGTCAGAGATGGACGAGTCGAGCTCGAGAAGGGGAGGCAATTTGAAGAATCCATCTTGCTCTATAGTAGGAGGCTTGATGTCGGCATCGCTATCCCGGGCCCCGATCTCCTGTTCCGGACCTTGGATGTGGAGGGAGAAAAACTGACTGCCCTCGTTTGGCGAGGGCTTCGGGTTCAACCATTTTGATGTTTTTCCAAAGTCTGGGAAAGCGAAGACATCAGCGGGGTCTTCATCCGCCATTTCTCAAGGTATATGCAGCATTGAAGAGACACATTTGGTGCTGGGTCAGAAAATGGGCGGATGCTGAGCTCATACTCGTAGCATGGCGGTCGCGTAGTACGGCAGTACAAGGGAGTTTCTTGTGCTTTGTAACGTTAGTGGACATATAAGATAGAATCGGGCCAATAATTCGAAAGAAAGCCGCGCCTGCCCCGCGCTGAGCCGCCAATGCTAGGCTATTATTACTACAGTACTTACTACTAAATACAGGGGGCCAACCAACAGGAAAGCACGCACATGCAATCAATCAGGGGAGCTCCAGGGTACCGAGCTTTATCTTTGCACTTTTCCTTAGCTTTATCTTCTCATGTCTATTACAACATCACCATACTACAGACACACAGCCTCATTGAGACAGCGCTATAACCCAATTGACTCGCTGTACGGCGAGCTAAGCAGGATAGTTATTTTCCATTCTAGAGCTATCCGGCTATTTCTGGCGAGAACATATCACAATGCCCCCAAAAAGAAAGGCCAGAAGCAGCTTAGCAAGCGCCTCAACGCCAAAAACGCCGACACCATTGCGCGAGGAGGATTCTATGGACATAGACACCCCGCAAGCTGCCGATACACCCCGAGCAGCCGGTACGCCTGCTACTCCCGGCGCTACCACGACCGCCGCAAGCAACAAGCATAACTATCCCCCCGACTCGGAGATCCTAGGCAATCTGTGGACCGCCGACCAAGAGTCTTCCCTGTTCAAGGCCATTATACGATGGAAGCCCACGGGCATGCACAAGCACTTCCGCATGCTTGCCATCTCCGAGCACCTGCGCAACCACGGCTTCGACCCGGACATCGAGACGCACACGCGCATCCCACGCATCTGGGAGAAGCTGCGCACCCAGTACCACCTCGACATCATCGACGAGCGCGACAACATGTACCGCCACGAGGGCGACGGCCTGCCCTTCGAGGAGATCTACAAGGACTTCGAGCTACCCCCCGACGAGTTCCACGACAGCATGTTCGCGCGCCGGCTCGCGCGGCCCAGCGACCCGCCCTCGTCGCCCGCCGAGTGGGACGCCGACGCGCCGCTCGGGCCCCCCGCCGCTAGGAAGCGCAAGAGGGCTGGCGGCGACGCGTCCAGCGTGGCTAGTAGCACCGCCGCCAGGGCGAGGAGGCCCAGCACTGTCGGGGACACGGACCAGGAGACTCCGGTGCCCAGTAGCCCTGTGCCCCGGAGCGCGAGGGGTGCGAGGAGCCAGAAGCGCGCCGCCGCCAAGGCCAAGGCCGAGAGCGCGGAGCCCGAGGAGAGCGAGGAAGAGGACGACGAAGACGGCGATGAGGAGGACGACGACGGCGAAGGGGAAGACGAAGGGGAGGAAGAGAGCGAGGCTGAAGAGACCGGCCCGGCTGCAAAATCAAGCAGGGGCTCTGCAGCAAGGGGGAGGGGTCGCGCGAGAGGGCGAGGAAAGAGGGGACGGAAGTAAAGGTCCGTTCGTCTTCCAAGCATCAACCTTTGGCTGATATCGGGCACTATTACCTCGTCAAGACGGGAGGAATACGGACTGCAGCCATTCTATTGGTTCGCACGGCCAGCTACAGTGGCTATTTTCGTCCATTTCAAGATACCCCAAGGCGTCCGTTTATTGTTTTTGGGGCGTTATTGTTCCGAAGTGCAAGCATCAAGACGTGGATCGAGCCGGCTCCCACGACCAGCATGTTCGGCAGTATTGGGGACTTGCCGATGGGATGTGGATTTAGAGTTACTCGGCCTCAGATCATATCAAACACTGCCTGTACTCACGAAGAGCCGAACAGCGGTTCCAACTTATGTGCGTTAGGCGCGCTTGTGTAGGTAGGAATGGATCGTTCAGATTCATGATTATGGCCCAGGGCACCCAGCGTATATGTACCAGAAACCACGCAACGAAATCCCTCCGGCCGCCTGTCAGTCCCATCCCGGAAGCAGTCCCGCCCGACCATGAGATGAGATCCCTTCCCTTGCGGAACCCGCCTTCCGATTCCCGATGCGTATGCGACTCGCGACAGTGTGGTATCTAACTCAAGTGTACTGAACATCAGGCTCTCCATTACGAGCCCCAAATGCCCCCCATCCCCATACTGCTCTCCTTCTTTCGATTTCTTTTATTCCTTTTTGCTTTACTTTGGACGACTCCCCTCGCCGAGGGGCATCATCGCCTCTCTCCCAAGTCGTCGGGGTTCTCGTGGAACATACTCCGCCGGTTCGCCCCCGCCTGCGGCGTCGCGCTCCGCCCCTGGTGGCCGCTGCGTGCGCTCACGTAGTCCGGCGCGTCGTGGGCGGGCGGGCTCGGCGGGCTAATCAACGGCGAGCCGTTGGTGGGGACGGCGACCGCGAAGTTCGGGCTCCCGGGCTGGCTGACGATACCCGGCGTCCCCGCTCTGGACCCCGCGGTGTCCTCACTTACCTGCCGTAGGTGCTGCTGCGCCTGGTGACCGTACGCGACCGCGGCGGCGGGAGGGGGGAGCGTGGGCGTGGTCCCCCCGGCTGTCGGGGAGCCGATGCCGTTGCCGCGGTCCCCGATGGCCAAACCGCCGCCGCCGAGGGACGGGGAGTCCGGGCGCTGCTGCTGCTGCTGCTGCGGTTGTGGCTGATAATGGTCGAATGACGGCCGCCTTCCCACCTGATGGTGCGCGCTCCTGCCGCTCATGACACTAGCATGGTCTTGCGACGCGGAGCCCGCACCGCCCGTGTAGAACGACGGGTTCGTGTTCGAACGCGACGTGTGCGGGTTCGACCCGAAGGCCGTATGCTTGTTGATGATATCGGCGGGGGTCAGGGCCGTGTCGCCCAGTTCGACCCGCGGAGAGGTGTCTGTGGGTATTGTTAACAGTGCGTCGTCCCGTATCCCATTATAGGTTGGCGGGGAAGGGCCCTTCTGGTGCTCAGGAAGAAGTCATCACTTACCCATTAACTCTACCAAAGGCGTGTCCGGCATCTCTGACGGCATCTCGTATTGACGGTGCATCGCCATCTCAGGCTGGCGCAGGGGGGTTCCGTGGCTCCGGCTCTCCATGTCATCGAAATGGTGCGGCGTGGGTGTGTCCTCCGTCGTGACTGTAGGCGCCTTTTCGCTTGTGCCCCTGATCCACGATAGGACCCTGTTCCCTTGTTCGTCCGTGTCGCTGGGATTGGTGACGCCGCCTCTCAAGATCTTACGCCGGCGGTACAGGAGAATGCCAACGATGAGGGCCATGACGACTGTCAGGCCAACGATGACTCCCACAACGGGAGCGACCCAACTCGGTGTGCCCCCGTCACTCCCGCTGTTCTCGCGGGTGGGGTCATCGCTTTCGCGAGCGTACGGATAGTAGTTCGTCAACTTAGACGTCTCGTAAGGAGTGGCAAATACGGAAGCGAGCTCCTGATCCGCCCAGCCGGTGGGGGTAGGGGTGGTCATGGTCGCACCACCATTGTAATCGCCACCGATCATGAGGTGGATCATCTGGGGGACCCCATAGTTGCTCCAGGTATCCGGATCATACGTGTCCAACCACTGCCCGTCGGTGAGGTTGAAGTTGAGCATGATATTGTCTTGGACGCAGTCGAGACTGTTGGCCTTCCCGGCGGTAGCGCCGCCTATCACCACCATCTGGTCCGGGTACGGCTTGACGCACTTGTGCCCGGCTCGACCATGCGCGGGCTCTCCGGAAGCTACCTTCATCCACATAAACGATGGGAGCGACAGAATCCAGACATCATCGTTGAAATCGCCCTGGCTGTTAATTCCGTCGTACCCCCCGTAGTAGTAGATATTATAACTCGAGTAATCCTGCGCGACCGCAACCACCGCGCAGCCTTGGGTGAGCTGAGTGGGGCCCGCGACCGTGGGTTGCTGATACCATCTCTCGTTGGCGATATCATAGATGTCGATGGTAGCCATGAACGCATCGCTCTCCCTTTCCTACGCCCGAGTTAGTACGGATAGGCTACTCTTCGGAAGGCTCAACCTACGCTTTGTCCCGGGTTCTCTGAGCTCCCGCTCGGCGTGGCGAAATCCGGATATGACACGCCCCCGAGTACTACGAGGATTCCCTGTTCGCCAACAGGAACCCATACGACTTCGGGATCCGCACGGCCTCTGATTTCCTGAGGGAGGGTGTCGTTTGTCCATTCCTCCTGGAGCTGTGTAGACATGTCCAGGGTGATCAGAGTATTGGAGATGTTCGTTGGGTTAAGCGAAGTATTCGACGAGGGATAGAAGATCGGGCCCCACTCATCTGCTCGCATGCCGCCAAAGTACCAAGCTTTGTCCTCAGACGGTGCACTCACGGCGCCGCCGTACGTGACGTAGCGAGTCATGCCCTCTGGCAGCTCTTTCTTCACGAAGCCTGGTTTAAACCCGTCTTTCTGTATCCCATACTGGCTGACCTGGTACGCGAGAACTTCGTTCGCATCCGGCGGGGAGAAGGCATCAGTCCTCCTCAGCAATCCCCCGTAGAGGAAGAACTCGTGGTCATTGGCGAGCATTGCGCCATCGTAGTAATTGGGCGCGAGATTGTTGGCTGCGTTTCCGTTCGGAGCCTTTGATATAGAGCCTAATATTTCACTAATATTCGAGCTGGTGTTGAAGGGCCGGCTGAAGTTCCACGTATATATTAAGCCTAGGGGATTATCTGCGGGCCCGGTCAGATAGGGCCGGTGTTCGTATATTTGGTGGACACTCACCGTCCTGTGTCGCGGCCCCATATGACCCATCAGCCATGCCCGGTCTCCAATATAGATAGCCGCCGTCCATATAGACGACATCCTTGAGGGTGGCAGCTAGTCGAAGATCAGTACGGATTCCGGCGGGGCATCGCCGCTTACACGATGGCTTAGCAGTCGGTGACGGACTTACCACGGAGCGCCCTCCAGGCGCACATAGTCGCATTAACCTGATTCGCCTGCCATCCTGACTCCTGGGCACTGACGGCTGAGGTAAAGACAGCCGTCGCAAGGACGGCATGCCCTATGCGTGACGATAACATCGCCATATGCATCGACGCTGTTGATAATCCCAATTTTGAATACGCGTTCCCGGGGCTTGTTTCGGGGGAGATGAACCTATTCGGCAAGCGATGCTGAATTCATTACATGGGTCGCATGTGCAAGGTATTGGGCAAGTATAGCACCACGGGGCAATATTACACGAACAAAGGCATACTCATGAACGCATGGAATGCGGTCCCGTTGACTGAGCGAGTCCCTGACTTGTCAGGACAGGGCCGCCAAGAAGGGGGCTCAGAAGGAACAGTGAAAGGACCGCAACCAGAGGAGACGAACGGATCAGGAAGCGGAGTTGGATCTATCTTTGTCAGGGACCGCGAAGGAGAGAGCCTTACACTGAAGCCCCGCACGAACAAGGGATGAGAGGTGGCAAGGTAATAGGGACGACAAAGAATTCTACGAGGTATAGCCGGGTATCGATTCATCCCGTGGGAGTCGAGATAACCAAGCGATGGGGGGCGGTAGTGAATAGGGACAATGTGAGCTGGATATTTTGCAATCCTGCTCCCCAGAGCGCTGATCGCTGCAAGTCATTCTTCGAAGGGGACCACAAAGGATGCAGATAGGTAGTTCTTGCCTCTCTCCCAAAGGTCTGGACAAAGTCTTAGCATATGTAAGGCACACTCCACTACGATGGTAATTAATGTCTTACCCGTCTAGCTGAAGAGGATGGGTGTCTACTACTGAGCCTAACAATAAGTGTAGTAGGGTTACTAATAGGGTTCGGGGCTTATCACACCAATACCATGAAGACTCGGTCGGCCTGGCCGACAAGATAAGTCGTGGTAACGTGGGAGAGCCCGAAAAATGAAATAGAAGGGAACACAAGAAGGGTTCCCCCGTATAACCGGACGGTCGTACAGCCTAAGAGAGAACGCGAGATAACTTATGCCTTGCGATAAGTAAAATCTACCGGTGGCTTAGGTAGTGAAATTCTCCGTAAGTCGAGAGCGGTGGCGTGCTATAGCTAAGACATCCGCAAGCGGGCATTTACCTATACAAAGACGGGGGTTGTCTCATTGACAGCGGATTGACGACCTCGAAAAGGCGGGTAGGTCTGCGAGTTGGAAGCTGCAGGGAATCGAATGTGATAATCCGTAAAGCGACCGGAAATACTGGCCAGGTTCCAAGTGTCGGTTCGCTACGACTGTTCGTACGAAGTGATGTCCCCGCAGCAAGGGTTTCATTGCATTGGAATATTGCTTTCTTCAGTAGGTCCAGAACCCTTTAACGGCTAGCTAGTGCGCTGGTTTCTTTGACCGACCATTCTTCATGCAGCTACGTTCTTTTCCACTGTCTTGTGAAAGGTCGGGATGCGGACAAAGCTGCAGCGAGTCCTCCACGTTAACATCTGCCGGCCGTGGAAGACGAGAGAGGAGACCAGCCTAAGTACTTAGACTTCAGACCTGTCTTGCATAAAACGGAACATCGAGGCATTCCATGGTTCACTTGAACTCCTTCAACTGAGCTAGGTACTGCATATCAAGCTTGGTATACAAGGGTATGGGAACTGATTTGGTGCGACACCAGGAAAAACAGGAAACACCATTTAGCTTGGCTTCCTCAAGCTAGGTAGAAAACATTAAAAGGGGAATATGCAGGCTATATCAATACTGCTATTCAAAGCTGGTACTAGGTAGGCTGTCCATACCCGCTCGTTTGCCCTCAGGTGCCGGACGAGAATGGTAGGAGCTCTTTGGAGTCACTCCAGCGATAGGTACCTACCTAGCATGGAGTAAGTGCGCTTTCTATCGAAAAGTTTGGCGTTACTAATTCATAAATAACCGCTTGCTGGATAATACTTCCAACAGGTCAATCAATAAATAATTCGCAAACATGCTAAATACGTGAATTAATCCAAAAATTACAAAAACGTCACGGTATTAAACTGTGTATTAGTGATAAGGGCTGCAATTTTGCGTATGTTGTGATTTCGCTGCCAGGGGTCTGGTCGGGGACAGCAGGTCCTCTCTCCACTCGTCGGGTATAGCAACCAAGCAAGCCGAATGAAAGGCAAGGCCAAGGGCCCATGTATCTTGGCTTTTACACTATAGGCAAGTTAAGCCCTACCGTAGTACCCACGGGCGAGACTCACCCTTCTTCTTCCATATGTCCCATGGAGCCAGAGGAGTTGGTTGCTCATCCCACTTTGGTGTTAGTCGCCATCCGCTGTCTATTTTTACAACTTGGAAGCTACACGTACTATGAATACCATTAGGTAAGTATAGCGCCCTATTGGCAACTGTCTTTCTCACTCTCGACTTTCTTTGCCGGGTCGTCATCTTATGTCAGCTCATACTCCCATTTTGGGTACTTCCGCGTTGATACCTGGTTTGGCACCGCTCTGTCTTTGCACATGGTGGCTTTGCGTCCATGGCCGGGGTCCAACGCAATCCCTGACCTACGGGTTACCACACAACTGGGTCAAGCTCACCCATGTTTACCTCGGTCTCTATGCCGATTCTCCCGCACCTCGTACATTGCAGCCTGGTCGTCAAAGACGCATCCTAACTTATGGAGGTGACTTGCCAGCCATTCCTCGTTCTTCAATCCCACACGTCTCACTCCTCGCGCCTAGCCTTGTGGGATTGTGTATGTGTTGCCGTCCTCGCTTCAGCCTGGCATTTTCCCGGGAGAACCTTTTTTCGGCACTGCGTGACAAGCTGTCAGCATCAAACAACTCTTCGTCCAGCGTCCTATTAGAGGAGCGTGTCCTGCCTTCGGGCCCGTGGGTGACAACGGGTCGACAGTTGGCAGCTATGCTGTGGAGGGTCCGACATAGAACTCTCCGCAACGATCCTCAGAAGCACGACCCTCTCCAACCCTTGTCTACCCCTTGTCCAGATATTATCACAGTGTTGTCAATCTGACTGACGAATTACCCCGGTCCTTCCCCAACGACAATTCAATAATAGAAAACCCGTGTTTGCGGATGATAGTATTTTACGTGCGTCTGATTGGTCCACGATCTGGTCCGCGAGTAACGTGGCTCTCGTAAAATGTGCGCTCCTAGACTGTGTGTAGTGATCGAGAGTATTGTGCTCCATCGCATAAACAGTGCTAAGGAATGGCAACATAGGCCGCATGCCCTCAATGAGGCGACCGATCCAGGCGGCCCAACCTCCCAGTCCAGCCAATCACGTTGTACCGCCTAAGCCTCTCATGCTGACCGCGTCCACCTCTAATATGTCTCTCGGGCTTGGCCACAGCCCCGACACCACATCCGTACCCCGCCGTCGTATTGGGGGATATCTACGCCAAGGTTACTCGACAACATCACTCTCTGGAGCTGTCGAAAAGTCACATCTTCCGAGCTGCCTAGGACAAGACAGGTAGCTGGTCCTCGTGCCAACTGGTCGCGATTTATCCCCCTTGTCCTTTAGAAGCCAGCAGGCAACACCACGTAGCTTGAAGGAAGATAGCTTCTCTGGCAAGTGAGAGTCTCGTCTGAGTCATGTCGTTTTAGTCCACTTCTGTGTGCTCGCAACGAAACGATTTTGCAGCGAAGCCCTTCGAGTGGTCATAATGCTTTCGATGTGTGGTCTAGCCACTTAGGGCGGCTGTGTAGATGTCAAAGAGCTGGCTGAACCAGTGGCGCACCCGTAGTTGTGGTCACCCTCCATATGCAGCAACAGTCCCGGGGTATCGGACGCTGGTTCCTCCCCCAAAGATCCCTGGTCACACTTGACTGCGTGGGTACCAATTCGATGCACAGTGGTGGTTCGGTACGTGATCTTTGGGCCTGGTTCCTGTCGATTCCCATGCGTCATGCTCTATGCTGACAGCTATCAGCCTTATTCACTACCTATTCTTCCATAGCTCTCCGAGTCTCTTCGCCTGACCCTCGTTCTCGTCAGCTTCGTCTTTCGTTTTGAGCTACGAAGGTGGTTGCTGGTGGCTTACAACCTGGACGACTGAGACGCATCTTAAACCTGAGCCTGCGCCGCATCACTAGCTGCTTCCAAGCCACTGAAAGTGCAACTTTCGAGAAGGCTCCTCGTTCGGGCTGTCAGGCTGCTCCTCGTCGATACTGCCAACCACCCCCATTGGGTTTCCTGACAACACGCCGGAAGATCCCCAGGGCGGCCTAACTATACGCCGCCTCGGCTATAGCTAGAAGTGCCGCCTATTCAAAGATCCCGCAGCCAGCAGCTGTGCAACTCAGGTCTGTTCGAAACAACATAAAGGAACTACACTCCACGCACGCTCGTTTCATACGCGGATAATCGGGGTGCTGTGTGCAATCGCTTTCCTCAGGTCGGCCTCAAGAGACCGGTTCTAACTGGAATACGGTCGCGATGGTCCGCTCACGTACTTTAGGGGCCCTTTCGGCCTTCACATTCGCTGTTTTTGCCGGTGCTGAGGTGCCTCCCTACCCAAGTGCCAATGTGACTGGAGCGACTTGCAGTGATTACGACTGTTCGACAGACTATCCAACATCAACACCAACACCGACACCGACGGACTGTCCAGGCTATCCAGGCTATCCAACACCGGAGTGCCCGCCAACATCTGACTGTCCATCACCAATAACGGTGGTGGTCACTGAGACGGAGACAGAAACTACTACGGAGACGGAGACAGAAACTGAGACCGAGACGGAAACCGAAACGGAAACTAGGACAAAAACTCAGACTGTGACGTGCGTTCTCCCCTTGTAGTGTTTCTTCATAGCATTCGCTAACCATGGTATAGAGTACCAACTACGCTCTTGTGGGTATCGACGCTGTGGGTGATAAAGAGTAAGCTAACGCAGGAAAGTAACACTACAACTGTCTATACCACCGAGGATTATACGCTGTCGGTTTCTGTTACTGTCACCGATGAGAGAACGTAAGGACCGCCAGTCCCCCGTCGTCGCCTTCGATCTAACAGAGTCGATCCAGAACTACTCAGTTGACTACCACCACCACTACTTCGGTTTACACAACAGTACGTCAATGCTGCTTGCTAAGCTATGAAATCGTTACTAAACTTAATCGCAGTCGTATCCGGTTACGGAAACCGTCTGCTGGCCCGGAACGACGTCTGGTGAGGAGACGGATCCTCCTAGAACTTCTACTGAATGGACTACTACTACCACATGGACTACTACGACGGTAACGAGTTGTCCTGACGTTCCCGCCGGCTGTCCAGCCACTATGGAAGTTTTCGTTGCCGATGATGTTACATGCGTGGTCTCGACG
Source organism: Monosporascus cannonballus (assembly GCA_004154925.1). Lineage (NCBI taxonomy): Eukaryota > Fungi > Ascomycota > Sordariomycetes > Xylariales > Monosporascus > Monosporascus cannonballus. The sequence continues at coordinate 10,065 of QJNS01000188.1, read as the reverse complement.
ATATGGGAGACCACCACCGAAACAACTACGTACACGACTTTCGTGCCAACAGTCACGACAGAGGTAACGACAACTACTGATATATCAGTTACAACCGATACGGCGACAACGACAACCACCGACATATCAGTTACAACCGCAACTACAACCTATACCACTTTAGTTCCAACAGTTACCACGAGTATTGTTACGGAAACAACCTTGATTCCGATAACAGTAATATCCGAGAGCACAGCAACCACAACTGTCTACAGCACGTCCACATATACCACCGTCTCGTCATTTACAACAAGCGTTTGGCTGACGACGACGGATACGGTAACCGATACGATCACAACTACTGATACAGATACGGTAACCGATACAACGACAACTACTGACATATCGGTTACAACCGCGACTGATACCGATACGGCGACAACGACAACTACCGACACGTCAGTCACAACCACAACCTATACGACCTTGGTTCCAACGGTTGTTACGAGTATTGTTACAGAAACAACTTTAATCCCGACAACAGTGATATCCGAAAATACAGCAACCATAACTGAATATAGCACGTCCACATATACCACCATTTCATCATTCACAACAAGCGTTTGGCTGACGACGACGGATACGGTAACCGATACGACGACAACCACTGATATAGACACAGTGACGGACATTTCCGTAATTGTGTCCGTCTCAATCTCCGTCTCAGCAACCACTGATACCGCCACTGAGACCACAACCGAGGAGGAGTTCGTCACGATAACCTCAACTACGACCTTCGTCACGGTCTCGGAGATATTAGTCACTGACTCTGTATATACTACGAGCACCTTCACAACCACGCAACTGATCACTACCACCACCCAACTACCCGGCTCCGTAACGACGGTTCCAGGTCCCACGCAAACGTCCATTGTTACAACCATACAGCCGGGGACTACGCAGACGTCTCTTGTTACAATCATAGAGCCCGGGACCACCATTGTCTCGCCAACGACTGTTACAGCGCCCCCTGTAACGGTGACTCTGCCAGGTGAGACGGTGACAACTGCGTCTAGCGTCTGCGCCGCTCCCACGAATCCGCCTGGTTTTAATCCGGTTTTCAATGTGAGCTCGGACTTAACCTGGGGTTGCAGACCCGGAACGGTATGCTCTCCGGTAAGGCCTGCAGGCTGCGAGATCTGGGCCGACCCGCCAGATCAATCCTACGTCTGCGACCCAAGCAGATGTATACCCTCTCCTGAGTACGAGCCGGTGATCTGGACCGACAACGACACCTCGTACTATCCTCCCACCGAGGGATATTTCAACCTCGCACCTCCGGCCTTCGGCTTGAGCTACGATATCTTCAGGGTCGATGTTATCGTTTCGACAGTGGAACCCGAGGATGGTTACCCCTACGTAACGACTATTTCAACCGGCAACTGGGAATCGCAATCAAGCATCACGGAATGGCCCCCATCAAGCACGTCGAGCACCGACTATGCCGAGACCACGCCCGTCCCGCCCGCCTACAGCTATCGTTCGCACCACGAGAGATCTCTGCGTCTCTCGAAGCGGGGACCTACCGTGCCCTCCGTGTGCTATGACCGGTGCAACAACGCGTACCTCGAGGCGCAGGCGGTCGGCAAGTCCTCCGGGCTCTGCCGTGAAGGCTCGGCATTCAGGGATTACTACGACGCCTGCGAGCTGTGCATAGAAGACCACCTCGTGAACTTCCAAATCACCGCCCGCGACTACCTGTCACCCCAATTCTCCCAGTTCCTCGGCTACTGTGAGGTGACGAACCCCGTACGACCGCCGTCGTCCAGCCCCGCCGAGAGCGGCGTGACCAGCACCGGGGAGGTTTCGACGACCATCGGGGGAACGGCGAGCTCCGTCACGGCGATTCCCATCACACCGCCGGACGACTCCAGCTCCGCCCCTTCGACTAGGCGGTCGCCTACCGCCTCACCGGAGTCAACCAATCCCTCCCCAGACACAACCAATCCCCCAGCGTCGATCACTTACTCCGATACCGCTTCCGCACCCGAGTCCGCAGCCACGACGATATCAACAGGAGGCGCTCCCGGCAGCGGCAACGGTAGCGGTAGCGGTAGCGGCAGCGGCAGCGGTAGCGGCAGCGGCAGCGACAGTAACAGTGACAGCGGCAGCGACAGCGACAGCGACAGCGACAGCGACAGCGACAGCGGTAGCGGTGGCGGCAGTGGTAGCGGTAGCGGCAGCGGCAGCGGTAGCGGTAGCGGTAGCGGCAGTGGTAGCGGTAGCGGTAGCGGTAGCGGTAGTGGCAGTGGCAGCGGCAACGGTAGCGGAGCGTCTACTTCGATTTCCGGGACGGCATCGGCAAACGGATCAGGGAGTGGTACCATCCCGTCGACCTCGTCAACGGGGACACCAACCACCTCGAGCGGTGCACCCGACTCGGGTACCTCTTCCATACCACCAACGCAAATAGCCGAGGCGGGCGCGGTGGTATTGAAGCCCCGAGGAGCCGTGTCGGGTTCCGGCTCGTTGCTTCCGATCCTTCTTTCGATCCTTGCCTTCCTCTTCTTCTAACCTGCTTAATGTTTCGATTCTAATACTTTTCTTGGCGGCGGAGCAAGGGAACTGAAAAGTACTGCTCCCCTGTCGTCAACGATCGTTCTTTGCTCACTTCTACTTCGCGCAATCCTTTCTGGCTTGGTATTTTGCATTTTTTCAGCGAGCATACTTGCATCGCAGGCGGGACGGACTCGGACACTCCTTCTATTTTTTTTTTCTGGCGACGCACTATGGATGCATTAGAAGGCCTGGGTTTTGGTGAATGCTACGGATGATACCCTTTCTCTACTTCAAGTTACGATCCTTACGATAAGAGTCCGTCACAATTGAGGTCACGCTTATGAGTCGCGGTGTTCCTCTACTTAGGCCGGGTGGGAAGATGATAGGTCTTAATAGGGGGTATACGGAAAGTAAGGTTTGGAGGCGAAGGATAGAATTCATGTTCAAATGTCGATATTCAGGGACGTGCAAGGCATGGCAGCAAATATAGGGGGCCTGGCCCGACTCCGAGCCGATGGAGTTTAATGGTGATCTTTCGGGAGTGGAATTATTGAGGACACTCAAGGAACTCCTTGCGTTAGCGCCGAGATAATTATCCCGTTAAAAGCAGACAAGTCTGAATAAACGTAGTTTTTTCCCCATCCGACACAGAGCTCCCGGCTGATGAATCATGATGGGCTGCCAGCGGAGCATGCTAGATCTGGAGACCTCTCCAAGACATGTCAATCCAAGTCGATATATGTGAGGGGGGAGCACAACGCCATGCTGATCAATTCTTGTGGACACCTAAAGACACGAAGAATCGCCGTATGATTCATTCTATCGCCATCTCCAAGCGGATGGCTAGGCAGCAGAGTCTGTGATAGTGCCGGTCAAAAGAATCAACAAATGCGAAGCAAGGCAGCTCTTCCAACCGGGCAAGTGCGGGAACTCATGGGAATTTTCTTTCATTCAGACACCTTCCATTCCTACCTGCCTGCATAAGTATGTACTTATGCTGGTTTCAAGGCCGAGACGGATATCAGTATGAATGGGTTTGGCCCATCTGTTCAGGAGTGCCACGCTCCCCGGCAAGAGGAGGCGCCAGAGGGCGGGGGTTAGTTAGCGAGCGACCTGGGAAAAGAGCAACCCTTGGAAATTATGTGGGTCTACTGTGCAGGATAAGCAGAACCCCCGCCCCGCCACTACATTGCGACAGTGCACAATCTGCTGAGTGGCCCCTTTTAGCGGATCGTTGCCTGACGCCCAGTGACTTTACATACAACTAGATGTTCAGGGCGATTTTAGTTGCCTCAGCCTCTTGCACAATGTTCAAATCGCATTGAAATCATATAAAAAAGCCTTTGGGATCCTTATCCAAACGTGATTTTGAAGTTCTCCTTGACGAGGCCTATTATTATAACTTCTAAACTACACAATTTCAGGTTATTGGGAGAAGCTCGACTGACGTCATTAGCAGCTGAATAATGATCCATCGATCAGTATGTGTACCCCGTCCCTCCCGCCTGTACCTCATTAATCGGCCTCGAGTTTAGGTGGCGGGGTAGTCGTGCTGCCGTCTACCATAGCACTGGACTGCGCCAACCCAACGCTAACGTAACTGCTCCCTTGTAGGAAAACCGCCGGTAACCTGAACACCTCTTAACTTGTTCACCATTTTCAGAACATCCACCCATCCCATACTTCTATCCTTTGCGGGACGGACGAGTTTGGCCTTGTTTTCACCTCTCCTTCCATAATTTCTTCTCAAAACTCCCAATACAGAAGTCAAGCTGGGGAAGCGCAAGCTCTCAGACGGAGACCAGTCCATCTCCTTCAAGAGAACCATGACCGTCAGTATCCCCCCCTTAGGCCCATTACATTTAGCTTTGCGGTAGAAGATCTCGTCGTATTCCCGCCACCTTGTGTTTCTATTCGGTACCTGAGCTTAGCTCGGCTCTTCCAGCTGTGATGTGCGTTCGTGGATGGCTGCTTGCTGTCCGTCTAACTCAACCTGGCGGCATTAGCTCCTCGTGCACACCGTGGTCTAGTCATGCTTCGTACCATCCCGCTCAAAGAAGGCCCCAGCTGTACTAATGCCGTCTCTCTCTAGCAGGATACGAAAATGGCTTCGGGTATTCCTGAGGTCGATCTGGTCACCCGAGTCCAGGTCGATGAGTCTGTTGTTGGCACATCAGAGATCGACGAGTCCCTATATAGCCGACAGCTCTATGTTCTCGGTCATGAGGCTATGAAGCGCATGGGCGCTTCGAACGTCCTCATCGTCGGTCTGAAGGGCTTGGGTGTCGAGATAGCCAAGAACATCGCTCTTGCTGGTGTCAAGAGCTTAACACTTTACGACCCGACCCCGGCTGCCATCGCCGACCTCTCAGCCCAGTTCTTTCTCTACCCCGAAGATGTCGGCAAGCCGAGAGATGCAGCTACCGCGCCCCGGGTTGCCGAGCTGAATGCCTATACTCCTGTCCACATTCACGAGTCCTCTAGGTATGTATCGTTCGTTCAATGTCTAAGAATAAGCCATGTGCTAACGAGAGGCCAAACAGCCTTGGCAATGATTTCTCCCAGTTCGACAAGTACCAAGTCGTTGTCCTTACCAACACTCCTCTTAGTCTTCAGCAAGCGATAGGTGACTACTGTCATTCTAAGGGCATCTACGTCGTGGTCGCGGATACCTTCGGTCTTTTCGGTTCCGTCTTCTGCGATTTCGGCAAACAATTCACTTGCCTCGACCCGACGGGCGAGAATCCTGTTAACGGCATTGTGGCTGGTATCGATGAAGAGGGTCTCGTGTCCGCGCTGGACGAGACACGCCACGGCCTTGAGGATGGTGATTATGTTACCTTCTCCGAAATCGAGGGAATGGAGGGCTTGAACGGCGCCGAGCCGAGAAAGGTCACGGTGAAGGGACCTTACACGTTCTCCATTGACGACGTCTCCGGGCTCGGTCAATACAAGCGCGGAGGGTTGTATCAACAGGTGAAGATGCCCAAATTCATCGATTTTAAGGGTATCTCCGACGCGCTGCGCGACCCCGAGTTCGTCATGTCCGACTTCGCCAAGTTCGACCGGCCCCAACAGCTTCATATCGGATTTCAGACACTCCACGCTTACGTTCAGACCCACGGCCGCTTACCCCGTCCGATGAACGAGGAAGACGCCATTGTCCTGGTCGAATCCGCCAAGAAATTTGTGGAGAAGGAAAAGCTAGACGTTGAGCTCGATGAGAAGCTCATCAAGGAGCTCAGTTACCAGGCGCGGGGAGACCTGAGCTCCATGGCCGCGCTCTTCGGCGGTTTGACAGCACAGGAAGTTCTGAAGGCCGTCTCTGGCAAGTTCCACCCTATAAAGCAGTGGTTCTACTTCGATTCGCTTGAGTCACTTCCCACGTCCACCGCCCGCACCGAAGAGCTTTGCAAGCCTCTCGGGTCTCGGTACGATGGTCAAATCGCGGTTTTCGGCAAGGAATTCCAGGACAAGATCTCAAACATGAAACAATTCCTCGTGGGTGCCGGCGCTATCGGTTGCGAAATGCTCAAGAACTGGGCTATGATCGGTCTAGGTACCGGTCCTACGGGGAAGATCACTATCACCGACATGGACTCGATCGAGAAGAGTAACCTCAACCGCCAGTTCCTCTTCCGGGCCAAGGATGTGGGCCAGATGAAGAGCGACTGCGCCGCCAAAGCCGTTGTTGCCATGAACCCCGACCTCGAGGGCAAGATTACGTGCTTGAAAGACCGCGTCAGCCCCGAGACGGAGCATATCTTTAACGAAGAATTCTGGGAGGACTTGGACGGTGTCACGAATGCGCTTGATAACGTGGAGGCTAGAACATACGTCGACAGACGCTGCGTCTTCTTCCACAAGCCGCTCCTCGAAAGCGGCACCCTGGGTACCAAGGGCAATACCCAGGTCGTCCTTCCTAACTTGACCGAATCTTACTCTTCGTCGCAGGACCCGCCCGAGCAGTCGTTCCCCATGTGCACGCTGAGGAGTTTCCCCAACAGGATCGAGCACACGATCGCCTGGGCGCGGGAACTCTTCGAGACGTCTTTCGTCAAGTCTCCTGAGACCGTCAACCTCTACCTCACCCAGCCTAACTACCTGGAGACGACGTTGAAGCAAGGCGGTAACGAAAAGGCAACCCTGGAGACGATCCGCGACTACTTGGTGACGGACAAGCCCCTAAGCTTCGAGGACTGCATCATCTGGGCGCGGATGCTGTTCGAAAAGCAGTATAACAACGCTATTCAGCAGCTTCTGTATAACTTCCCGAAGGACTCCGTCTCGTCTAGCGGCACGCCCTTCTGGTCCGGCCCAAAACGTGCTCCTGACCCCTTGAAGTTCGACCCCAAGAACCCTACTCACTTCGGCTTCACCGTCGCCGCCGCGAACCTCCACGCCTTCAACTACAACATTAACACGAAGGGCGTCAACAAGGACCTCTACCTGAAGGTTCTGGACAACATGATCATCCCTGACTTCTCACCTGACCCGGGCGTCAAGATCCAGGCGAACGACGCTGATCCCGTGAGTGCTCCTGGGATGCTTGATATGCAACTAGAGCTAACAATGAATAGGACCCGAACGCCAACAACGCCGCGTTCGACGACAATGCCGAGTTACAGAAGATCACGGAGAGCCTCCCGCCCGCTAATAAGCTCGCCGGATTTAAGCTGACGCCCGTGGAGTTCGAGAAGGACGACGATACGAATCACCACATCGACTTCATTACGGCCGCGAGCAACCTGCGTGCCGAGAACTACAAGATCGAGCAGGCCGACCGTCACAAGACGAAGTTCATCGCGGGAAAGATCATCCCGGCCATCGCGACCACGACCGCACTAGTCACCGGTCTCGTGGTGTTGGAGCTGTACAAGGTCATCGATGGCAAGACCGACATCGAGCAGTACAAGAATGGTTTCGTCAATCTTGCGCTGCCGTTCTTCGGCTTTAGCGAGCCGATCGCGAGTCCCAAGGTCGAGTATCAGGGTCCCAACGGCAAGGTGACACTAGACAAGATCTGGGATCGTTTCGAGGTCGAGGATATCACCTTGCGGGAGCTTATCGACGACTTTAAGAAGCGGGGTCTAAACATAAGCATGCTGAGCTCGGGAGTGAGCTTGCTTTACGCCAGCTTCTTCCCTCAGGCTAAGCTTAAAGAGAGGCTGCCGCTCAAATTGAGCCAGTTGGTGGAAAGCGTGTCGAAGAAGCCGATTCCCGAGCACCAGAAAGAGGTCATCTTCGAGATCGTGGCCGAGGATGAGAACGACGAGGACGTAGAGGTTCCTTACATCAAGGTCAGGGTCCGATAAATGGGTAGAGGGGTCGGCTCTGTAAGACACCTCTCGGGGATGGAAAATTCATATGCATATTCAGACGTAAGAGCCCACCATCGGCAGGCCTCTCCCGATTCGGTATTTTAAGTACGGGATAGAGGATTGAGTATTTTGCCGGGACACCTCAGCGTTGGGCACACTAGGCCAAGTAGGTACGAGAAATGGTCGTGAAATAGACATCCCCTTTTCAAGAATTTATCCGTGTGGAGAACTCCTTTCCGGCTTCCTGGTAGGAGAGCCTACTAGGATGGCGGAGGCGGCCATGCAAGCGGTCGATTGCTACTGCCTTCGGAAAGATACGGCCAAGGAGTCGATGGCGGATGTTCACATGCATGGATGGTTTCGTGCCCCACCTGGAGCCGGGCGCAACGCAGAGCTGGGAATTGCGAATACTTACTTACGTCACGATCTGTAATCGATGATGTCTAATGAATTAGATGGTTTACTTGCGGCTATAGAGAGACCTGACAAAGCATCCATCTAGCAGCCGCATACTATACTAGGTAACTCTTCGATACTGTCGGGTGCGTGTTTGCCCGCCAGTTAGAGTTCGTTTAGTAACCTGCGATCCACAGTTCTTATAAAGAAGAGAGTAAGCCTTTATCAATCGACCATCGAGCCTCTTCGTGGTCGTGGTTCCGCACCCTGTTTTTACTTCCGAGTTCCTAAGCTACGAGAGCCGCTTGGAAAGCAAAGCCCGCCCTCTTACCTCGAGTTGCATGCATAACTTATATATAGTATAGTCCATGCGCTATACATGTAGATCTCTATCTCGTGTCTCGAGACAAACTACAATTGCGATTCCTACGACACGCCCAGGACCTTCGATTCGCCAAGTCGCTTCGGCTCCCCGGAATAGGGCATTTTCATCTGAGACTAGAGACCAGGAAACGTTGAGGTCCAACGTAACTTTTGGGAAGACATCGTTTAAGGAACAGGTCAAGATGGTAAGTGACAGCCGGCCGCTCGCCCGGGTGGCCCCCCTTATGGCCACTCGCGTGGCATCGCATAGGATTGCACATATGCGGTCCGGTTCTCGAGATAGGTGGCTCTGGCAGCTACAGCGCGCGCTGAAAGGGTGCCCTATCTTGCTCTGACCTCCCAGGGAGAAGTCCTCTGGAAATCCTACTTGAGATTGACTGACCCGCGACGCACAGGCTTCGAAGATCACGGACTGGGTCAAACCCGGCGACAAGACGGGCGAGTTCAAGAGGGCCGACAGCGCCTTCCGCGACTGGATCTCCCCGGAGCCCGGCGCCAGGTTCCCGCCCGAGAAGGGCCGGTACCACCTCTACGTTAGCTACGCTTGTCCCTGGGTACGTCAATCTTGTTCCGCGTTCTGGATCGCGGCCGTCGCCGTGAGGACGATGTGATATGCTGACTTTCGAGTCGGCGGCATGCTAGGCTAACCGGACCCTCATCGCCAGGAAGCTAAAGGGGCTGGAGGATATCGTCTCGTTCTCGGTCGTGCATTGGCACATGGGTGAGAAAGGTATGGCAAACCTCCCCCTCTGCGATTAATGTGGACCTTGGGGAGAGGACTGATAGCGCGCCCGTTGCCCCGCCTCTAGGCTGGCGCTTCCCGACGCCCGAGGATCAGGATGCGCCCGGCGAGAACGTCGTGCCGGACCCGCTGCCGGGCCACGAGGGGTACACGCACCTGCGGGACGTGTACTTCGCCGTGGACCCCAACTACGGGGGCCGGTTCACGGTACCGGTGCTGTTCGACCGCAAGCTCGGCACCATCGTGAACAACGAGAGCAGCGAGATCCTGCGCATGCTGGGCTCGGCCTTCGACGGGCTGCTGCCCGAGGAGTACGCCCGCGTTAAGCTCTACCCGGAGGCGCTGCGCGCCGACATCGACGAGGCCGCCTGCTGGACCTACGAGCGCATCAACAACGGCGTCTACAAGAGCGGCTTCGCCACCACGCAGGAGGCCTACGAGCGCAACGTCGTCGCGCTCTTCGAGGCCCTCGACAGGGCCGAGAAGCACCTCGCGGACTCGAAGGGCCCGTATTGGTTTGGGGATGCTATTACGGAGACGGATATTAGGATGTAAGGCTCTTTGTCCCTCTCTTTACCAACAGTGGATGTTTGGGGCGCGGGGGGGGGGGGGGGGGGGGGGGGGGGGGGGGGGGGGGGGGGGGGGGGGGGGGGGGGGGGGGGGGGGGGGGGGGGGGGGGGGGGG
>QJNS01000187.1:0-158483 GCA_004154925.1 Monosporascus cannonballus | reverse complement strand
CGCCCCCCCCCCCCCCGCGGGGTTGCTTCGCTTGACTAGGATGTGTGTCGACGATGATACTACCGACGAGACAATCTCCCGAATCGCGCTTCCTCTCTTCAACACCCTGCAGGACCCAAGGTTAGGTAATAGGCGCCTTATTTGTAATGCAACTCTCTAGTAAATGAGCCGAGGGAGAAAACGGAAAAGAGAAATGGTATGCTGCTGGAAACCACACGCACGAAGAATAGCCCGTCGTCGAACTTATTGTTTTTGATGGCGCGGGTGTATTGATTACGAGGGTGGGAGATGAGAAGGGCAGCGGTAGGAGTGGGAGACGGGATAGATAGTAAGAACTTTGATGATGGACGGATAGGACGGTCGTTTGTTGTGTCGGTTGTTGCTGGACCAAGAGATGATGCAAGGCCAGGCGAAAAAGAGCCTGAACCTACCTAATCGGCCCTGGGTCTGTCTGATAGGCAGCTGATGAACTGCGTGTGGAAGCTCCTCCAGCGCTAGGGTTGGTATGCCGCTGGCTGTTAGGTCCCTAAAGTCTGCTGTAATTCCACGCACAAAGGCGCTGTTGTCCAATCGGTTCCACTGAACTGACCTCGCAGACGTCTCCCGAAGGGGGGATAGAGAGGCCCAATTATGCCAAGCTAGGGTGTACGAAGCTTGGGCCATGCTATACATCCCATCTCCCCCGAGTCTCGCTGCTAATGTAGGTAGGCCGGTACACTGGCGATGCCGGGCCCCAAATCTTGTGGGGACCCTGTGACGTTTGCGAATTGATGCCTGCCTGCCTGCCTGCCTTGTATGCTGGAGATGTCGAGAGATATGCCGGATATGTCCACACTTCTTCGTCGTCTCCATTTGACGAGCTTCATGTATTGGCTACATCCACACTAATGCACATCACCGCTCTCTGCAATCCCCAATATTGTGTTCAGTGAAATAGACGAAAGTATACCCCGCTCCTCAGTTTTATTCATGATATCGCGATGCGTGTGGCTACGAACCGGGTTCATATGTTACGTGCCACAAACAAAACACTACCATCTAGAGTCTCTGCCGTCTCATCACAACCGCGGGACCACATGCCCAACGCCTGAGGGCTCCCCATGGGTGCTGGTTCGGGATGGGCTGGCCGGCATGCGGTAGGGCAGGTAGCACGTGACTAGACATAAAGGTTCTCAACGAATATGGTTTTTTTTTAAAAAAAAATCAGCTTGTTAGCTATTCTGATCGACGGGAATGGCCCATGTCTGAGAAAGAGTCTAGAGTCTGTACACGTGTGGTATCTTTGGTTAGACCGAGTCCCTTCCTTTGTGAACGCCAAACCATACCGAGTACCACGAGAAGAGTCTCCCTACTGTAACGTAGAGCAAAGTCGTAAAATAATAAAAACTCGGGAAGGGATTTGACGGATAACGCGGAACCACGAAATACCGTCCATGATGAGCATAGTTCCCTCTTCCGGACCTAGGATGGTAGAAACCACTTGCTCACTCATCGCTTAGTAGTCTTCCGGAACCGGAGGGGCGCTTATGTGGATCGCTAGCTCCAGCACTGACGGCTGATCTGTTTCCGAGAGTCGCAACGGGACCATAAGGAGCACCAAAAGTAGTAGTGCCTGCCCCAAGGCCGGGGACTCTGGAAGCGCCACTCGCGAAGCTGGGACCGGGACCAGAACCACTCGCAACAGCCGGGCGATGACCATCAACCGCCGCAAAAGCCGGTCTCTTCCTCGCACTGGCGCCGCTCGAAGCGCGCCTCCTCTTATTAGCCGTAGCCGTAGCTGTAGCCGTACCAATAGCAGGAGCGCCCGAGCCCGGGGCCGCTCCGCCCCGCCCTCGTCCACCTCCTCCTCTAGCGGCAGGTCGCGAGAAGTCCTACTTGTCGTCCTTGCCGGCAGAGGTGACCTTGGCAGCCTGTATGGCGCTCATCTTGGAGATCCAGTTGGCGTGCGGCTGGACCTTGCGCACGGTGCGCAGCTCGTCCGACGTGTATCCCGGGATGCGAATGTTGTAGCCGCGCTCCAGCGCCATCTGGATGTCGCGGATCTCGAGTACCTTGCTGCCGCGCGCCACAGCCAGCTTGCAAGCGGTGCTAGTGACGCTGTCGACGAACGCATCGGCCGCGTTGAGTGCAGCCTATAGATAATTATGTTAATACGGTTTCGCCTCGCGCCATGCACAATGGGTGAGAGGACAGGAAAAGCGTGGTGAGGTGAAAGCGCTGGTGAGGTGAAGGCGTGGTGAGGTGAATGTGAATGCGCGTGTGAACGTTGATGGGCCGCGTGGAGCACTAAGGGAAATCACCAATATGCTTACCTCTTCGACATCGGGGGTCATGTAGTTGCCATCGATACCAGGCTGTCCTCCAACGACCTGACGCGTCAGCTCGTCCAGCTTCTTCTTTGATAGGACGTGTTCGCCGTCCGCATCGAAGTTATACGTATTCGTGTTTTTCTGTATCACAGCCTGGCCTTGAACACCTCCAGCAATACCGGTTCCACCACCCATCGTGGGCCTACCATTAGCCACACCGCCGCCGGTGCTGACAGGCACAGGGTTCGCTGTGGCCTGCTGGGGCAAAGTCTTTGGAATGGGCATCTTGGGATTCACCGTTGGATTTCCTGGTTGGGGGTGCGCGTGTGGATGGCTAGGCTGTGGGTTGCTACCCATCAAACCGGCCGAGCCAGAAGTTGGAGTGATGCCGCTGTGAGACGGTCCCGGCTGCACGCCTATATTGGTGGAAGAATTTGCGCGATTTACGGCAGCGGCGTGGGTTAGTGGGCGAACTGGTCCACCGGGAACCGGTTGCTGCTGTGGTTGTGGTTGGGGTTGAGTTGCTGATTGAGGTGTTTGGACGCGAGCGGAGGCTGTAGTAGGTGTCCCTGCTGATGGCATATGCGCGGTCGACGCTGCAGCCGGCGCTGTGTTGACCGGAGGCGGATGCTGCTGCTGCTGCTGCTGCTGGGTACCGGGTTCAATTTTGACTTGTGGTTGCGGGGCAGTTGCGGGATGCGGCTGTTGCTGGGCAGCCGTCGTGGATGGGGTAGCAGGCGTCGCCGGAGCCTGCGGGAGTTGTTGCGCCGCAGCGCCCTGGGCACGATTGGCCGCGGCAATTTGCTGATTCTTCGCCGCATCCATGGCGGCATTCACCGAGGCCGTCATGGCCTGCATGGAATTGGTCGAAGCCGCCGCCGCCGCAGCATTCTGGGGCGGCACTGAACCCGGCTGCGAGCGTGGCGGCTGGGCATTGCTCGGTCCCTGTCCGTTCCGCCCGGCATTGGCTCCTTGGCCGAGCTGGGTACGGATATTGTTGATGACTTTGTTGGCATCGGCGTGGAGTCTGGTGTCGTGCTCCTTCTGCTCGAGGATCCTTCTCAAGTCCTCCGGTGGAAATGGCTGCCCCTTTTCTTCCCTCTCTTTGACATGCTTTTCCACCCTATGGATGCGGGTCCTAGCCTGCTCCATCGTCATAAGGCTCTGCATGTATTTCTGTTTGAAGGTCGAGACGTACTTAGCCGCCTGCTCTTGTCCCAGATTCTGAGGAATTTGCAGATTGTTCCATGGCAGCTGGTTGATATGATCCATGATGGCCTTGGGGATCTGTGTCTGCTGAGGCTTCTGGACATTTCCCGAGGGGAGACTCGGAGCCGCGCCGGGGAGGCTGGACGGCGCAGTGCCGGTTGCCGGGCCCTGTGGCCTATTCTGCCCAATCGGAGCAGAATTCTGGGCGGTGTTATGAGGACTCTGAGCCTGCTGACCGCTTTGCCCCGCTTGTGCACCCCCGGGCTGAGGCCTTGCCGCTCCCTGTTGCTGCTGCTGCTGCTGCTGCTGCCGCATCTGCAGACTCGTTATCTTCTTATAGACCATCCGCGAGAACTCGACGATCTTGCCCTTGGCGCTGATATGGGCTTGCGAGTCGGGCGGGTTATTTTTCACCGTCTCCCAGAGGGAGCGGAGCCCCTCCTCATATTTGTTTATCTCTTCCGGCGTAAGCACCGGCAGGCTTCGAAGCTGTTCCGGTTTCAGCAGTCGCATCTGCACGCCCTGGGAGGCTTGGCCCGGTTGGCCCAGTTGACCTTGGGGTTGTGGATTCATATTCGCTCGTACCCAGCGGTCGACTGAGAGATAAGGGGCTGGGGTTAAGGGGGCGAATATTCGGCGGATGTATCAAGAGAGTTGGTACCGAGGTTTCACGGAGAAATGGGTGCTTTCGCTATGGAAGCTATACAGGGCTTCTGCCGTGGAGACTCTTTCTGACGACAAACGAATAGGTTGACAGAGAGAAGCCAGAGATTGAAGGATCCAGCACGTATGGGATTTCCGACGCAGGAAGATATCCGTACGTGGGAGTTGAATTGTGTCGACGCGTCGGCAATCGAGACGTCAGTTGCAATGATTACGATTCTAGTTAAAGGGCGTCGAGGTTCGTTACGACCGGGCAAACAACGGTGTGGCTGGTGTACATCGAAAGGTTATCTCACTGTATTGTCCCCTACGTAAACTGTGGCGTACGGCGTGGCTCAGCAGCCGGCTATTATACCTCAATGACTATGTAATGGCAAATTGTGAAGACTGCTATGACTGTTATGGCCGTGCTATTACGCACTTGGACGTAAGAGGCATACATAAAGAGGCATTTCTCCTTTGCATACGAAGTACCTTTTGTGTGTATCCCGTCCTTTCACTCGTTTAGAGTACTGTGCTTGGGGTATCGAATTGGAGCCGGCGCAGATGCTCCTCTAAATAATAACTCTTCACCCGGAGTTTCAAAAGCTAAATGGGATAGGGTGGATTGCGTACTCCCAAATGCCGGAAAGCGGCGGCCGAGGGGAACAAGTTAACATGTCAGCCCTGGCGTAACTCCGAGAAAACGTAGGCTCATTATATTCAAATGATTACCGGTAGCTGCTCGGTAGCAGATAAGAACGGTGGTGCCAAAATCTCCGAAATCGAGAAGCCGAAGAATGCCGGAGGCCATTCGTATATCCATCGCAGCGCTGTATTGGGACTGCGGAGGGAGCACGCCGAACTTGGAAGTCCAGATGGCTGCGACCTGTGTGCGTATCCTTATCAGTGCTGACGTCACTGTACTTAGACCACTGCAAGAATGGCGAGCGACGATGCGTGGCGGAAGGAAACGTATGTGCGAATGCTCTCCACTTAGAAACCTTCACACCCTATACGCGACTCTCTACGACAGTAACCATTTCTCCACTATGGTCCGCAGCCCACCGAGTAATCCGAAGTGAGAATGAGACAGCGAATCCTAAGGTCGTCACGAGCCGGCCGCACCGCAGAAGCGCACTCGGCGGCCAGACGTCCCATTCCTAAGACCGAGTTCAGTCCTACAAGGTACCTAGGTCCCGCCGCTCGGCCTGGACGGTCGGCCGGCCTAGGCCGCGACCCACAACCCCTATTTACATTGTGGGCCGGTCGCGGTACTCCGGATTATCTTCTTCTCGTCCAGGATTGCCGTTGGCAGGCCCTAATCGGAGCCTATGGGAGCGACCGCCGGAGGCAACGGCCGGACAGGTACGGCGACCTCCGAGATGGAGTGGCTCAAGACGGTGGTGCTGCGAGCTACTGCTGGATCCCTCACTGGTGCCGGCGGGGGATTGCGTCCAAGTTATCCGTCAAGTTCTTCTGCCGACGGGTTATGTAAGGGGAAGGGGTTGCCCCCCCGTAATCGACAGTTGAGTTGAAAGACGGTGGGGATCAAGCGAAGTGGTTATAAAATAACACTACTAGCCGTATCGCAGGCGAATTTGGACTCGACTCCAGACGTTCGACACCACAGAAGATGCCGTGGAACTGCCATTGTACTAAGAGATAAACGATATCAGCGCGACTGCCAGCTTCGGCCAGCCGCTCTCTATAAGAGTCATCATCATCATCGTAATCATCGTCACCATCACCGCCGTTCCCCGTATCCCGTGACCCTGTTCCAGTAATGAGCCCACCCCCCCGTCTATATCTCAGTAAAAGGCCCTTCCCTATACCCGAATCGTTTACAGACAGGTCTTTTGCTCCCTCATCAGATTGCAGGTGCCCTAATGCTCTATACAATTGCCTCCAGTTCAAGATGCCATGCCCTATGTTGATGCGTGTGCGTAGTGAGGAAGCCATGCGGTTGCTCGCTATGGCAAATCCACACATATGTGTCATGAATATGCCCCAGGGATTTTCAAATCGATTACCGCGTTCCCTGCGGAACCATCGTAGTGGCCACACAGCCCAATGCCATATAGATCCGAATAATTCATTCGGAATCAACATCCATCAAGGTCCAATATGGGAGCTCTCTCGCGAATACCTCGGAGTCCTCCAGGATGATCTCATCATCACTGTTCGGCTCTTTAAGCTCTTGAATGGCCTCCGGGTACTGGCCAGAGAACTGTAGGCTGTGGCGGTCGGTCTTGCGCCGCAGTCGCCGCGTGTTCAGCCCCGTCTCGGGACCGTCGTGCCAAGGCAGGATATCCTCCTTGTCGGAGTCGCTTCCACGTTCACTGATGGTCCGCTTGCTTATGCTGCCCGACTTCATGCGTCTCAAGCGCCGTTCTTGCCGCTTTTGCAATAAGTTGCGATGAAACTCGTCATCGTCTTGATCTTCATCATCGTCATCATCCTCACTCATATCATCGGAATCGTGAAAGGGGTGGAAGTCCTTAAAATCCTTCATAACCGAGGGGTCCATGTCTGGCGGGTGTCGAGACCGCGACCCGCTACGGTCGGACTCCGGGTATTCGAACCCAGAAGGTCTCAGCACGTCAAGATCTTCGTCGCAGTCTTCTGGATCGAGATCGCTCATCTCTTCAATTGCGAAGGTCGCTTCCGCGACTGTGATCGAAGCCGAAACAGTTTGTGCTACGGGCTTAGGAACTTCAGGTGGGTTAGGAACGGGTTGCTGCGGCGGATTGATAGAGGAGTCCGATCCTGAGTCCGACTTTGGTTCGAACTCGGATTCATCATCCGATGAATCTGTGGAGCGAGGTGAGATCTCCTCCAGGCGAGGTGCCGGGGAGTAGCTAAATTTGGTCCCGCCTATTGGGTGGATGTTGGACGGGTGGGCCTTGTGTCGGGATTTCTTGATTTGAGGGGATGAATGGCCGTTGACGGCCGTTATACGATTGAACGTAGGTGATGTCGCCGTTGGCGTCCGTGGCGGTGACGTAGGCCCTGATGACGGACGGGTGACTTTCAGATTTGGTCGCATCTTGTCGGTGCTAGCCTGGAGGGAATATCTCCCCGCAATGATGATATCTCTGACCTTATCGTATCACACCTCAATGTGGGGTAGGATCGGGAGACGAGCAAATCGAGTGGCTCAAGTCAGGGTGTCGTCAGCACCCAGAGTAACCTCCAACGAGGAGATGCAAATGGGCTACGGGAGGAAAATGGACTCCGCTGATTTGTCATGATAATCCAATGTGAGATACGTCAGGGAGAAGTCCGGTGGAACCACAATTCCTCCACGATTGCGACGGAATTGGGCTCGTGAACAAGGTGAAAAGAATTGCAAGTCGTTGGCGGTGAGACGCCGTGTCGGTATCGCAGGCAGGCCAGTAAGCAATTCGGTGAGGATATCTCCAAATCTACCGAGGCAGACTCGCTGCTGCTTAGGACGAGGCTGCTCTCCCGGGGGTATCGGTGTCCCTCGCAGATCTTGAAAATGATGTGGTGCTGAGACAGCCGATGAGGAAAAGAAGGCCGGTTGAATTGCTCGGCCGGGTGTTCAAAACGGACCTTTATGAATGGGCGATAATACAATACAATACGTCGATAGGTCAAATCTGTATGCGGAGCTTATGAGAGTAAATCTCATGCGTGAAAACCAGAGGGCAAGTCTAAGGGGGGCGGAAACCGCGAGCAGTAAAGATATATACCTCTCCGGGTTTGATATAATTACGCGCACGAGTGAAAAAACCGGAGCGCGAATTTTCGCAAGGGGTAAAAAAGAGGCGAAGGCTCTAAAATGGTTTTTCGTTGCTCAGCCTATGTCGGAGGTTCTCGCGGGCCATCCTGGGTTTGGGCAGCAACGCTCCCAGGACTCCCCGGTTACTACGCATTGTAGTATAGGGAGTTGACCCAGAGAAATTGCGACATGGAGTCTAGGAGACGGAATGAGGCATAAAAAGAAGACGGTGAAAGGTCAATTCCTCTCAAACGGAGAACAGAGGGGGGAGCTGAGGCGGCGGGAGAACGGTAGGTAATCTGCTCAAAACGAGTTGTCACTTAAGCCCTTTCTGGAATCCTTTTAAAGGTCACTGGCGAATTGGAATCGTGGAAATTAATGGCTACTTGCTTGAATACTTTAGGGTACTACTTCTCGCGTATAAAGATGGGGCGCGAATAACGGGGAGCGGAAATGGGGGTTCTCTGAGTGGGAGAGACAAAACAGGCGTGGAGCCACTTGTGCCCAATGATCGAAAAACAACGGGTATTATCAGCTGCAGGATGGTAGGAAGGGGAAAGACGCAAGACGTTGTCGGTCCATGGGTCTGCATGAATTAATGCCGACTTTTATCTTCTTTTCTTTTCTTTTCAACGCAGCAGCCGTCCTTTCATCATCCCACTATCGACTGACGTGTCTGGGAAAGCCATCTGCAGCAACTGCTGCAGCTCTTACGTACGGTCGGTGGGTAAGTGCAAATTTGTGTAAATTGTGCATATATGTGTATGCATTGGTGTTGGAACAGAACGATTGGGGGGTAGAACTGGACGATAATGGTCACCTCTGAATGGGCAATTCAATTGAGGAGGACCCTTAGGGAGATAGTTCGAAGACAACAGGATCAGCCTTAAGGAGACCCCGATCTCAAAGGCCCTGAGAGTTGCATGCAGTCCCATCAAAAGACCAAGAGCCCGTTGATACTTAGTTGGGCCCCTTCGGCTTGGTCCTGGTCAATGGCATGCTGAGTGGGTCAGATGCCAAGGTGGGGTAAATCAAGCCGACGGGCAAGCGGCGAGTGACTCCAGCCTAATGGAGGGGTAAGATTACATAATGAGATGGCAAATTGTTAGGGGAACCTAGTATAGGTTGCGCGTTGATATAACCATGCATGTACAGAGGATATGAGCAAACAGAGCTTCTAATGGCCGGATATATATCTACAGCGGTTGTTTATGTAACTGACAACGGTAGTTCGAATCACAGTACCTACTGTATTTCACGAATTAAGGTCGTCACAGGATCATACCGAACACTTACCATACGACCATACGTCTTCCTCTCAGCTAGCCGAGCTTTGTATACCTCCAAAGAAGTGGTACTCAATGTCGCTTCTGACGGCACATTTCGAGCAGATCGCCATATCATGTCAAGGCATAGACAGCCTGCCGTACGTCGAATTACTAACAAGAGTCTAAATCCTTCAATTGGTTGACAAATAACAGATTTCCGCCCCCGAAGATCTTCACCAATGCCCTTCTCTCCAACCATGACATCACATCCCTAATCCGCGACACGGAAACACACGAGCGAGCCCTTTTCTCAGTTCCGCCGCCTCCGCCACCTTCTACGTCTCAGACAGCAGACCCGCCCAAGCAGTCGTCGCGGAGACAGACCGTTTTCAATGTCGCGTCCGGCGAGGTCACCACTGCCGCCAGCGGCACGGGCCGCGCTACAGGCGCGCCGCGGAGACATACTGCGGTAGCCGCCGTCCTGGGCGGCGATCTACACGAGCATATCCGACAGAGCGAGAGGCGCGGGGGCAAGGACGACGTGGACGTCGAGGTGCTGCTACGGAGCGCCGAGAAGCTCTGCGGCGTCTATCCCCTTCCGGGCGCGCTGGAACGAATCCCGGCCCAGCGGTCGAAATACGCGCACTGCCGGAGCACCCTTACCTACTATGAGGCGAAGGTGAGCGAGCAGGCCGAAGCCCTAGGACGCATGAACAAGGATCACTGGATGGACGAGGATGAAGACGAGGACGGCGGAGACGACCCAGACGATGGCAGGGAAATCGTAACCGAAGAAGACCTGAAAAGGGAAGAGGACGAGGTCCGTGAGCTGGAAAAGAAGAAGAGGGAGCTACAGGCGAGGCTACGAGCCATGGAGAAAGACCTTGGTGGACTGATGAATATGTGAGCTTCTAGGTAATTATGATCCGCCAAAACAAATGTTACACTCAACGCCAGAGCTGCCCGGGAGGCTATCCAAAAGCGACCCCCTTGGATCGAGACGCATCGCTTAGCACTGCCCTCCAACCGTGCATGCCGCTCCGTTTGCCTCTGGGGTCTCCGATTGTCCCTCCTTGACCTTCGCAAACTGCTCCAAGAAGGCCTGTGGGTCCTGCGCGCCATCGACCACATACTTGCCGTTGATAGTAAAGTTGGGCACGCCATGGATACCCTTGGCATACGCCTGCTCGACCTCGGCATCGACCTCCTTACCGCCCTTGTCCGTCTCCAGCCACTCCCTCGCCTCGCCCTTCTCGATCCCCGCCTTCTCGGCGGCCGCGATGAGGTGGTCGTGCGACGTGATGTCGCCGTTGCCCTCGAAGTACATGGTGAACAGCTCGGAGACGACGCGGTTCTCGACGTCGTTGCCCTTGGTCTTGCCGAGCTGGATGAGGCGGTGCGAGTCCCGCGTGTTCCCGATCCGGCTGTCGAGGCCGAAGCTGATGCCATCCTCGCGCCCGATCAACGCGAGCCGCTGCTGCATCGCCACGTACACATCCGGGCCGAAGCGCTGCGCCATGCGCTCCCGCAACGGGATGCCGACCTTCGGCGACGTCGGATCGAGGTAGAACGGGGACCAGCTGACGGTGAACGTGTCGTCCTTGCCGCCCGGGTAGACCTTGCGGTAGAGATCGATGGCCCTGTCCAGGCGCTTCTTGCCTATGTAGCACTGCGTGGCTGGTGGTTAGTGAGGGACCACTCCAACTACGCTGGGACTACGAGGGCGGCTTACCCATGGGCAGACGGTGTCTGACACGATCTTGATGTTGAAGTGGGTCATGATGGAATCTGAGCGCTTAATTGCTACACGCAGTTCCCGTAAAGATCTCGTTCCCGTTATTAAGAATCACAGAACGCTTTGTGCAAATGCTCCTTGATTGACGTCTTTGCAAAAGGGCCCCCTATATATGTATGTACCTACACAGTGGATGGGTAGGTATCTAGGTACTCGAGATATGTCATATTGCATCGAATAACTTGGGAATGCCGATGCTTACGAATCGAAAACCCAAACCTCGGTTCCTTGTTCTTTCTTTGCAGAACGAAAACGCCAAGCGCTACTCCGAATCACCCACGCGCGGCTTCCTCGGACCCGGCGCAATTTCGATAGCGAATTGCGCCGGCGGAAATTCTAGAAACGACGCAAGTGGGGACTGCCGCTTTGGATAGCGCAAGCCCCGGTATATGAGTATCTCCTGGCGAGATGCATTAATCTGAGGATATCACCTTAACAAAAATGAAGCATCTATCGGAGGTTTGATGATGAGACCAATCGGGTTGCCGGCAACAAAGGCATCGAAGTCTCCCTGGTATCAACCCGGAAGTTTCAGGGGGACTGAGGCCCTGGCATTACTCTATGTCGCGTAGCTCTCTCATCTGCAACTTCATCTATATGGGTCTTTGTCGGAAATCTCGATCCGCCCGGTGCGACGCTCCGGTCGTACGCCAATCTGCCTGATTGCGCGCCTCTGCTTGCCTGTTTGGTGGACTCCCCTAGGGCTGCGAGACACGCATGGTGGCACGACCGCAGGCGCAGCGCTGGCAGGTCGAATCAGGTGCGAGGGCGCTTCCCCGGCAACTGCGAGACGGCTTTGGCTGTGCGCACCCTAGGATGGGGTAACTCCGGAACCTTCGTGTTCTCCCGGATGGGGGGTCCGAGTCTGACTCGAAGCGCTACTTCACGTCTCATCCTCGTTTAAAATATGAAGTTGCAGGCAGCTTTCAAACCATCCCGGCTCACGAGGATTCAACCGACGCAGCGGGAATCTGAAGGCAGACAGTGAGAGCCGGCCTTGCAACATGTCTGGGCGATCACACTCGCTCGACAGCCTAGCGGCTGAGATCACCAAGCTCTCGGGCATGCTGACGGGCTACATGCGCGCGAACGACATCCCGGCGCCATCGTTCGAGGTCGATAGCCCAGCCGGCTACGGCGACCTGCCGCCAGAAATATTCACGGCGCGCCAGCTCCTGCTGGATGCGCTGATGGACATGTGGTTCCTGACGTGGGGGCCCGCGGCCGGCGTGTTCGCCTTTTCCCATACCGTACGTATGCTTCGTGAATCCCGGATCGCGTGCGCGAAGGCGTGTGCCTATCCGCTGACTGGCTCCCGAAGTTGCTGGCCGACGCCACCGTGCTCAATGTCATGAACGAGTTTGACTTCTGGTCAGCCGTGCCCCTCGATGGCACCGCCTCCTACGAGGAGATCGCGGAGCGCACGAACCTGCCGGTGGACGCGGTGCGCCGTGTTATAGTCAGTATTTCAATGTTGAGCGGTTTAACCTCTGTTCTTCGCATGCCGCGTAGCCAGCACCCAAGGTTCCCTGAAGAATGCGGTCCTTCTCCGCGATGATCTTCAACGAGACCGTCTCCGATTGCCTACTTCTGGTTGGAAGAATTGCTGACCTCCCAAAACTCACACACAGCGACACGCCTTCACCTTCCGGTTCTTTGCGGAGACGAATCCGGGAGATCCCTCCACTCGGGTCAGGCATACGGCGTTTTCAGGAGTGCTGGTCCGCTCAGCCGGTCCGCGAGGTGCTTTCCAGACGATATTCGAGATCGCGGGCGGACCAACCCTTATGCTCGATAAGGCGCTGAGAAAATACAGCGCGGGGCAGGCTGAAATGGCACAAGGCGCGGATAAGAGCGCGTTCGCCCTGTTCAACTGTCAGCACGGCGACGGCAAATACACTGACTACTGGCAGTACCTCGAGAATAGCGGCGAGGGGGAGAAAAGAGGCCATAGGCAGAAGTCCTTCTCGAAGTTCATGAACTTCCTGACGAGTCTATTCGGGCATGAAAATGTGATGGTGCAGTGCTACGACTGGAAATCGCTAGGGGCGGCAACCGTCGTTGATGTGAATGCTCCCCTTCCTGAGGAATCGTGACGCGGTGCACTAACTGCCACCAGGTTGGCGGCTCCGGCGGGCACAACGCGATCCCGCTCGCCCAGAACTTTCCGGACCTGCGCGTCGTCGTCGAGGACTTGCCGAGGGTGCAGCTCGTGTTCGAGGAGTCCGTGCCGCCGGGCCTGCGGGACCGCGTCTCCTTCCGTGGCCACAACTTCTTCGACCCGCAGCCCGAGAGCGGCGCCGACGTCTACGTCTTCAAGAAGGTCTTCCACGACTGGCCCGACGAGTCCGTCGCGCGCATCCTGCGGGCGCAAGTCCCGGCCCTGCGGCCCGGCGCCCGCGTCCTCGTCGTCGAGCACGTCGTCGACCGCGCCGGTCTCCCCGCCGACAAGCAGGACGTCCCGCGCTCCCTGCAGCGCCTCGCTACCGCCACCGACCTGCGCATGATGGCGCTGTTCAACGCCAAGGAGCGGTCCGTGGCCGACTTCAGACGTGTCCTCGAGGAGGCCGATGAGCGCTTCGAGCTCGTGGACGTCAAGGTGAATCCGAAGTCGGAACTGGGCGTTTTCGAGGTTGTCTGGCGAGGATAGCCTTTGGCTGCGCTTATCTAGATGCTATGAAATATAGCTAATGTGTTATGTATGGGTACCCTCCTGGCTTATTAATTTTACTTTATGATGTTAGGGTCATGTGCGATACGCGGGCCCTGTGTCTGAGCTGCTTATTAGTTCAAGACGATTCTTAAAGTCTGTGAAATATGCTTGTAGTTCCTCCTGAGACTCTTAACGGGTTCAATGTGTATTGGGCCATGACGCTACGGTCGCACACGGCATGGGACTGGGGCTACTGGACGTTGTCTACGCGGGGGTGCAGACAGCTCTTCGATGAATGCGTATATCAACCTGCGAGCCAATACCGGGCTGGTGATATTTTCCAATGTCAGCAATAATCCCGAGTCATCTCTGCGCAGAAGTCCCAGAACTCCGTCGCCCTACCACTTCCCCCTTCTCCCGCCGGCATCATCGCTTCAACCAAGTCCGCTCTCAGATTCTAATGGATCCTACCCCATGGCACGACATAGCACCCATTCACGTCAAGAGTGATATCCTTCGGGAGCCCCGCATAGAGCGCCGTAAGCGCTGCCAGCGAAGCCTTATGGAGCAGCGGAAAGGCGACGTAGTTCAACCACGGCGTGTGCCGGAACAGCTTCGTCGCAGCGGCTCCGGTATTCTGGCACACGCTGATGATCAAGCGCGACGAGCCGGTGCGCCGCGCGAATTCCGAGGCCAGGAAGACGTTTCCGGTCTTGGAGTTGACGTAGTTCCGCGCCTTGTCCCTCGGCGGCGCGCGGACCTCGGACATGATGAGGCCCTGGGAGGGAGCCGAGAGCTCGACGATTTGGCTGCTCGTTCATACCACGCGGACGGAGCCCGGCGGACCACCGTTCGCGGAAGAAGCGGCCTCTAGCAGAGGCACCAACAGCTGCGTGAGCAGAAATGGACCGAGGCAGTTGGTCGCGAGCTGCAGCTCGATGCCCTGCTTCGAGACGCTCCCCAGGGGCGGCTGTGACACGCCGGCATTGTTCCAGAGGACGTCCAGTTTAGATTCCCTCGCCTTGAAGGCGTCCACGGATGCCTTGATACTGCCTAGGTCGGCGAGGTTGAGCTGCAGGAATTCGAGACTGCCTCTCGTAGTAGGCACGGCATTCTTAATGTCCCTGATGGCCTGCCGCGCGCTCTCCTCCGAGCGGCCGGCTATGTAGACTCGGGCGTTCTTCTGATACAAGATCTTCACGAGTTCATAGCTGATGCCTGAGGCGCCGCCTGTGATGAGAAACACTTTGCCGTCTTGGGATTCCCACGTCCGCCTCCGTGAAGGTAGGCTTCGGCGGGAAGAACTGGGAGAATTGAGCATCCATGATACACGGAATGTAGGTGAGATCGGTCGCTGCTGATACAAAGTTTGGTATTGGGAACATTCGCATAAAGGAACCATGCTTGGCGGAAAGTGACAAAAAAATGCAAGGGGGGTGCGTACCCCTGCTCCGATGTTGTGGTAAAACTGATGTTAGCCGCAAGGTGCTGGCTTAGCCCACCACATGTTAAATCCCCTCCTTCGTTTTTCCTTCTCGGATTTTCATCCTCCCGGATTGCCATATTGTGATCGTCATTCGACTAACAAGAAAACGCTAAAAAGTGTGGCGATGGCATCTGGTGTGGAATTGCAGTCGTCTGGTCAGCTAATATTATTATGTTGCTGGCGTTGCTGTTGGTAAGACGAATGGCGTCGGAAGCCCTTCGCTCAGATAAGAGATCTTGAATGCTAATAATGCATAGTATCCCCTGGTTCAAGTCATCTACAATCTCAAATTCCATCCCCTTGCTAAAGTCCCTGGACCGCGTACTTGGGGAGCTTCACGACTGCCATTCGTGATTGCGCTGCTAAAAGGCACCATCGTGCACGACATCGAAAGACTACACCGAAGGTATGGGCCAGTGTTGCGTATTGCGCCAAACGAAGTCACATTCGCTCAAGCAGAAGCCTGGAATGACATATTCCAGCTTCGTCCGGGTCACCAACAATTCCTGAAGGACGCTGTCTGGTGGAAGAGTCAACCCGGGTATGCCGGAGTCATTGATCAGTGCCATTAATCCCAAACTGCATGCCCGCATCCGCAAAATCTTGTCCCCAGGGTTCACACTGCGCGCCTTGAGAGGCCAGGAACCGGTATTGCATCGATATGTGAATCTATTGATTGAACGACTTCGCGAGTATGCGTCCAGAGAGCCTCAAGGAAAGGGCGCCAAGATCGACATTGCGCCTTGGTTCAACTTCACAACTTTTGACATATTTGGAGACCTGGGTTTTGGGGAGTCGTTTGACTGCCTTCAACACTCCAGATATCATCCATGGATCGCACTCCTCTTCAACAGTGTCAAAGCTGCTTCCTTCGTGGCGGCGGCACGCTTCTATCCACTTGTGGAGTTTCTCCTTATGAAATGTATCCCTCCTTCGCTTAGGAAGATGCAGAGGGATCATTACCAACAGATCGTTGGTAAGGTACACCGGCGGCTCAACTTCGAGCTTGAACGGCCAGATATCATGTCCCATGTCATCACTGCCAATGAGGGGGGAGAGCTCCCAATTGGGGTGATCAATACGACGTTTATGGTTTTGACAACTGCGGGAAGCGAAACCACGGCGACCGTCTTGTGCGGGGCTCTGAATTATCTCGTTAACCATCAAGACAAGCTACACACCCTCGTACGAGAAATCCGCCAGCGGTTTCGGACCGAAGACGAAATAACCCTAGATATTTTACGGAAGCTCCCTTACTTAAATGCTGTTATTAGTGAAGCTCTACGGCTATGCCCCCCGATACCGTGGGTGCTTCCTAGACGGGTACCGAGTGGTGGCGACACCGTATGTGGGACTTGGCTCCCGGGCAAAGTGAGTTCATGGCGCTTTATCTGAGTTATAAATTTTCTTCTAACTTCAGTCGCCTAGACAGCGGTGTCTATTCAGGCATACACAATAATCGAGACCCGAACTACTTCCATTGTGCTGCTTCTTTCCTCCCAGAGCGTTGGCTCCCTGAGGCAAGCACAAACTCCAAATCCTCTTTCTTCAGAGATAGACGTGAGGCTGTACAGCCATTCAGTGTCGGCCCTCAATCTTGTATGGGTCAACATCTCGCGTGGGCGGAGATGCGACTGATTCTCACGAAGCTACTGTGGACGTTCGATTTTAGCGTAGTGGAGGAGAAACGACTAAAGTGGGAAGATCTGAGGACATTCTTACTAGTTGAGAAGCGGCCTATCGAAGTGAAAATGCAGCTAAGGGATCCATCAGTAGGGTAGCAGCCATAGTAGAAATGCGGCTCGTAGCTCAGTGGAGCTAACAATTGGTTATCTGACAGAATAGCACAACATTTTCGATTGCGAGCATACGGAGATAGTCCGGTTTATAAATGAATCGCCTATTCAGGCCTAACGAGGTGCCAGATAGTGAGTAGGTCAGTCCATTAAGTTCAAATTTGCTCTGACGATCGCTGCTTCTACCAACTCCGAATGGCTTTACTAAATTTCTTCATCCTCGCTCTCATCGTCTGAATCACTAGCGGATGTACTTGTAATCTCACTCGATGACGGCGCAGGCGAGGAGCTTCGAGATCGGGGAGCCACAGTGTCCACAATGAACTCCGGACCGTGCTTCTCAAACTCATGACCAGGCCAATGTATCCTGTGCTTCGAATTATAACACTTGTAGCAGAAGTCGAAGTCTATGCACGTCTTGCATGAGTACGTAAAGCCGTAGCAGTCCTAATCGAACTATCAGCTGGGGTGGTTAACAAAGCGATGAAAGGCCAACTTACAAAAAGACAGAAGTCACAGTAGATGTCAGCGTCTCTCAAACGTTCGTTGTTTGCAAAGCTCGGCATGCCATCACCGTTTGGTGGCTGACCTACTCCCTTATCAGGGGTGAGGAGTTCCATGACATCGTTACCACAGCCGTGATACCTCGCAATACCCGCAGGCGTATACTCTTTCCCTTGGACACGAGACTTTACGGACCGATCAGCCCCTCGATCCAGTAACTCCTTGATCATTTCGTATTGACCCCCTCCCGCACTTTTAAAACTAGTCCCAACGCCTCTTGCGGCCCAGCACAGCGGCGTCCATCCATCTGCATCAGGTTCGTTGATAGCTCCGGCTCCACTGAGTTGCAGTAAATCGCTGAGTATATCTATTTTACCGCCCTGCGCAGCCCAGCTTACAGCGTTACGTTCGGAACTGTCCTTCGCGGTGGCCTCTCCGCCGGCATCCAGGATGAGGGAAAGCATGTCCCTCTTCCCGCGCACGGCAGCAAGGTGAAGTGGCTGTCTGCCCATGCTATCACCGGGGAGCAAGCTTGCGCCTTTCGAGACCAACATGGCTAGATGGACACTCTCGCCGCCCCAAGCTACAGCCCCTGCGACGGTGCCGAATAAGCCGCCTGATCCCTTGATGTCTGCCCCGCTTCGAGAAGGATGTTCATCAAATGCGTTTTCGTTTCATCGGAGCTCGAACTGCGCTCATACCCGACAAATATCGATGAGAGTGGCGTGTCAGCGATGCCAGGAACCGCCAGGTTAACAACTGCCCCTGCAGCTATGAACTCCTTAACCAAATCCACCAGGCCCGCATGACAGGCATTGTGTAGCGGACCACCGTAGGCAGAGGAGACTATGTCTATGTCGGCTTTTTTTGATAGATAGTATCTAGCTGCCTCCCTGTGTTTACGGCTTAGAGCAAGGGTCAAGGGCGTCTTGTTCAGGCTGTTCGTGAGATTAATGTCGGACCCTGCGCGGACGAGCAGCTTGACGTTCCCAATGGGCGTCGATTCCTCAATCTCGTGCAGCGGTGCGCTGCCGTTATCCGACTTGACGTCCAAAATGGGTCTAAATCCAAGGAGGGCTCCCAGCCCCATGCCGTCCAGCCCTATGTGAGTGAGAGTGCGGCCTCCGCTAAACCGGCGGTTGATATCTGCGCCACCTTCAGCGAGGACTCTGATAATGTCTGACCGTCCATAGGCGACCGCCTCCTCCATGGGCTCCCCGCGACTGTCGGTTCGTAATTCATCTGGCGGGTCGACCTGGGCATTATACTGAACTAATAAGGCGACCCCCCACCAACGCCCCATCCCCCCAACGCGCCACCCCACAACCGCGTTGCGCGTTGATCTACTTACTGATTTTTTTCCCTATAAAAAGCTTTTTAACACCATTTTTAAAAATTGAAAAAATATTTTGTTATTCGTCAGAATTTGCGCTTTCGAACGATGTGCAGCTTTCTGCTTAATTCCGTACGGCGCGAGCGATTAAAAAGATAAAGCGTAGGAAATCTTTGCGTTAACTGTGACGACTGGGCGGTTTAACCAACTATTAAACCTTAGTCGTACGGGTTTATGTTAGCAGGAATATTGTGGGAATCTGGAACAAATAAATAATTTAGTTACGCTTTTATAATACTAAAGGTGCATAACAAATTATTGGTATTAATATATATTACAAATTAGTATTATTTAGATTATAGATATAATAAACATATATATTCTTCTTATTTTTGGCGTAATTACTTATAATTATGTATTTAATAGTAATCGTGATTATTTAAGATCATTATTAATGATTAATAATTACCAACTTGGTAGTAATTACTTATTACGTAATTTAGGAGGTGATTCGTATTATCTTTGTTTAACCGTTTTTTAAAATCGAAGCCTGTTAAATTGTAATACGATTTTCTTTTTCTAAAGATCTTGCTTTTAACATTTCTTTTTTTCTTATTAGATAAGTGATTTTTTTTTTTCGTTTTTTAAATATGTTATTTCGTATTTCCAACATTCGTTATATTCTTCGTTTTTTCACTGTTTGTTGCATTAATTTCGTAATAGCTTTTGACGAATTCGAGTACGAAATTATACCTTATTTTTATTATTTTTTTTGAAAAAATAATAAGTATAAAATAATAAAGAATGTTTTAAGGTGTAAAAAATATATTAATTGGAGCCGGTTTTGTAATAATACCCACATACCGCTTTTTGTTTGTAAAATATTCGTCGCGAATATCAGTATTTAAAGGGCGAAAAGGCGCTTATTAAGAAATAATTATTAAAGCTTTAATGCCTTTATCTTAAGGCTCAACGTTATTATGAAGAAAAAATAAGTAAAGCCTTTTTTCGTCTTATTCGTTTACGTAAATAAAAGGTGCTGGGTCGTTCGAAAGGTATTATTATAGTATAACGTAATTTTTAGTTATTGGACGAATTGGAAAAACAAGAACGTTAAGAATAGGAATAGTTAGAGATTGCCGTTACAGCTATTACGTTAGCACAGGCTGCGTTTCCGACCGGCTGGTCCGAAGTCGATATTATTAATTAATTAACCGTTAATTAGAGTGCATTTTTCGTTGTCGGTGAAAGTTTTTTTAATAAACGTTAGACGTCAATAATGTTTTTGGCGGGTTTCTAGGCATTTTCGGAATCCGGGTGCTTTTTTTTATTTAATCAGGTATTACGTAAATCCGTTTTATTTCTGTTTATCGAATTTTTTTATTTTATACGTTATTTTATTTTCGATTTTCATATTACGTTGCGCCGCATGTACCTTAATTATACTTATTACTAACATAAATAAAAAAAATATAAAGCATTAGATAAAATTTAACTTTTAGTAAAAATTCTAATTAATAATTAATTTTTAAATTTTTTGAATAATTTTATATAGGCCGATATTTTTAAAATCAAGTTTTTTTTACTAAATCGTTTTATTTAAACATTTTTAGTAAGGAAAAAAACTATTTCCCCTTTTTTAATTTTTTTTAAATTATTTTTCGTTATAATACTTATTTATTTAATTTCGTGCAAATTCTAATTTTATTCTTACTTTTTAATATAATTATCGTAACTATTTTACTATAAAACTTACTTTGATATTAATTAAGTCGTCGTTGTATGTTTCCTTATAAATTTCCAGAATAAAGTCAAAATTAACGTTCGTAAATATTATCGTAATACTTTTATAATAATTAATATTATAAACCGATTATATAATTAGTAATGGTTGAACCTAATTATTTTATTCGTAATTAATATAATATCGTAAATACATTTTTAAGATTTAGTTCGTCTATTTCGTTTATTTATTCATTTAAGGCTTAAAAACGCTGAACAATTTATAATTTAGATCGATTTATATTATAAAGCTTTGTTAAAATTTAAATACAAATAATAATTCATTATTTAAAATAATTGCTATTAATACTCCGTAAATGTTAAAAATATTTCTAAAAAATATATGCTATTTATTCGGCGTTTATATTCTTATAATAATGTAAAAATTAGAAAATTTTATAAATCGATTAATAATTACGAAAATACTATCGTAATATATTTTTATCGTTAAATTTTTGAATAAAGAAAGTTTAATAATAAAATTCATACTAACCGAATCCTATAGTCGTTTTAAGATTAATAATAGTTATAATTCTTTATAAGGCTTATATTGTTATATCTTAGGTTTGCAATATAAGTCGCATCATTTTCGAACTTTTTAAACTATTATTTTTATATTTGAAAAATACTATATGCGTTAACGCTGTTTTAAGGTCTTATAAATCTCTATGTATTTATATAACCAATATTCGTATATTTTTCGTACTAAGTCTCCTTAATATTCTTCTAATATTTATATTTTATCTGTTTTTTGATTTTTTCATAAATTATTATATTGCTGGATTTTCTAATACATATCAAAGAACATAGCTCGTATTATCATAATCTGTCGTAAGTGTAAATATCTTTTTATAATAGCATCAAAAATTATATCGCTAATTTTAACCAATTTTTTCTTAAGATCTAGTCGTCTGCTTAAAATATCAGCTCTGCTATTCTTTAAGACCCTTTTTGTTATGGCTGCACCATACCATTACGCCACCAGGGCAAAAGATCGGTGGAATGATCGCAATTGTGGCGACCATCCTGGTGCTTACAGCTGCATATATACTGGAGCTCTTACAGTGGACCAAGCCGTAACACTTTTGTAAATAATAACGAAATCATGATACGACCTAACGGGCTACGGCCTCCAGAAACAGTCTTCGACAAAGACAAGCCAAGAAAAGATAGCGGGTCAAGTTACGTAATAGATTACCAACTTATTAATAGTAAACTAACGACCCGGATGACTAATTTACTAGTAGTAAGCCAGTAGGTCGGCATAAAATATATACGTTTATTATTTCCATAATTTAGATAATTTTAGTTTGTAATAATAATTCGTTATTTAAAATATTTTTAATATTACGAAATATAATACGTTATTATATTTATTATTTAAAAGTTGTAATATTTTTATTAATAAAATCCGTATAATTAAGGTTTAATAATCAATTAAATTGTTTAACCGTTATATATTATAAAATTTTATTTAATAATATCATTATATTTTAAATTATATTACCGATATTATATTGATTAACAGCTCGAATAGCTTATTTACTAAATTCTTAATAATTTAAATATCGGGAAAAAATTCGAAAAAAATAATTTCGTTTTTTCGCGAAAAAGTTTTTTAATACCTAGATGTTATAAATAAACGTATTTTTTAACTTAAAAAACCAACAATAATTTTACGACGTTTTTTTAAGCCGCTTATAAAAAATTTAAAAAAGAAGGCTTTCGAAATCGAAAAATCTTTTCGAATAAGCCAGATTATTTAGTTAAATTTTATTAAGGAATTAAAGAAAATTGTTAAACACTTTAAACCAGAATTTTTCGACGGAACTTTGACCAAGTTATAACTATTTTTAATTTAATGCCGAACATCTTTCGAGTATTTTTTTTTATTTGATTAATTACGTTTATTATACGAATTAAATTCCCTATCGGACAACTTATCGGAAATACGGCTATTTGGTTTAAGCTCGTTATAAAAAAAACGTTGTTTTATCAATCGAAAAACGAAATCCGGAAATAATACGAATATAATACGATTATAAATAATTTCAATAAATATTAACGAATAGTTTTAAAATAATAAACAAAAATATAACGGCCGAAATATAAATCCAATAATTACGATAAAAAAGATTAATATTTAATTACAGTAATGCGTTTGTTTAATTAATATTTAAATTAAATTAAATATAAACAATATTAATAATGAAATTTTTCGAAAACTTAAAAAAATACAGAAAAACTTTTTAAGCTTAATCGGTTTAATTATTTATCGGATTATATTATTATAACAGTTACGATCGACGAACGATAATACGCTTAACGTATTAAAAGCACTAAAAAAAATAATAACAAATCTCGATATACGGCTAATATTAACGTTTCTTAATACGATAACACTTTTTATAGAACAAAACTAGAATATTAGAACTAGAGGTTATTTATAAAAGAAATTAAAATTAAATCAAATATTTCAATTACAATAAAATAGGACATAAAGCAATGTGATATAAAACACCTAAAAAACCCGTCAGAATAATTAAAATCTCGGACCCGAAAAATAATTTAAAAGAGATTAGAAAAACGAAAATAAATTTATTAATATAATTCGGCCTAAGTACGTATCAGGCACTTTATAGCGTAAAGTCTAATAAGAAATATATAAAGCTAGAAAACTGGCTTAATAAATATTACGAACATAATAAGAAAAATTATAGGAATAATTACGCAAATACTAGAATTAAACAGAAAAAAATCTGTCCCGGAACCCCTAATCGATACGGCAAAATACATGCCATATATTATCGACGGCGAAAAATATGCCGATTACGAAAAATAAAAACAATATATTTACGGACGAATTACTCGTATATATTTTGAAGCATTCGACTTTTCAAATCGTATCAAAAATAACAAAAATAATAAATAATAATATCGATATTTTCGATCCAGAGCCCTAAAAGATAATATTTACCAGCTAGCCGAAATAAAAAAACAGGCCTGAAAAAACATAAAATCTATAGAAAAACCTTTTTTATTATTACGAATAATATAATTATTAAACGAAAAAAAGGTTAATCTGATATACAATAAAAAATACTGTTAAAATTGTTACGGATCTTTATTTTTAATTAGTATTTATTATAGTTCTTAACGAAAAGAAGGTTATTAAGAAAGAAATACGTTAGTTTATAGGTAAACATTAGAACGATAATTAGCACAACGCATAATAAGATACGGTCAAAACTATAAAAGACCGATTTATCTAACAAAAAAAAACTATACTAAAACCAAAAATAATTAATAAAGTTCGAAAAAAATAATATGCAGATAATAACGACAAATATAGCAACTTAACGCAATATATATTTAAATAAAAATAAAAATCGATAGGTTTAAAAAAAGTTAAAAAAAAGATTACGTATGAAAGAACTGCAGAATAACGAAACTTAAAGGAGTTAAAAAGAACTTTTAAAAAGAGCTTTAAACGAGACGATAAAAACCGTTAATAACCTTATTATTTAGGATATACGAATTAAAACGCATTAATATACCGTAATAGTAAATTACAGAATTCTGGGCGGAAATTATATTACATCAAATATGGTCAATAAGCTTAAATTATTATGAAAATATAAATTAAAACCTTATAAAATTACGAATACCGAAAGTCAGGAATTTGCTTATAATAATGGGAAAATTATACGCGAAATTGATCATCTCGAAATTTTTGTCCAAAGACAATATTATATAATTAATTTCGATATCGTACCGTTAGAAATTACGATATGATCTTAGGATTATCATGAATACGCTAGTACGAAATTTTGATTAATAAAAGGACTGGCCAGATAGAATTCGCCTTATATCTTATTAATAAATAAAAAAAGAAAATTAAAATCATAATATTCGATCGGAGATAATAACGAATGAAAATATAAAGATACGATAAAAACCTTATTACTCAAAGAGATAAAATATAAAAAAACAAGTATTAAAAAATATAACGTATTATTACTACTATTAAAACGAAACTTAAGCAATTAAATAACCATCTAAAATAATAATCCCAAAAATTAAAAGATTTAACCAATATGCCATTATAATACTATAGATATAAACAACGTTTTAAAAAGGAGCTTAATACTAAACTACCAAAATATAGGAAATAAGATTATACAATAATTCTTAAAAAAGGATTTTCGACAAAATTTTACCTTATTTATAATCTTAGCAGAAACGAATTACGCGCTTTTAAAAAATACCTAAATAATCGATTATAAAAGGGATGGATTCGACTTTTAAAATTACTAATAGGATATCTAATATTTTTCGTACTAAAAAATAGAAAATTGCGATTTCTGGTTAACCATCGACAACTAAACAATATCACTATTAAAAATCGAATATTATTACTTTTAATTACAGAAACAAAAAACCGACTTTACGGAGTCGAATAATTTATAATATTCGATCTTAAACTGGATATAACCTTATTAGGATTAAGGAAAAATACGAATAAAAAATAGCTTTCAGAACGAAATACGGACTGTTTAAATATCTGGTTATATTAATAGAATTTACGAACGTACTAATAACTTTTTATTAGATAGCAAATCATATACTATGAAAATACCTCGATATTTCGTCGTTTGCTATCACGACGACATTTTTATTTTCTTTAAAACGGAAAAAGCACATATAAAATACATTTATAAAGTTCTTTATTAACGCAGAAAAGAATTAATTCCACGTATAGAAAATAAAATATCTGAGATATATCATTACTCTAGGATATATTAAAATAAATTCAAAGAAAACCGCGGCAGTTATAAAATAGCAAATGCCAATTACGGTGAAAAAAATACAGGTATTTCTTAGATTCGCTAAGTATTACAGAAAGTTTATTCGGAACTTTAGTAAAATAATTAACTTTTAACGAATTTTACGAGAAGAAAAATTAAATAAATGCTCGAAATAGAAAAGGCGTTTTAAGATATTTAGAATGCGATTATTAGCAAGCCAATACTGATTATATACAATTTAAACCGTTTCGTTAAATTAAAAACCGATGTTTCGAATTACGCGTTAAATGTAATAAACGAATAGCGAAATAATTAAGACAAATTATAACTGATTATATTATTTTAATATATATTAAAAAGAGCCGAACTTAAGTACGGTATTCCAAATAAGAAATATATGGCTATTATTATAGCTTTTCGAGAATTTAAGTATTTTTTAAAGGGAAATTTGTATCAGGTCAAAGTTTATACGGATTATTAAAACCTTATCCGATTTATTACGATCAGAGAATTTACAAAACGATAATTCCGTTACGCGAAAAAATTGGCGAACTTCGACTTCGTTATTATTTATAAAAAGAGCTTAGAAAATAGCAGAACCGATATTTTAAGCAAGTAACTAAACTTCGGAAAAAAATTGGTTAAAGTTAATTATACGATTTTGGATATTATTATAGAAGGATATTTATGCCCTCGAAGATTACGATAATTCGGGCAATACCTAGCAATATATATTATAATATCCAGCAGTATAACGACGGTTTCTTAAAGGACTAAAAAACGGACAAAATATAAGTTCCAAAAAAATACCAAAAGGATTTAATACGAAACATATACGAAAATCAGTCAGAGGCTAGTCAAAATAAATAGCGCACTCAACCGCCTCACCCTCCAAAATTTCATACAATTTGCATATAGCTTAAGACATAACAATGGTTATTTGAGACACGATTGAGATAATGCCTTTAAAAATACTTTATATGATAAATTCAGGCGTTAATTTAATAGGTTATACGTTATCCTCTATTACAAATCATATCTTTCTACCGTTGTACCATAGATTTAAATATAACCTTCTGCCGCCCCTTATTTATTATATTCCACCCCTTTTTAGCTAGTCTTATAAGCTGCGGTATGTTAATATAAGGGTTATTCGTAATATAAGACTTAACCTTCTTAATAGTACTTTCGATTAGGTTCGTTTCGAGGCTATTGTAAACGTTTTGGATAGCGATAGAGCTCTTTTTTTTGGAGCTACTGCTTTGTAGCTTTCGAAATATGGCTTATATCGCTATCCTGCTATATAATCAGGTCCTTACAGCCAAAGTAAAGTTCTGCGAAAACCATCGCCCGCTTTATAATCTCGATATATTTGGACGAAGTTATTTTCTTACGGAGATTTTTAATTTCGTACTAATAGAAGGGTAATCGCCAGCTATCCGCGGTTATTAATCCCATAACGTAATAGACCTTCTGTTCGTGGTATTTAAAGGAAAGATCGTAATAAAGTATTTGTTAAAGGCGTTATTTTTGCCGGCGTTTCTTCTAATCCATAGTAACGTTGAATTTAACGACGGTCTACTACGCGTTATAATTTTTAACTTTCCTTTTAACGTTATTTCTGCCTTCCTTCCTAAAGTCGAAATGTATCTTATTTTCGGAAAAGAACTTCGTAAGGAAGTTTAGGTCCTCCTAATAACCGCCGGTTAATTCTCGTTAGGCTCGTTCCACTCGGTGATTTTTGGTGGAATTATTAAGCCTAAGCTTTTTCGTTTCGAGACGAATATAAATCTCTAACGGTTTAAGGGCCCTTTTAAAAGTACTTATAAAATACTAAGAATTTGCTCCGGCTTTTCTGTGAAGGCCTGCCATCTTAGCCGGTAGTTATTCCAAGAGTTAAATATATAGTGATAAAAGTGATTAACAAGTTCGACTTATGTTTCATCGAATTTGCGTTTTTTTTTCGACTTGAAGCAATACATCAGGAACATTTTCCTTTATTTAACGCCTTCTTATAATCTCGGTAACGTCGAATATCCTGAAGATTTAGCGATTTGAAGCGCCGACGTTAAGGGTATTATTAAGCTTTTTGGCCCCCCTAATCTTAGCTCTAGCCGTATTATTAGCGGTATTTATCATCACTTAAAAACGAGGAAGAAATTAAAGAAACAGAATGGGAAAAAATTCACTATAATCGCGATATATCGCTCTTTATAATGATGCAAAAAGATTATATGATCGTTATTGATATTGTTGGATTATGAAGGTTTGAAATCATCATGATTTAGATGTATTTGGAGGCTAGTTGGTGTCAGCTAGCCAGGTATGCTATAGCACACCAAATACGAAAAGGTCACCCTTTGATCGGAACATATATACTCCGTTGCTAAGCTACACAAAAGTGGTACGCGTTACGAGAACGCACGTAATTAGCTGAATAAAACAATAACTGATATCCCTTATATCTGATAATTAACAGTTTTATTCGTTCAATTCGTATATATATTTATTGATTAGCTGTTGTTAAAACGATATAGGCTATATATCAATAACAATTATTAATATATTTTAATATTAATAATAACGACCGTACCGTTAACGTTTTTAATTATTTACAAAGGACCTAAGGTTTAGAACCGCTTTAAGGGCGAATTCTAGTTTAAAGCGTACGCGCTTGATATTTGAGACTTTATCGATTTTAATTAGTTATTTCCGTAATCTGTTAAACCAATAAAACCCGACATAACCTTTTATCCCAAAAGACGAATTCGCTATATAACGCGATCCAATACCTTATTATTATTTTTATCGTTCGGAAGAACCACCGAAAAATTAATTTTATAAGATACCTAATCAAAACCTTTAAGATAACGATCGAAAACAAATAAGCCTATAATTAAAAATTTACGGCATATATCTTTAAGGATCGAAAATACGATATTTTCTATCAAAACGTTAACAACTTAACGAAATAAGTTTTAAAGTTAACATTTTTAGCAATTAGAAAAACGAATTTCCTCTCTAGAAAAAACGTATAGAAATAATATATTAAGTTAGCCGAATTTAATAAGATATACGACAGCAAGTTCTTAATTAATATTTAACGAAAATATAGCGAAATATTAAAATAAGTTTCGAAATTTAGCAAAACGTTAAACGAATAAATCGTAAAATAACAAAAAATTATAACCTTAAAATAACTACATAATATTTTAAAAACGAAAACGATAATTATATAAATCAACGACCTATATATAATATTAACCCTTATAGTTAAAATATGGACCATTCCGTTTTAAATAATAAAAAAGGCCAAGATTAATATTGGTATAATTAATTTCCAAAAAATAACAATTAATTTTTTAAATTATTAGATTATAATTTATTTTCTGTTAATATTACGAAATATTAAAGCAGCGTTTCCAACCTTTTATGAAATTCCGGTAGACCTATTTTTTCAGGATAATTCTGATTAGGAAAAAGCTAAATTTATTAATCCCTAACCGCAAGAGAAAATTCGGGTACGAAAACAAAAACGAAGTAATTATAAAGGTTCTTATTCGAACCGAAACGCTAATAAAAAAACGTAACGAATTAAATACTTAAAGTATATTTTATAAGGTTTATTTAAGCTCTTATTATATATTACTTTAATATTTTTATATGTTTTTAATAAGGCCTTAACGCGTTTTTACTTTGATAATAAAGTAATAAAATTAATTTACCAATAATTTACTTTTAATTAATCCTTAAAGGAAAAAATCGAACAGTTATTGAAAAATATAGAAAAGTTAATTACCTTAAAAATTAAATAACTTCCAAAAAAATAAGATAAGTATTAACGTATTTTTTTAATTAATTATACGCGCAATACGATAAACGTTTTATTTTACTTTTTAAGGAATCTTTTTATGCTAAACTCAAAATTAATAATATACATATTTAACGCGATTAATAGGTTCCTTAATTATAAACTTACTATATAAGGCAACGGAATATACGCAAGTATTAATTTTATCCTAATTAATAATTACAGAAAAATAAATATATTATTTCAAAACTTTAACGATATAAGGATATTACGTTTATACGATATAACCCATTATAAAAGTTTCGCATATAATTTGATATTATTCCGATAACTTCAGAAAAAAAACTATTAATAAGATAATAAAATGATTAATAATTATATTCAAATAAATATAATTAAATTATTATTATGTTAATAAACAAATTTAATTAATTAGTTTTCGAAAATATCGATATAATAATTTCTAACGTAATATTTACGTTTAAGTTATCTAGGCCTTAAAATAATCGTTTAACTTTCGTTTTATTTAAAAAGGATACAATTAAAAAGCTTTATAACGGTCGAATATTAAGCTTACGGTAAAATAAAAGTTAAAAAGTAAATATATCGCATACCGAAAAAAGAAACTTTTCGATTAGGCCAAAAAATAGCCGTCGATTTTGCGGATTTCGAGGGAAACCCGAAAAAATATAAATACATAATATTCGTTACCGATAAATACTTAAATTAAATTTGGAATATTTATTTTAAAAACCGAAAACAAAACATCTTAATTAATATATTCCGATATTTTCTAAGCATTTTTAAAAACCAAAACAAAGTTTTTCTATACATAATCGAATACACTAACGAAAATTTAAAAAATTATTTACTTCGAAATACGTTATAATCGCCTTTTTTAGTATTAAATTAAAATATTTAACACTTTATATTTAAGCTCAGAACGGGGATATAAAACGTTTAAGAGATGTAATTAAGGAAAAAACAACCGTTATGCGAAATGGTATTAAGTTACCTTTATTTCTAATCGTATACATCCTTAAAGCGGCAATATACTTATATAATCGCACCGTTAAATACGGATTTTTTTGGCAAAGCCTATACGAGATTTATTATATTTATCTAACGTATAAAAACAGTATGATATTGCTTAATCGCAAGCTATAATAAACTTACTTACGAACTTATAGTTATATAGCCTATGTTATAACGAAAACCGCTATGAAAAAAATAAAAAAAATAAAAGTTAAACCCAAAGGCTTAAAACGATTATTTCGTCGGTTACCGATTAACGAATATTTACGAAATTTAGAACCTTTTAACGAATAAAGTTATTATTATTCAAAATATATAATTTAACGAAAACGTACTTTTTTTTTTAGAAATATTAAGGATTTTAAGAACGACCTTATTTATATTAGCGAAAACCTATTATAAGGTATTTTGCGATAAATATTTATACGTAATCAGGCTATAAGCTACCCAAATAATAATATATAAAAGGAAAACGAAAACCTAAGCGGAATAATTTAGTTACCGATTGGACCGGAAACTTTAAAACAAAGTGGCATTAACGCAAAAAACGTATAAAATAAATAAAAATAAATTTATTCGTAAAGGATTAATTACCTTTATACGACCGTTATATTCGAATTATTCTCATCCCTTAAACCATCTCTTCTTCCAGCGTTTACTTTAATAATTATTACGATTATTACGTCGACGGAAAAAATAAAAATAGTTTTAAAACTTTGTTATATTGTTCAACCCAGAATAACAGTAAAAAACGCAAGTACTTTACGAGTTATAAACGTAAGCTTCCTATATATTCCGTACCGAAATAATATTATATAAAACGATTACAAGATATAGGAAACCGCCTTTAATATAAGACGGTTGGCCCACTTTATAGGAATTTTAGATAACCGTAGGTAAATTGCGGAAATTTAAGGAAGTTAATTACTCGAAATATATACCGCCTTAATTAAAAAGGCTTTAATGTATTGCCATACGAAAAAATATCTAAATTGCAAAACCGGGTATATAGGCGTAATTTACCTTTACTGCTGAAAGGCCATAAAAATTAAATATATATCCATTAAAATAAAGGTTTTTAAAAGCCGAAAAAGCTTACTTATAAAGTTATAAGGATATATAATTCTAAAAAACCGTTAATTAGTTTTTTACCAAAAGGACATAGGTTTTAAAATATATATAGGTATACGTTTACAAATTTAACAAAAACGGTTAACTACAAAAGTACAAAATACGACTTATAATACGTAATGATTAACAGCTAAAAAAAGCGTATAATAATATATATACGTCCATATTTACCGGAAGGTCTCTCCGAATATTAATTGTTATTACAGCCCGATTTAATTTGGAACTTAAATAATATAATATTATTAATATTTTCGTTTTTGCGAATGTCCCTTACGACGTATATATAAAAACGCCTTTAGGGCATTTATATCGTAATAAAGTTTTACGGATTAAAAAAACCCTGCACGGCTTAAAAATATTATCGTTATTATAATAAAAAGATTTGGGATTTAATTTCGTTCCTTATAAGCTCTATTATTTCTTTCGTTAAAAAATACTTTTTCTTTTTTTACGTTAATACTATTATCATTACATATCTTAAAAAAACCTAAAATTTTGTCAATTAGGCGATTTAACAAATTAAAAAACGGTATGCCCTATTAAGAGATAAGAACCTTTAGTGGTTTTACGGTATCGAAATAATTAGAAACCGTATTAAGCGGAAGATCTAGTTATTCCAATTTAACTTTTTAAATGAGCTAATTAATCTTATCCCCAAAAAATATCTGAATAACTTTTCAAATACGCTAATAACCACCGTTAAGTTATTGTTTAACCCTAATTTAGCTAATCCAAATTCAGTTAATAAATATTAAAAAAAATAAGTTCGATTTTATACGTAATCGTTAATACCCGACTCGATAGATCTTTTGCCGTATCCCGATTAGCACGATTTAATTTAAACCTTAATACCGTATATTACGAAACGGCCGATCGAATTATATTTTACTTAATCGGAATTAAGATATGGGTTTTGCAGTTCGACAATAAAGATTCGA
Source organism: Monosporascus cannonballus (assembly GCA_004154925.1). Lineage (NCBI taxonomy): Eukaryota > Fungi > Ascomycota > Sordariomycetes > Xylariales > Monosporascus > Monosporascus cannonballus. Next base: position 126,235 of record QJNS01000187.1, on the reverse strand, counting down.
TAAATATATGGAACGACGTTTTCTTTACGAATAATATTATTAACCGAAAAAATTCTTAAATATATATTATTAAGTTATTTAAAGAAATAATCCGGTAAAAAATAAATAAACAGAATATAATAATTATTTCCATAATCGAAATAGAATTATTATTTTTTATATAGGCCGTCAAAAAAAACCTTTTTACTTTTTGACTAATTATAAAGCTGGGAGTTAAATTAAAAACGAGACCGCTAAATATATAATACGATAATTTGTAAATTATACGGCCAATTAACGTAAATATCGTTCTTTTTATAACGAAATTTCAATATATTAATATATATAATTATTAACTGCAAAAAATAACAAAAAAAACCTAATTAAAGTATATTATATACTTATAGATAAAATGCTAACAAATAAACTGACGAAAGCTTTATTACGAAAAGCTTTTAAGGACTTTAAAAAGCAGCTAAGACTAATAAATATTACGAAAACTTTCGAACGGCAGAAAAACACTTTACGGGTAATATCAGAAAAGAATTTAACTGATTAGGAGGACTTAATCGCCGGAAGAAAAGTGGAATAAATAATTGCAGCTTTAGAAAGTAGTGAAAAATGATAATTAACGCCCTAAATACTTCAAGGCGTTAAAGGGATATATCAGCTAGCCAGATGTACTATAGCACACCAAATACGGAAAGGTCACCCTCTGATCGGAACATATATACTTGTTATGGCCCGACAGGCTGCGGCCTCGGAAAACGTTCGCAACAAGAAAATGACTAAGCCATGTGGGTCGAGTCACGTGATGGCTCGACAGGATCGATCGTAAAGCCCATAGAGCCAGGCTCGACAAGGACGGAAGAATTAAGATATATATATGCTCATTATTTCCATAATCTAGATAGCTTCAGCTTGCAATACAACATCGTTACCCAAGGCACCCTTGGAATTACGAGACGTGACACGATTACTGTATCTATTGCTCAGATTCCCACGATACTCCTGCCAACATAAACCCGTACGACTAAGGTTTAATAGTTGGTTAAACCCCTAGCCGTCACAATACTCCGTTGCTAAGCTACACAAAAATGGTACGCGTTACGAGAACGCACGCAATTAGCCAAATAAAACAACAACTGATATCCCCTATATCTGATAGTTGAGAGTAGTGCGCCATTTATTTTGACTAGCGCCTGATCAGTTATATGGATATCCAGGGATTCATAAAACTCTAAAACGGCTTTAACGTACATATTCCTTTCCTAAAATAAAATTAACGATACAGAAAATAATCCAGCAATGCGATGTTTATACTAGAACAAAACCTCGACAACATAAGCCATATAAAGAGTTATAGCTATTACCAATTACAGAACGACTATAATATTTAGTTATATTTGACTTTATCACTAAATTTCTTATATCAGAAAATCTAGTTACAAAAGTTCATTACGATAGCATTTTCGTTATCGTCGATCGATTTACAAAAATTTCCTATTTTTTTTTACCATAATTTAAGAACATAAACGCCGAATAATTAATATATATATTTTTTAAACATATTTTTAATATATACGGATCATTAATTGAAATTATTTTAAACAACGGATTAATATTTACATTTAAGTTTTAATAAAGCCTTATAATACAGATCGACTTAAATCATAAATTATTTAACGTATTTCAACTTTAGACGGACGAATAAATAAAGCGAATAAACTAAAAATTGAAAATTTGCTTACGATATTATATTAATTACGAACAAAATAATTAAGTTCAAAAATTACTAATAGCATAATTAGTATTAAAACTAATTATTATAAAAGCATTAAAATAATATTTGCAAACGTTAATTTTGGTTTTATTTTAAAATTTACAGAAGAATACGCGATAACGATCGAATTCATATTAAAATAATCCTTACGTCGCAATAATTACTATAATTATATTAAAAATAAAAATAGAACTGGAATTCATAGAAAATCAAATAAATAAATATTATAACCGGAAAAGATTAAAAAGATTAACTTTCGAAAAAAAAGTCTTTTTACCAAATATATTTAAATAAAGAAACCTAGCAAAAAATTCGATTTCAAATATATCGGTTTATATAAGATCGCCGAAAAATCTTAAAAAATAACTACCAATTGGAATTTTTACTAAAAGCCAAACTCTATTTAATCCTTTACGTTTTTTACTCGAATTAACGGTAAATACAATTAAACTACATACGATGCAAAATAATATAGTAATAAAAAACGAATAATTATATAAGTGTGAGAATACAGCCCCTATAAGGATAAGGCTGGTAGCCGACCAGTCACCGATTAGCCACCGACCCACTTACTAATATAAATCCACCATCTAGCAGCTAGTAGGAAATGCTAGATAGAAGTAATCTAATATACTTACTTCTTGAAATCTGCTTTACGACTAGTCGGAGATCATCTTACCTCAGCTCATAGCTGTCCATTATCTTACAATAAGGTGGAAAAAATCCTTAATATACGAAAACAAAACGGACTTACCTAATACCTAATTAAATAAAAAAAGCACCCGGATTTTAAAAATATCTAGGAACCTGTTAAAAATCTTATAGGCGCTCAGCGCCTGCTAAAGAATTTTCACCAGTAACGTCAAGGTTAGCAAGGTTAAAAACCCCCCAGTCAATAAACGACCAATTAATAGACGACTAGTCGATAAACTTAAGGTTGGCCTAGTTAAGAGGAAACGCGGTCTCTGTCGATATGGCCGTGATAGCCTTTAGTTCGGTCTATTTTTCTTGACATTCTAATTTATCCAACTCCTCTAGGTATTAGAAATTTCGAGATAACATACGTATTATACGATCGGCCTATAATTTTTTTGGTTTTCGAAAACGGCAAATTTTAACTTACGCTTATTTCGTTTTCTTTTTAATTTTCTTAAGTTTCGTTTTAATCTTAAAATAATTGGAAACGAACTTTTCAAGCTAAAAAGTAGAAAAACCGTTAACGACGCAAAGGCCCTAATTTCGCGCCATACATTTTTCGTATTGGGAAAAATCCGACCAAAGAATATAACAAAGTACTAAGCTGCAATAAGCATAATATGAGCGTATAAATATATCTACAGCCAAAAAAATAATAAGTTTAAGCAATATGACGGCTATGGGATTTAGCCAACTATTAAACCTTAAGTCGACGGGTTTATGTTAATAGGAATATCGTGGGAATCTGAGCAATAAATACAATAACGTATCACGTTTCGTAATGCCAAAAGTACCTTGGGTAACGATATTATATTGCAAGCTAAAACTATCTAAATTATGGAAATAATGAACGTATATATCCTAATTTCTTTATTACTGCTTACCTCTGCTCAATAAAGCCTTGCCGAACAATTACTTAATGCTGCTTAGTCGTACTCAGTCGTACTTAATTAAAACCCGTTAAGCATTAATTACGTAACCCTGAATTAACGTAGCTTTGTGATCTTGGCTGGACCGTTTTCGCAGGCCCAGCTAACTTAGGTTATAACATAATTTCCCTTTTCCCTAAATTTTGTCTTTAAGATTTTTTTTTCTTTTAGTAAATCTTTTCCTTAAGATATCGACCCGCGTTATTAAAATCCGTCGTTAGATTTTTTTCGTCCATTACGCGACGTCAAAATCTGCTTTTTATCTTTGACGATTTCAGTTTTAAAATTATACCATATTCCTTGTATTTTTCTAAGGGCTAAAAATGCGAAATAATAAAAAATGTTTCCAAATGCAAGGCGTATATTAAACGTAATTATCCCTATAATAATAACGGCGTTCTCTTATCCTTATTAAAAAATATTCGTGCCGAAAATTAACGTTTAAAATATAAAAAGGTACTTACGAAAAAACGTTTTCTAGAATTGCAAAAACGTTACTAATAAGAAATAAACGAAGTTATTACGCGGTTAATCCGTTTTCGAAAACAAAAAACGTTTTTTCGTTCAAAAGGGGTTAAAATGGTACAATAAGAATTATAATCGCTAAAGGAATTAAAAAAGCAGGAACGTCAAAAGTAAGCTAACGCCAAGGTTTCCTTAGCCGCCCTGGTTCCCTTCCTTAAGCTGCCCGGCGTTACTTAGCCGCTAAAAAATATTAATTAAGACATAATTATATCCGGTGGTTCCGTCGTTATTAGTAAAAGTTTTTTAACAGGCGTTAAGCGCCAATAAGATTTTTGGCGGGTTCTTAGGTATTCTCGGAATCCGGGTATTTTTTCCATTTAATTAAGTACTGGGTAAATCCGTTTTATTTTTGCATTTCGAATATCTTTTCTACTTTTTACGCTTATTCGTCTTTTACTTTTATATCGTCTTATATCGTATATATTTTAATTATATTTTCTGTTAATTCGAATAAAAAAACGTAAAAAATTCAATGAAATTTAACTTTTGGTAAGAATTCCAATTAATAATTATTTTTTAAAAGTTTCTTGGCAATTTTGTATAGACCGATATATTTGAAATCGAATTTTTTGCTGGGTCGCTTTATTTAAATGTTTTTGGCGGCAAGGAAAACCATTTTCCCTTTTTCGAAAATTAATCCTTTTAACCTTTTTTAATTATAATACTTATTTATTTGATTCCGTACGAATTCCAATTTTATCTTTATTTCTTAATATAATTATCGTAATTATTTTAACGTAAAAATTATTTTAATATTAATTAAATTATCGTTACGTATTTTTTTGTAAACTTTTAGAATAAAACCAAAATTTACGTTCGTAAATATTATCTTAATACTTTCGTAATAGCTGATATTATAAGTTAACTATGTAATTAATAGTTTCTTAACTTAGTTATTTTGTTCATAATTAATGTAATATCATAAGTAAATTTCCAAGGTTTAATTTATTTGTTTTATCTATTTATCTATCAAAGATTTAAATACGTTAGATAACTTATGATTTAGGCCGATTTATATTATAAGGTCTTGCCAAAATTTAAATACAAATATTAATCTTTCATTTAATATAATTTCCATTAATAATCCGTATATGCTGAAAATATATTTAAAGAAAGTATATGCTAATTATTCGGCGTCTGTATCCTTATAATATGGCAAAAAATAAGAAAATTTCGTAAATCGGTCGACGATTACGAAAATGTTATCGTAATATATTCCGGTAACTAAATTTTCTGATATAAAAAGCTTAATAATGAAATCAAATATAACTAAATACCATGGTTACTTTGCCACTGATAATGGCTATAACTTTCTGTAAGGCTTATATCGTCGAGTCTTTGCTCTGGCGTAAATATCGTATTGCCGTATGATTTTTTATATCATTAATTTTATTTTTAAAAAAAATATATATGTCGAAATCGTTTTAAGGTTTTGTAAATTCCTAGATATTTATATAATTAATATTCGTATATTTTTCGTATTAAATCCTTTTGGTATTTTTCTAGAACTTATATTTTATCCGTTTATTAGTTTTCTGGAAAACAGTTATTATATTATTAGATCTTTTAATATATGTCGAAAAATATTACTCGAATCGTCGTAATTTATCGTAAGCGTAAATATTTTTCTGCGGTAATAGCGAAAATTATATAATTAACTTTAATTAATTTTTTTTCGAAATTTAGTCGCTTGCTTAAAATATTTATTTTGCCGTTTTTTAATTTTGTCTTATAAATAATAACGAAATCGAAGTTCGCCAATGTTTCCGCATATTTTAATTATTATTTTATAAGTTCTTTAGTTATAGTAAATCGGGTAAAATTTTGATAATCCGTATAAACCTTAATCTGGTATAAGTTTCCTTTTAAGAAATACCTAAACTCTCGAAATGCCATAATAATAGCTATAAATTTCTTATTTAGAATATTATAATTAAATTCGGCTCCTTTTAACTTATACGAAAAGAATATAATAAGGTACAATTTGCCTTAATTATCTTATTATCCGATTATTACGCTTAATACGTAATCCGAAATATCGGTTTTTAATTTAACGAGGCGGTTTAGATCGTATATAATTAGTACTGGTTCGCTAGTAATCGCATCCTTAATATTCTGAAATATCTTTTCCGTATCTGGCGTTTATTTGAATTCTTTTCCTTTTTTCGTAAGATTTATTAGGGGTATAACTATTTTACTAAAGTTTCGAATAAATTTCCTATAGTAGTTAGTAAATCCAAGGAATGTTTATATTTCCTTAACCGTTGTTGGCGTCTGCCATTTTGTAATTGTAACGATTTTCTTGAGATTTATCCTAATATGTCCCGGGGTAATAATATATCCCAGATATTCCATTTCCTATATATGGAACTAATTCTTTTTTACATTAATAAGTAACTTTACATTTTATAAAGTTTGGAAAACTTTATAAATGTATTTTATATGTGCTTTTTTTATTTTTAAGAAAATAAAAATGTTATCGAAATAACAAACGACGAAAATATCGAGGTATTTTCGTAATACGTAATTAATTATTCGTTGGAAAGTTGCTGGTACGTTCGTAAATCCTATTAATATAACTAAATACTTAAATAATCCGTATTTTGTTTTGAAAGTTATTTTTTATTCTTATCTTTTTTTAATCTTAATAAGGTTATATTTATTTTTAAAGTCGAATATTATGAACTATTTAATTTCGTAAAATCAATCTTTTATTTCCATAATTAAAAATAATGGTATTTAATTTTTAATAATAACGTTATTTAATTGTCAATAGTTAACCATAAGTCGCAATTTTTTATTTTTCTTAATACGAAAAACATAAGATATCTTATTGGTAATTTCAAAGGTCGAATTTATCCTGTTTATAACCGATCTTTCAAAATTTTTTGAAAGTGCGTAATTTATTTCCATTAAGGTTATAAATAAGGTAAAACTTCGTCGAAAATCCTTCTTTAAAAATTATTTCATAATCTTATTCGTTATATTCTAATAATTTCGTATCAAGTTTCTTTTTAAAAAGCTGTTCGTATCTATAATATTATAGTAATATATTAATTAAATTTTTTAACCTTTCGGGTTATTATTCTTATTATTCCAGATCGTTATTCAATTGCTTTAATTTTGCTTTAATAATAATAACGATACGTCGTACTTTTTTTAATACCTATTTTCTTTTTTATATTTTATTCCTTTGAGTAATAAGGTTTCTATCGTATCCTTATACTTATATTTGTCGTTATTATCGATCAAACGTTAAAATTTTTTTTAATTTATTAATAAGAAGTAAAACGAATTTTACTTAACCAGTTCCACCGTTAATTAAAATTCCGTACTAACATATGTATAATAATCCTAAAATCATATCGTAATTCCCGAATGGAATAATATCGAAATTAATTATCTAATATCGTTCTTTAACAAAAATCTTAAGGTAATTAATTTCGCGTATAATTTTTCCGTTATCGTAAACGAATTTCTAATTTTCGATATTCGTCGCTATATAAAGTTTTAACTTATATTTTTATAATAATTTGAACTTATTAACCATATCTAGTGCAATATAATTCCTGCCCAAAATTCCGTAATCCATTATTGCGGTATACTAATACGTTCCGATTCGTATTTTCAAAGTAATAAGATTATTAACGTTTCTTATTATCGTGTTTACAGCCTTTTTCGGGAATTCTTTTTAATTTTTTTGGGTTTCGTTATCCTGCGGCTTTTTTGTAAGTAACCTTTTTTTAACTCCTATTTGAATTTATCGAATTTTGCTTGTATCTTTTCGTTTAACGCGTTAAATTATTATATTTATTATTGTTATCGGCGTATTATCCCTTTAAATCGTATTAATTACTTCTGGTTTTTTATAATTTCTTTTTTTATCGAATAAATAGTTTTTTTATATTTGCGATTATATCTTATTATATGTCGTCCTAGTTATCGTTCCAGAAACTTCCCGTAAATTAACGTATTTCTTCCTTGATAATTTTTTTTCGGAGATCCGTATTAAATACCAATTGAAAATAAAGATCCGTAATAATTTTTTAATAATGTTTTTTTACCGTACGCTGGATTAATTCTTTTTCCGTTTAGTAATTATATTATTTATAGTAATAAAAAGGGTTTTTCTGCAGGTATTATTTTCCTTCCGGCCAGCTCTTTGTTTCGGCCAGTTATTAAATATTTTCTGGGGCTATAATTCGAAAATATCGATATTATTATTTATCGTTTTTGTTATTTCCAGTACGGTTTGGAAAATCGAATCTTCTATAATATATACGAGTAATTCTTTTATAAATATATTGTTTTCATTTTTCGTAATCGGGATATTTTCGTCCTCGACAATATATGGCATACATTCTGCCGTATCGATTAAGGGTTCCGGAACAGATTTTTTCTGTTTAGTTCTGGTATTTGCGTAATTATCCTTATAATGCTTCTTATTATATTCGCGATACTTATTAAGCTAGCTTTTTGGTTTTTCGTATTCTTCGTCGAATTTTTTATCGTAATAGTCCTTGTTGGACTTTTCGTTATAGGCCTGATATGGACTTGGCTTAAATCATGTTAATAACCTTATTATCGTTTTCTTGGTTATTTCTGGATTATCCTTCCGGTATAAAGGTTTAATTATCCTATTATGGTTTTTTGGGCTTTTTACATTTATAAGCCTTATGTCTTATTTTGCCATAATTAAAGCACTTAATCTGGTTCCAGTTTTATCTATGGGTAGCGCCGAATTCCATAAGTCCTAATGCCGTTCCGTAAGAAATAAGGGATACATCTCGTTTTTTCCCCTAGTTGGACTTGTTATATCTCAAACGTAAAGCATATTATCCTTTTTTCTTTTGTCGTTTTTCAAACTGTTAATTATTTAATATTAATTACTTTTATAATATACCGATTTAAAGTAATTAATTGTTTAATCCGAATAATTTTATTTTTTATATCGTTTTTTAGATTTTTATAAAATATGTCGATAAAGATATCGGCTTCGTTATTTTCCTATCCGGCCTTAGCCGTAAAACTTTTGAAGGTTACGGCGTACTTGGATGTAAATCCTTTTTGTTTAAGTTGTAAAAGTTATTAGGCCATAAATCGTTTTTTATCCAGATTGCCGAAATTATTGCGCATTTTATTTTCGAAATTGATATAAAATAAAGAGATTTCGTTAATAAAATCCTTTTTATCCGGTTTTTTTACTTTTAGGAAATTTCTTATAATAGGTTTAAACCAATTAGCCGTATTTCTCGTTAGGCATATTCCCATTATTAGAATTATATCCGTTAAATTATTAAAATCCAGGAAACGAAAGTAAATTCGTACCCAAATTAAAAAAGTTTAAAGGTTTCCTTTTTTATTATAAGGTTCCGATTTTTTAGGCTTTATGCGAGCGAAAAAAGTTTGGGTAAATGGCGTAGCTTTAAGTTATCGAACTTTTTTTTCCAATTCTCGAATTCGAGCCTAAAGCTGCTAAATAAGGGTTTTCTAAATGCTAGTCGATATTTTGATAATATTAAGTATTACTTAAAATTTAACGGTATTACTAAACAAAAATTTATAACGTATAAGGGCTATAAGGTTTAACCAATTATTAAACCTTAAGTTAACGGGTTTACATTAACAGAAATATCGTAAAAATCTAAGTAATAAATATAATAACGTATTACGTTTCGTAATACCAAGAATACTTTAAGTAACGATATTATATTGCAAACTAAAGCTATTTAAACTATAGAAATAATAAACGTATATATCCTGATTCCTTTATTACTGCTTACCTTTGCTTAGTAAAGCCTTGCTAAGCAATTGTTCAGTGCTGCTCAGTTATGCTTAGTCGTGCTTAGTTGAGACCCGCTAAGCACTAATTACGTAACCCTGAATTAGCGTAGCTTTGTGATCTTGGCTAGACCGTTTTCGCAGGCCCAGCTGGCTTGGGTTATAACAAGCAAATTATTTCGTTTTTTCGTTTTTCTGTTAACCGGCTTTTTAATACGATCCGATATAATAGCGAAAAAGGACCTATAAAAAGAAAAAAAATTATTCGGGACGAAAATTATCGGGGAAAAAAAATCATATTATAACCTAATGAATTCCGGCCTCGGAAACGGTCGCGACAGGAAAATATGTAAACTATATAGGTCGAATTACGTAATAGCTCAACGGGATCTACCGTAAAGCCCGTAAAGCCAAGTTCGACAGGATCTATCGTAAAACTCGTAAAGCTAAATTCGACAAAATAAAAGAAATTAAATATAATACGTTCGTTAATTCCATAATTAAATAATATCAGCTTGTAATATTTACTAATATTAATCGTTTGCGATATAACTTCGGCACTTTTCGTATAAAAAAAAGTAGTACGTTATTGTATTTATTGCTTAAAATTCTATAATACTCCTGCTAATATAAACCCGTACGACTAAGATTTAATAATTGGTTAAACCGCCTAGCCGTCACACTAGTGAATTGGTGATCCGTTACGTAATTTAACATATTTAGTTTTTTTGGCTGTTTCTATTATGACCATTTCTAGAGGCTGTAGCTTATTAGAACGTAATATTAATATCTTTATTATTAATTTTAAAACTTTCTATAACTTTTCCGAGTTATTTTTAGTAAAATACTTAAAATTCTTATTATATTCATTTTTAAAATCGATAACGATTAATTTGTTAAAGTTCTTTGAAAAAAAAGTAGCCTTAAACGAGATTTATATAGAAATTTTACTAATTAATCAGTGCTTTAATAGATTGTTTTTTCGCCTAAATATTAATTTACGTAAAATAGTTTTCGAATAAAAAAGGTTTTCGAAAGCCTATAAAATAATTTGCGTGAAATATATCGGAGTGGATTAAATATTATTAAAAGAAGTTACGAAATAAAACAATTAATAAAGATAATTCAAACAATTTTTAAGAATTATAAGCTAAACAATAAAATTATCCGATATATTAGAAAGTACTAAAATATTTTAAATTATTTTCAAAAATTTGCAATTAACTTAATGGTCATTAGTTTACATAATTAAAGTATTAAGCTGATATTTATAACAATTAAGCTCATTGTAAAAAAAAAGAGTAATATAAAATATAAATTATAATAATTATCTGATTAAAATTAAGCTTTAGAAAACTGTTATGAAGAATCTCTTTATATACTGTAAGCGCGTCGAAACAAGATTTTTCTAAAGTGCTATAGAGCTTAATAACTAACACAAATAGTCCTATTTTATAATATTGGAATACTGAAAAACTGGCATTAAAAAAACTTGAAAGAAAGGTTTAAAGAATGTAATCTTTCATTATTATAAAATTTTCTTTATTTTTTTAAATAAATTTCAAGTTTTAATAAATATTTGTAGATTGCGTACATGCGCAAAATAATTTTGAGCACCGCCTGGTAATGTAGACTTGAAGCAGGCTAGAGGTGCCCCTCCCTAGCTAGGCCATCTGGATCCTAAGGTCCAACGGCTCTTCGATCGATTGATATGACGAGCCAAGTTCAGAGGTGGTCGTACAACTATCCCCGCATTTCGCTTAGCTTGTCTCTAGCGGAGCTACACGACCCTTGGGCAGCGAAGAGGGGATATGGCTCGGTAGGCCGAATCCCTCCGTCTTACGGTAGGTAAATGAGTGCTCGTATTCCGCGTATTTCCTGTATATCTATGTACTAAAAAAGTAACTCGGATACGTATATAATCGGGCGACACTGCGTCACAGCATGCCTCAACAAACCCTGCTTATAGTTTGAGCCTCGCCACGTTATTGACTAAATAAGGCGTGCTCCCTTTCCATTCAGCCAGCACCGTTTCTAGATAATAGGAACGAGGTCGTTCTCTCCTTTTTATGCCGCCCCGTATCTTCAGTTCTATTCTTTGTATGGTATCAGGCAAAAGTTTTAGCACGCTGTGCTGTAGCACTGGGCTACGCGAGTAACCACGCTGTCCATATCAGGTATAGCCTTTTACATTGGTCAACAGCAGATAGTTGCGAAGAATTACTTTCACTAATCCAAGGGAGGTTAGTCGGGAGTGGATCTCCTAGCCCATATACCTAACAGTGTGATTAAACTTACTCATAACGCCATAGTACAAGAGCTACACCTTTGGCATTTGCCCAAGGTGCTTGCGATTGAATAATGCCTCGGACCCCTGCTCAAGCGTCTCCGAACCTGGAGATCTTGCTCGACGGAGCTCGGTATTCTTACCGCGCTGACGACACCATATCTGGCCGCGTTTCCCGCACCGCACCTCTTGTCGCATCCCATGCCCGGCTTTCTATCCAGCTATGCGGCCGGACCAAGTCGAGGATGACTGTAAGCAGAGGTCAGGCAGGGACAAGCACATACCGAGGGCGCTTCAATCTATTCAACTCTGAGGGTAATAAGCAGGATCTCTTTGACGGTCCCATCCATATCGAGGCAGACGGTGGAAGCCGGGATTGGGGTTTTACTCTAACGATTCCATCGGGGCCCGATCCATCTGCCGTCGTTGCGGGCAATAATCAAAAGTTCAGCTATCTCCCTTTGGGCCGCCATGATATTCAAACCCACTCCCTGCCGCCTGTCTTCTACATGTCAGGCTTCTTCATAAATACGACATACCACTGCTTCGTCGAATACTTTCTTGAAGCGAAGCTTCACATCTCGGCCGCTGGAGGTGACGAACGAGTTCAAAGGGCCATTGTGCCCCTCAGTATCCTCCCCTTATCGACGCCCGATTTCCTGACTGAATTTCAGCCCACTAAGCACTCATTTTTGTGCCGAATCAGTACCTACCGCTTTATGCACGGCGAGGAAGCTGGGGGACTATCGCTCGGACAGAAGACGCGCGAATTCTTTGGCTCATCCAAGGTCCCCCAGTTCACCTTCTCTCTCCAGGTGGAGCACCCCGTAGTTCTTCAGGTTGAAAACTCCATCAACATCCCCTTCCGCCTGCTCGTCCTGCCCGATTACGATCAGACGTCAGAGGCTATTCGGGATTCCCCCCACACTGTCACTTTGACCTCGATGACCTTTGAGATCAAGGCGTCGACAAAATTGATATGCCGCGGGACTCTTAGTCCCCATACGGCAGACCAGACTCGAAAAGTTGGAGCCGATCTGAAATCTGCTATCGACCAACACCGCGAACCCATCGTCCTCCCTTCGGGCGATAAAGCCGAGCCCCTCGATGTCGGGGATCTTTTGCAACTGAACCTAACCTCTCTCATACCTCGGGGCATTCGAGCGTTTTCAAAGCGCCAAACCGAGCGGCTGTATCCGAGCTTCACGACTTACAATATCAAGCATGCTCATAAGCTGAAATGGACACTGACGTTAATGGCGGCGGGGGTGATAACTGAAGTTTCAAGTGAGGCGGATTTGACGCTATTGTCGGGGCAGCTAGGGGAATTGCCTCCTTATGAGGAGAACGAGGAGCTACCACCGCCAGTTGAGGAGAAAGAGGGATAGGATCGGCGTGAATTTGTTTCGTCGATGTGGCCCGAGCTTTTGACCCCGGAACTTGACCACAGAAGGAGAAGCTCAGCCCAGTGGCGCGCCTCCTGCCTCAGCCTTGAGCCAGCACTCTGTTAAGGGCCGCCTAAGAAGTTGTTCGACTGCAGCCACTCTTTCCACGCCTACCCTGTAAGCAATAGTTCGTGCCAGGCACCTCAAATCAACGCTTTCCATTAACTGAGTTGATCTATCTGAACTGGTTGTAGTGTTGAAAGGGGAACCGTCCAATAAAATTAACCTGCAAAACACCGTAAAGCATAGGCGCGCCACTTAAACTCCGACCATGCCCGGAGACATCGCTCCATCCACTCTGGACAAATTATGACGATTAACATTGTCCCTAATTGGACGAAGCGTTCCGCAGCCCGGTAGAATAGGGGCGCCTGTTGGTTCGTACATACACGTTTGTTAATCCCATTTTTCGGACGATGAGGACGCGTAGAAAGGACTCCAACAAACCGGCTTTAGGAGACGGGGCGTTGGTCTGTGAGACCAGCAATGCTACGGCGCAGTGTCCATCAGCCGGTATTTTGCTCTGGAGATTTTGTCCGCTATCGTTAAGACCCCACGATTGGTTTTTGTGGTATATGGGGCAAGAAGTCCAACTCCATCGACGATCGGATGCGATCTGGCAACGTCATACAAACCGACATGGGAGTTTCGGACATATTGGTTCTAGTGGTATCCCACTGCTTCCAGGACGATCTAATGATGGATTGGACATTATATATGAGGCAAAAAGTCTGACCACTCGACGTTCACAAAAGCAGACCCATCGACGTTCCTCAACTCCAAAAACGCCTCAACAATCAGATACAATCTCGCAAACCCATACAGTACGGCAATGGGCATGATGGTCCAAAACTCTCATGGCAGTGGAAGAGTAGTCATCTCACGCGTCTCTTCCTGACCCAGTTTCTCTGCCCTCACCCTTTCGAAATCCGGCAGCTTCTTGCGATCTGTCACCCATAAGTGCAACCAAGTCCATCGACCAAGTCGCTTCCACGAGGCCATTGTCTCGAAGATCCAGAACAACGCGGTGACGACGAATAGCATCAAACTTGATGTTCGCCATAAGACCTTTTCGACTGGTGACGGGAAGGAGAAGTTCCAGCCGAGTACGTGCAAGCCTGTGAACAGCAATGTAGCGAAGCAGACACAATATTCCTGGATACCGTACGGATTCATTGGGATCCTGTCATCAGAAATGCGCTGGATGGGTCGTTCTCTCGGGATAACAGGCATCTTCATGAATGGCTGCACATTCATTGCCCAACCAGGACAGTTCTCATCAACAAAATCTAATGGTGTTGTTCGCCAAGCCTTGTTCCCCGTTATGTCTATCATGCTCGATCGTGAAACGATTCGAGTAGGCGTGCGAACATCAGAGGGCTTATGGAGCCAGGCGAAAGCCGTCATCAGAGAACAGACAACAATCGCCAACGTGTTAAGCTCTAAGGCGGTAATGGCAAGATGTTGCGCCGCACGGCCGATACATTGTAAAACCAGATAGCCGATCTGAAGTGACGTGATGGCTTTGGTCAGTCGGTCTTGCTTCGACTTGTCCTATATGTCATCGGTTCTGATATCGTGAAAGTCGATGTGGTTATTAGCTACCAGCCAGTGGAGCTGTTTGGCATTGAGTGGGAACGAGTCGCTATCCTTGGCCTCCATGACATATCCGCCCATGTCTGCGAAGAAAGCCATTCTCATCGTCCATTGTGTATATCCAGAGCCATGGAATGCTTCTACCGAATGTCTTGCTCTGCTCCATTGCCCTGCTGCGTATGTCAAGACGATCTCGGGACCGAGGATTGCGAGGAGCATCCACATAACCCGTCGGCGGAAAACGATATATACTGTGTCCTTGGGGGCAGGGACATTGAGACAGAGAAGAGTATAGGTGCAGATAAACGTCGTCACCAAACATGTCCAGATGATGTCCCAAGTTCCACGATGGGTTGGCTGATTCACCCATCCTGTTATTCGGCCTTCTGGGGACGCTATGAGGGTATCCACTGTTACGACGCCCTCTGATTCAGCTGGTTGATCTGGTATTGTGTGGAGCAGTGAGCACGAGGCTACCCACGACGACAAGAGAAATACGGGAATGATTTGTCTTGTAGGTGCCATGATAGCGACGCCTAGATGCGAATTGAAAGTAGATGGCAAGGCATATTGTCACATCCAAATGTGACAAGCGGAACTTCAGGCTTAATACGTCGGTCTTGAGGGGCATTGTGGGCTGTGGCCACTACTATTAGGGATCCGACAACCCGTGTGACGCGCATGCTCTAACGAGAAGCTGAATGCAACTCTCAGGAGTGTCACCTGGAGAGCGAGACCTGCTTGGGCCAAATCTCGCAGGTTTTGAAACATTGTTGGGTGTTGGTGATTTTGCGCGACTATGATTGGACATGATGGGCCGTCATGCGTTGGTCGGTGATTACTGTATCGCGCGTTCTCTTCACATTTCAGCCATGCGCACTATTACAGCCATCTCCGCTGTAACATAATTGTTAACCCGATGACACTTCTAACAATTGCTCCTACTATCTTGCAATCTTCAAGATGAGTGGCACCGGGCTACTGCAGTCGGTGGCATACGCCATCATCGCATCGACAGGCTTCTACGCCCTCTTTCTGGGAGTGCTGACGATACCCTTCTTCCAAAACCAAGTGATCTACTTGCACAGCGTGACGTTGACATGGTTTCGAGACGTTACAGTTCCTGAGCAATGGGGCTTCCTGCATAACCAGGTGACGCCCTTTACGCTCCGAACATCTGACGGGGAGACTCTGCATGCATGGCACATTCTGTCGTTAGTTCTTTAACAGGAGCATGAGGAGGAGCTACTCGCCGAGCCTGTCGGGGTGGCGGAGGATATCAGGAAAACACTGAGCTTCAAGCTCCTTCGAGATGACCCAGACTCATTGCTGGTTCTCTACCTCCATGGCGCAGCTGGCGCGCTCGGCTCCGGATATCGACCGCCAAGTTATCGCGCAATGTCGGCTGGCGACCCAAAAAGGATTCATACTGTGGCTATCGACTACCGAGGTTTCGGGTCCAGCGGCGGCTCGCCTTCAGAAGAGGGCCTGCTGACCGACGCCATCACGCTCGCCGAGTGGGCCATGAAAGAAGCTGGCATCCCGCCGTCGCACATTGTGCTGTTTTCTCAATCGATCGGTACGGCAGTCAGCATCGCGCTAGCCCACCACATGGCCACCAGGCCCGAACCAGTATTGTTCTCTGGCATGGTGCTCGTCGCTCCCTTTGCTGACGTCGAGCTCCTGACCGCTACGTACCGAGTGGCCGGTGTCATTCCGATCCTTGACCCAATCGCCCGCTTTCCGCGGCTGCTAGCCTACTTGAACAGCTTCATTCTCAACAAGTGGCCCAGCAAAGATGTCGTGGAATAGGGGTATCTGTGTTAGTCATCAAGCTCCACAGCACCCGGAAGAACCTTATTCCGGCGCTCCCACAGTATATAGAGAGCTTCCTAGCTACCGCTCCTTGGAGCTCAATTCTAGTCAGACAATTATCATTTCCCACACTCTATGCAACCTTTTCTCGCGATCAGCCTAACTGTGACAAAAGACAAACTGGCTGATTTCGTCCGCCGGTGCGAGCGGCTTCCCGGCGAGGGGCCGAAATACCACGTTAACATCATGCACGCGGAGGACGACTACGATATCCCGTGGACGCACAGCGAGCAGGTCCTCTGGCACGCGGTCAATGCTTCGACACCCGGTGGAATTATCTTCGGTGAGCTGGAGAAGAAGAAAGCTGCTTCGAGGTCAAGCGTGGCGCTGGCGGTTGGGTGGTAGAGCACAGTGGAGGCCGAGGGCCGATCCGGGAAGAGATCGCCAAGTACGACCTGCATGATCGCATCATGTAGTATCCTGTGGTTAGCGCTGCTGTGCTGAGGGCTTTCGAGAACTCTCCCGTAGATTTAGTGAGCTTACGCATTATTAATTATAACTTAATTGAAGGTCCACCGTTAAGCTGCAATTAATTCTGCGGTGCAAAGGTTGTATTTTCTTGTTTTAATGTAATAAGCTTATAAGAGAAAAGACGAACATTACAGTATCGAACATCCTGTTTCTATAAACCTGATTTCCGTGTTTAGATTTTAGGACGTTGTAAACGGAAAAAAAAGAAAATACATATTATTTGGTCCAGGAGTATGAATATCAAATGTTTTGGGGTCAGAGTGAGAAGAACAATACGGGTATGTTAAGAACCAGTCTGAAACTTGCCCTGCTTCTCTGAGAGGGAAGTGTGTCAGCTAGCAGGAGGTGCTCTATGTTACGACCTGACAGGCTCCGGCCTCAGGAAACGGTTAACGAGGATGATACGGACCACCTTTCGGGTTACGTGATGGGTGCTTAGCAAAGATCTGCTGAGTACGACTGATCAGCACTAAGTAACCGTTTAGCAAAAGATCACTAAGTACGGTTAAGCAGATATAAGCAATATATTATCGTTACCTAAGGTACCTTTGGAATTACGAAACGTAATACGATTATTATATTTATTGCTTAAATTTTTACGATATTTCTGTTAATATAAACCCGTACGATTAAGGTTTAATAATTTGTTAAACCCCTTAGCCGTTATGCGTTATAAGCTTTTATTCAGTAATACCATTAAATTCTGAGCAATATCGATTAACATTATGTTTACCAGTAAGCAACCCGAACAGCCTATTTACCAGGTCCTTAATTATCCGAATATTGGAATGGAATCAGAAAAAAAAAGAAACAATTTTGTTTTTTTGCGAAAAGGTTTTTAACGCCTAGAAATTATAAATGAACGTATTTTTCAGCTCGAAAGAAATAATAATAATTTTACGACGTTTTTTTAAGCCGCCTATAAAAAGCTTAAGAAAAAAGAAAAAAATTCTCGAAACCGAGAAATTCTTTCGAATAAGCCAGGTTATTTCGTTGAATTTTATTAAGAAATTAAGAAAGGTTTTTAAGCTTTTTAAACAATAATTTTTTGACGGAATTTTAATTAAGTTATAATTATTTTTAACTTAATACTAAATATATTTTGAGTTATTTATTATTTGATTTATTACGTTTATTATATGAATTAAGTTCGCAATTAAAAAATTTATTAAAAATGTAGTGATTTGGTTAAAATTCATTATAAGAAAATATATTAGTTAAAAAACAAAAACCTAAAAATGGTGCAAATTTATAGCGATTATGAATAATTCTAATAAATATTAACGAAAATTTTCGGAATAATAAATAAAAAAATAAAAATCGAAATACAGATTTAATAATTACGATAAAAAAGTTTAATATTTAATTACGACAGTATATTAGTTTAATTAGCCGTTAAATTAAATTAAAAATTAAAAATATTAATAAATAAAGTTTTCGACGGCATAAAAAAATATAAAAAGATTTTTAAAGTTTAATCAGCCTAATTATTTGTCGGATTATATTATTATGGCAGTTAAGATTAACGATCGATAATATATATGGCGTATTAAAAATATTAATAAATCTCGATACGTAATTAATATTAATACTTTTTAGCGTAATAACATTTTTTACGGCATAGAACTAGAACTTATAGAATTAGAACTTATTAAAAGGAAAAATTAAAGCTAAACTAAATGTTATAATTAAAACAAAATAGAATATAAGGTATTATAATATAAAGCACCTAGGAAACCCTATTAAAATAACTGAAAATCGGTACCTAAGGCATAATGCAGAAAAAGCTAAAAGGACGAAAGCAAATTTATTAACATAATTTAGCTTAAATATATACCAGGTTCCTTATAGCAAAACATTTAACACAAAATAAAAAAAGCCAGAAATTTAATTTAATAAATATTGCGAACATAATAAAAAGCATTATGAAAATAATTACGCCAGTATTAGGATTAAATAAAACAAATTTATTCCGGAATCCTTTTTTAATAGGGGAAAATGTATGTTATATATTATTAATAGCGAAAATATCCCGATTACGAAAAATAAAAATAGCATATTTATGGACGGATTACCCGTATATATTATAAAGAATTCGATTTTTTAAACCGTATCAAAAATAAT
This sequence comes from Monosporascus cannonballus, assembly GCA_004154925.1. Classification (NCBI taxonomy): domain Eukaryota; kingdom Fungi; phylum Ascomycota; class Sordariomycetes; order Xylariales; genus Monosporascus; species Monosporascus cannonballus. The sequence continues at coordinate 106,744 of QJNS01000187.1, read as the reverse complement.
AAGAACGATAAATAATAATACTGATATTTTCGAACTATAATCTCAAAAAGGTTTAGTAACTGGCCGAAACAGAAAATTAATCCGAAAAAAATAATGCCCGTAAAACAGCTCTTTTTATTATTATTACTAATATAATGATTAAACAGAAAAGGAATAAATTTAGCATATAATAAACAAATACTGCCAGAAAATTATTACAGATTTTTATTTTTAATTACTATTTATTATAAACCTTTACGAAAAGAAAATTATTAAGAAAAAAAATATATTAATTTATAAAAAGCTCTCAAAATAATAATTAAATTAACATATAATAAAATATAATTATATATATAACAACATAATAAATTCGATAAAGAAAAAAATTATAACAAAATTAAAACTAATTAATATAACTTAAAAGAGGTACGCCGGAAATAATCATAAATATAATAGCTTAACGTATTAAACGAAAAAAATATAAATAAAGTTCGATAAATTCGAGCAAAAATCAAAAAACGTTTTTTTATAAAAACGTTACAAAATAACGAAAATTAAAAAGAATTAAAATGAATTTCCAAAAAGGGTTTTAAATACGACGATAAAAACTGTGAATAACCTTATTATTTGAAATATATAAATCGGAATGCATTAATATACTCTAATAGTAAATTACGGAATGTTAGGAGGGAATTATATTATATTAAATATAATTAATAAGTTTAAATTATTATAAAAACATGAATTAAAACTTTACATAACGATAAATGCGACAAGTTAAGAATTCGCTTACGATAACGAGAAAATTATATGCGAAATTAATTATTTTAAAACTTTTATTTAAAAACCATTTGAAATAATTAATTTCGATGTTATTTTTTTTAAAAGAATTACGATATAATTTCAGGATTATTATTAATATGTTAATATGAAATTTTAATTATCGGAACAATTAACCATGTAAAATTTATTTTACTTTTTATTAATAAACGAAAAAAAAAGAAATTAAAATTCTAGTATTTAGTCTATAATAACGAGGAATTTAAATATAAAAATATAATAAAAGCCTTATTACCTAAAGGAATAAAATATAAAGAAAACGTACAGTAAAGAAAAATATAACGTATCGTTACTATTATTAAAATAAAATTAAAATAATTAAATAACGATTTAAAATAATAATCCCAAAAATTAAAAAGTTTAGTTAATATAATATTATAATACTATAGACCTAAATAGCTCTTTAAAAGAATTTCGATACAAAATTATCAAAATATAATAAATAAAATTATGAAATAAATTTTAAAAAAAGATTTTTAACGAAGTTTTACCTTATTTATAACTTTAACGGAAATAAATTACGTACGTTTAAAGAATATCTGAAAGATTAATTATAAAAAGGATAAATTCAATTTTTGAAATTATTAGCAAAAATACCTTCTATTTTTTCCACTTCAAAAAAAATAAAAAATTGCGATTTGTAATTAATTATCGATAATTAAACGATATTATTATTAAAAATCGACTACCATTATTTGTAATTACGGAAATAAAAAACCGATTTTACGGAATTAAACAATTTATAATATTCGATTTTAAAAATAAATATAATCTTATTAAGATTAAAAAAAGATGCAAATAAAAAATAATTTTTAAAATAAAATACGAATTATTTAAATATTTAATAATATTAATAAAATTTACGAACGTTTTAATAAATTTTTAACGAATAAGAAATTATATATTACGAAAATATCTTAATATTCTTATCGTTTATTATCTCGATGATATTTTTATTGTTTTAAAAACGGAAAAAGCATATATAAAATATATTTATAATGGTTTTTAAATTTTATAAAACGTAAAGTTATTTATTATCGTAAAAACGGCTAATTTTATTAATAGAAAATGAAATATCTGAGATAAAATATTATCTTAAAATATATTAAAATAATCCTTAAGAAAATTATCATAATTATAAAATGCTAAACGTTAGTTAGAATTAAAAAGATATAAATATTTTTTGGATATGCTAATTATTATAAAAAGTGTATTCGAAATTTTAACGGAATAATTATACCTTTAACGAACCTTATAAAAAGATTTATATAAATGTTAAATATGGAAAAAGTATTTTAAAATATTAAGGATACATTTATTAACGAACTAATATTAATTATATATAATCCAAATCGTCGCGTTAAACTAAAAACCGATATATCGAAATACGCGTTAAACGTAATAATCAAATAACGATATGATTAAAATAAATTATTTCTTATTATATTCCGTTCGTACAAATTAAAATGAATCGAATTTAATTACGGTATCCTAAATAAGGAATTTAGGGTTATTATTATGGTATTTCGAGAATTTAAATATTTTTTAAAAAGTAAATTTATATTAAATTAAATTTTATACGGATTATCAAAATGTTACCCGATTTATTATGACCAAAACGTTTATAAAACGATAATTGTATTATACGAAAAAATTGGGGAATTTCGATTTCGTTATTATTTATAAAAAAGGTTTAGAAAATAATAAACTAAATATTTTAAATAAGTAACTAAATTTTAAAGAAAAGTTAATTAAAATTAGTCACATAATTTTCAATATTATTATAAAAGGATATTTACGTCCGTAATAAATTAAAATAATTCGGGCAATACCTCTTAATAAATATTAGAAAATTTTGTAATATAACGATAATTTTTCAGAAAACTAAAAAATAAATAAGATATAAATTTTAAAAAGGTATTAAAATGATTTAGTATAAGAAATATACGAATATTAGTTATACGGATATCTAGGGATTTATAAAATCTTAAAACGGTATAAACGTACATATTTTTTTCTTAAAATAAAATTAATAGTATAAAAAGTTATACGGCAATACGATATTTCCATTAAAACGGAATCTCGACGATATAAACTATACGAAAAATTATAACTAGTATCAGTTATAAAGCGATCATAATATTTAATTATATTCGATTTTATTATTAAATTTTCAATATTAAAAAATCCAATTACGGGAATATATTACGATAATATTTTCTTAATCGTCAATCTATTCAAAATATTTTCCTATTTTTCATTATATTACGACAATATAAATGCTGAATAAATAGCATATATTTTGTTTTAGATATATCTTTAATATATACGGATTATAAATGGAAATTATGTTAAATAAAGGATCAAAATTCGTATTTAAATTTTGTAAAGCCTTATAGTATAAATCGGCTTAAATCATAAGATATCTAATGTATTTAAACCATAAACGGATGGATAAATGGAACGAATAAAGCAAACCTTAAAAGCCTACTTACGATATTATATCAATTACAAATAGAATAACTGGGTTAAAAAGTTACTAATTGTTACGACCTAACAATCTTCGACCTTAAGGAACGGTCATATAAGGATCATACGGACCACCCCACGGGTTACGTGACGGTAATTATTGCCAAGCCAGTGATCAGCAGTGATCAAAGGTGATTTTAAGTAATCATAATCACCACCAGCCATATAATCATAAGTAATTAAGCCAAAAAGAAGAAAAATATATACGCTTATTATTTTCATAATTTAAATAATTTTAATTTGTAATATAATATCGTTACCTAAGGCTTCTTTAGAATTGCGAAACGTAATACGATTATTATATTTATTACTTATAATTTTACGATATTTCTGTTAATATAAACCTGTACGATTAAAGTTTAATAATTAGTTAAATCGTTTAGCCCTTATACGTCACAAATTTCTATTTAGTAGTACCGTTATATTTTCAGCAATATCGCCAACGTTATATTTATTAGCAAATAGCCGGAATAGCCTATTTACCAGGTTTTTGATTATTTGGATATTAGAATAAAATCTAAGGAGAAAAAGGAAAAGTCTCGTTTTTTTTGCGAAAAGGTTCTTTGACGACTTGATGTTATAAATAAGTATATTCTTTAGCTTAAAAGAGAAAATAATAACCTTACGACGTCCTTTTAAGCCGTTTATAAGAAGCTTAAGGGAAAAAAAAGTTTTCGAAATTAAGAAGATTTTTTAAGTAAGTTAGGTTATTTAGCTGAATTTTACTAAAAAATTATAAGAAATTTTTAAACCCTTAAAGCTAGAACTTTTTAACGGAATTTAAATTAACTTATAATTATTTTTATTTTAATACCGAATATATTTTAAGTATTTTCTTATTTAATTTATTACGTTTATTATACGAATTAAATTCGTAATTAAACGATTTACCGAAAATATAATTATTTAATTTAAGCCCGTTATTAAAACGTACGTTATTTTATTAATCGAAAAACGAAACTTAAAGGTAATATAAGTTTATAACGATTATAAATGATTCGAATAAGTATTAACGAACGTTTTCTGAATAATAAACGAAAAAATAAAAGCCGAAATATAAATTTAATAATTGTAATAAAAAGAATTAGTATTTAATTATAGCAATACGTTAATTTAATTAGTAAATAAATTAAATTAAGGATAAAAAGTATTAATAGTTAAATCTTTGAGCGGCCTAAACAAAAAAATATAAAAAAAGAATATTAAAATTAATCGGCCTAAGTATTTGTCGAATTATTTCATTATAGCAGTTAAGATTAACGATCAACAATACGTATAACGTCTTAAAGGTATTAAAGGAAAAGATAATAATAAATCCCGATACATAACTAATATTAACGTTTTTCGATATAGTAATATATTTTATAGCATAAAATCAAGATTTATAGAATTAAAAATTATTTATGGAAAAAAGTAAAGCCAAATTAAATATTATAATTGTAATAAAATAAGACATAAGGTAACATAACATAAGGTATTTAAAAAACCTCGTTAAGATAATTAAAAACGTATATTTAAAGGATAATCTAGAAAAATTTAAAGGGATTAAAGTAAATTTATTAACATAATTTAGCTTAAGTATATACCCGGTGTCCCATAACGAAAAATTTAATAAGGAATATAAAAAGCCAGAACACTAACTTAATAAATATCGAGAATATAATAAGAAATATTATAAGAATAATTACATAAATATTAGAATTAAATAAACAAAATGTGTTCCGGAATTTTTAAACGATATAGCAAAATATATATTATATATTATTAATAATAAAAATATTCAGATTACGAAAAAAGAAAATAATATGTTTATGTACGGATTACCTATGTATATTATAAATAATCTAATTTTCTAAATTGTACCGAAAATAATAAAAACGATAAATAATAATATCGATATTTTCAAATTATAAACTTAAAAAATGTTTAATAATTAGCCGAAATAAAAAGCTGACCCGAAAAAAAATAATGCCAGTAAAAAAACCCTTTTTAGTATTACCAGTAATACAATTACTAAGCGGAAAAGGAATTATTTTGACGCATAATGAAAAAATATTATTAAAAGATTATTACGGATTTTTATTTTTAATTAGTATTGATTATAAACCTTTACGAAAAAAAGGTTATTAAAAAATACGTTAATTTATAAAAGATTTTTAAAACGATAATTAGAATAATATATAATAGAATATAATTGTAAATATAAGAAAATAATTTATTGGATAGGGAAAGGAATTATAACAAAATTAAAAATAATTAATCCAATTCAAAGAAATAATACGCCGGTAATAACGATAAATATAATAACTTAATATATTGAACGAAAAAATATAAATAAGGTGTAATAAATTCTAATAAAAATTAAAAAAAGTTATCTGTATGAAGGTTACAAGATAACAAAACCTAAAGAAATTAAATAGAATTTTTGCGAAAGGCTTTAAATATCATAATAAAAGCCGTAAATAACTTTATTACCTTATATATATACAAATAAAAAGGTATCGATATACCGTAATAGTGGATTACGGAATTTTAGTCAGGAATTATATTATATGAAATATAATCAATAAGTTTAAATTAAAATAAAAATATAAGTTAAAACCTTATATAACGACAAATGTCGAAAATTAAGAATTTGCTTACAATAACCGAAAAGTTATATGCAAAATTAATTTTTTGAAAATTTTATTTAAAAGCGATATTAAATAATTAATTTCGATATCTTTTTAGTTAGGAATTACGATATAATCTTAAGATTATTATAGATATATTAATACGAAAATTTAATTAATGGAAAAATTAATTAAGTAAAATTTATTTTGTTTCTTTTAATAAACAAAAAAAGAAATTAAGATTTTAATATTTGATCGATAATAACGATAAATGCAGATATAAGGATATAATAAAAATTTTATTACCCAAAGGGATAAAATAAAACAAAACGGATATTAAAGAAAAATACGATGTATCGTTATTATTATTAAAGAGGAATTAAAGTAATTAAATAACGATTTAAAATAATAACCTTACAAATTAAAATTTTTAATTAATATATTACTCTATTATTATAAATATAAGTGACTTTTTAAGAAAAGATTTGATACGAAATTACTAAAATATAGCGAGTAAAATTATAAGATAATTTTTAAAAAAAGATTTTTAACGAAATTTTACCTTATTTATAACCTTAATGGAAACGAATTACATACGGTTAGAAAATACCTAGAAAATCGGCTATAAAAAATTAATTCGAATTTCGAAGTTATTAATAATATACCTTATATTTTCGTATCTACGAAAAATGGAGAATTGCGATTTATGATTAATCATTGATAATTAAATAATATTATTATTAAAAATCGAATATTATTATTTTTAATAACGGAAATAAAAAACAAATTTTACGAAATTAAATATTTTATAACATTCGATTTTAAAAATAAATATAACCTTATTAATATTAAAAAAGGATACGAATAGAAAATAATTTTTAAAATGAAATACGGATTATTTAAATATTTAATTATATTAATTAAATTTACGAATGTACTCATAGTCTTTTAACGAATAATAAATTGTATATTGTAAAAATATCTTAATATTTTTGTTATTCGTTTTTCTGATAATATTTTATTTTTTTAAAAAAACGGAAAAAGTATATACAGGATATATTTATAAAGTTTTTTAAGGTTTATAAAACGTAAAAGTATTTATTAATGCAGAAAACAGTTAATTTTATGAATAAATAATAAAATATTTTAACATATTTTTATTTTAAGATATACTAATATAAAATTTAAGAAAATCGTTATAATTATAACATACCCAATATTAATAATAATTAAAAAGTCTAAATATTTTTTAAATTTGCTAATTATTATAGAAACTTTATTCGAAATTTTAATAAAACAACTATATCTTTAATAAACTTTACGAAAAAAAGTTTAAATGAACGTTAAATATGAAAAGAGCGACTTAGAATCTTAAGAATATAATTATTAACGAATTAATATTAATTATGTACGATTTAAATTATTCGGTTAATGTAAAAACAGATATTGCGATTATATATTAAACGTAATAATCGGATAACGAAATAATTAAAGTAAATTATACCATATTGTATTTTTTTATATGAATTAGAAAAAGCCAAATTTAATTGCGGCATTTTAAATACTACATTTATAATTATTATTATAGTATTTCAAAACTCTAAACATTTTCTAAAAGAAAATTTATACTAGGATAAAATTTATATAAATTATTAAAATTTTACCCTATTTATTATGATTAAAAAAATTTATCGGACGATAATTTCGTTATAAGGAATAATTGGGGAATTTCGCTTTCGTTATTATTTATAAGAAAAATTTAGAAGATGATAAAATGAATATTTTAAATAAATAATTAAATTTCGAAAGAAAATTGGTTAAAACTAGCTATATAATTTTCGATATTATTATAAAAAGATATTTACCGCCGCGATAAATTACGACATTTTAAATAAGATCTTTTGATATATATTAAAAGATTTAATTATATAAGTATGGTTTTTTAAAAGATTAAAAATATATAAGATATAAACTTTAAAAAAATACTGGAAAGATTTAATATAAAATATATATAAATATTAGTTATACGTATTTCTAGGGATTCATAAAACCTTAAAACGGTTTTAATGCATATATTCCTTTTTTAGAATAAATTTAACGATATAAAAAATTATATAATAATACAATATTTACGTTAAAACCAAATCTCGACGATATAAGCTATATAAAAAATTACAGTTATTATTAGTTATACAGTAACTATAATAATTAATTATATTCGATTTTATTATTAAATTTGTTATATCAAAAGTTTTAATTATAACAATATATTATAATAATATTTTGGTAATCGTTAACCGATTTACGAAATTCTTTTATATTTTATTATACTATAAGGATATAAATATCAAATAAATAACATATATTTTTTAGAAACATATATTTTAATATATACGGAGTATTAATGAAAGTTATTTTAAACAGAGGTTTAATATTCGTATTGAAGTTTTGGTCAAGCTTTATAACATAAATCGGCCTAAATTATAAGTTATTTAACGTATTTACATTTTAAATAAATAAATAAAATGGATAAATTAAATTTTAAAATCTTATATACGATATTATATTAATTATAAATAAAGTAATTAAATTCAAAAATTTACTTATTATTTAATTAATTTATAATATTAATTATTACGAAAATATTAAATTAATATTAATAAATACAAATGCTGGTTTTATTTTAAATATTTACAAAAACATACATAACGATAATTTAATTAATATCAAAATAATTTTTATCTTAAAATATATACGATAATTACATTAAAAAATTAAAAATAAAAATAAAAATCGTACTTAATTAAATAATTAAATAATATAATTAAAAACAATTAAAAAAACAATACTTTAAAAAATAGAAATAATTTTCCTTATTATCAAAAATATTTAAATAAAATAATTTAGCGAAAAACTCGATTTTAAATATATTAGTACATATAAAATTATGAAAAAAATCTCAAAACGTATTTATTAATTAAAATTCCCATTAAAAATTAAATTTTATTTAATTCTTTACGTTTATTTATTCGAATTAATAATGAATATAATTAAGGTGCATATGGCATAAAACGACATAAAAGTAAAAGACGGATAAGTATACGAAGTGGAAAAAATCCTTGATATACGAAAATAAAACGGATTTACCCAGTACCTGATTAAGTAAAAAAAGCACCCGGACTCCGAGAACATTTTGGAACCTGCCAAAAACCTTATTGGCGCCCAACGTTTATTACAGAATTTTTACCAACAACAACTGGCATATCTCAATTAACGGCCAACCAGTTGGTAGCCGGGATATCGGGCCAATCGGCCGAGGCCTGCGTTAACGTAGCAGTCGTAACGGCGGCCTCCAATTGCTTTTGTTCCCGACGTTTTTGTTTTTCTAATTAGTTTAATAATTAAAGCCTATTGTGATTATATGCACAGCTAATCTTTATAAGGTGGATTAGGGTGTCCCAATCCCAATTGGGGTTTGGAATTGCTGATCTTTTGATATTGTGGCTAGCGTCGCATCCTCGTTATCTCACACCTATATTATACTATAGTAATATTTTTGGAACAAATTAACGTTTTTTGTTTACGCAGACGAATAAAAGAAAAAAAAGTGTTATTTATTCCTTTTTAATAAGAACGTTAAACCTTAAAATAAAGCCGTTAAAACTTTAATACTTGCTTTTCGGCAAATACTTTTTTACGTTTTAAACGTTAATACTTCCGACAAATATTTTCCAAAACAGGTGGTAAGCCGGTATAATTATAAGACCGATTTCGGTTAATATATTCCTTATATTTCGAAATAGTTTTTATCATTTTACACTTTAAGTTTTTCGAAAAACAATAACAATATGGCATACTTTCGTACCCGAATTCATTAAAGGTTTTTACGAGGTTAGCTTGACGTACAGTAGAAAAACGAGGAACACGATGTTATGGCTGCACCGGACCATCACGCCACCAGGGCAAAAGATCGGTGGAATGATCGCAATTGTAGCAATCATCCTGGTGCTTACAGCTGCATACATACTCTAGAGCTCTTACGGGTGACCAGGTCGTAACATACGACGAATCTTGGACATACGAGACGACATAACTGGAAACAAAAAAAGGGTTATTTACTAAACGGAGAAAAAAAAATGAAAAAATTCTTGAGAGCAAAATTTTAGGGAAAAGAAAATCGTGTTATGACTTAACAAACTTCGGCTTTAAGGAACGGTTAAACAAGGATTACATAGACCACCTTACGGGTTACGTAACGGTAATTATTGCCAGGCCAGTGATTAGCAGTAATCAAAGGTAATCCTAAACTATTATAATTACTACCAGTCGTATAATTCTAAGTAATTAAGTTAAGAAGAAAAAGGATATATACGTTTATTATTTCCATGGTTTACATAGCTTTAGTTTGCAATATAATATCGTTACCTAAGGCACCTTTGGAATTACGAAACGTAATACGATTACTATATTTATTGCTCAGATTTCCACGATACTTCTACTAATATAAACCCGTACGATTAAGGTTCAATAGTTGGTTAAACCGCCTAGCCGACATACGAATCGCATAATTAGCTTATAATACCAGCTATTACAAAAGCATTAAAATAATACCAGCAAATGCAAATTTTGGTTTTACGCTAAAGATTTACAAAAAAGTACGCGATAACGGTCCAATTAATATCAAAATAATTCTTACGTTAGAAAAATTACGACAATTACACCAGGAAATAAAGATAGAATTAAAATTCGTACGTAACTAAAAAAGCAAATATTACAACCAAAAAAGATTAATGGGATTAATTTTCGAAAAAAGGGAAATAGTTTTTCTTATTACTAAAAACATTTAAACAAAACGACCTAACAAAAAATTCGATTTTAAGTATATCGGTTCATACAAAATTATTAAGAAAATCTTAAAAAATAATTATTAATTGGACTTTCCATTAAAAATTAAATTCCATTTAATTTTTTACGTTTTCTTATTCGACTTAATAACGAATATAATCAAAGTGCATTCGGCATAAAACGATATGGAGGTAAAAGACGGATAAGTATACGAAATGGAAAGAATTTTCTATATACGAAAATAAGACGGATTTACCCAGTACTTAATTAGGTGGAAAAAGTACCCGGATTTCGAGAATACCTGGAAACCCGCCAAAAATCTTATTAGTGCTCAGCGCCTATTGAAAAACTTTTATTAATAACGGCGGAACCCCTAAAAATGATTACGTCCCAGTTTACGTTTATAATAGAATTTGAAAAATAGGACCATTCGGGAAATACGGCGCGGAATTTAGTTTTTAGGCGTTCGCGTTCTGTTATTAGGCGATCGGTCTTTTTTTATTCTTTTAATTCGTTTAAAGATTAAAAACCCCAGTTAATTATTTCGATATTTCTTTACGAAATAGATTTTGTTAAATATAAAGGCGTTTTAGCCGAAATAACATTTCCTTTAAACGACGAAATATCGTTAATAATTTTTAATAAATATTACGCAAATATTAACCGGCAAAAAGTTGTTCGGATCGAAAACGTTTTATTTCTTTATTAATCTTATTTAGGGAAAAAAGGGAAATACCGAAATTATCGTAATAGCATTTTTTCAGGATATATTATTAATAACGCGTTATATTATCCGATATAGTGTAATTATTACTAACGCGGAAATAAAGTGTATAAGGTATAATTTGGAAACCAAAATTAAAAACGAAATAAATTTAAGCGTTATGCCTTTTCTTTTAATTAATACGTTTGCGATTTTTAGCGATTCGGTTAGATATAGTAACGGATAGGAAAAAAGCTTATCAAAAAAAATCTTAAGAGCAAGATTTAGGGAAAAGAAAAATCATATTATAACCTAACTAAGGGAGGGTTTCGGAAACGGTTATTCGATAACCGAAACAGAATTTAAGTAGGTCGAAATTATGTAATATGGATTCGAAGAGATCCAAAGGATTTAACGGGATCCATGCAGTTATCCGATATAGATCCGGAGTAATCCAAGGGATTTAACGAGATCTATGCAGTTATCTCATATAGATCCGGAGTAATTTAAGAGATTTAACGGGATTTATGAAAAGATATATATGCTTATTATTCCCATAATTTAGATAGCTTTAGCTTGTATTATAACATCGTTACCCAAGGTACCCTTAGTATTACGAAACGTAATACGATTACTATATCTATTGTTCAGATTCTTACGATATTCCTGCTGATATAAACCTGTACGACTAAGGTTTAATAGTTGGTTAAACCCCCTAGCCGTCGCATTATTACTATCGGTAATACGATTAATATTTATTTTATTTTCGGCGTTAAGTGAATAATATTAAAAGAAATTCCAGTTATTATTAATTTCAAAATATTATTTTTTTGGAACTCCTAACGAAAAAAAATATAACGAACGGAAATTATACGCAGAATAAACGGAAAACGCAAAATAAAAATAAAAAAACCGAAAAACAGAACGAAATATATATAAAGAAAAAAATAAAAATATAACTTCAAAAAAAAAGATAAAAAAATAGGATTAAAAAACGGATTATAATAAAAAATTAAACGAAATATAATAAATTATATAATACGGCACGTATTAATTATTACGGTAATTATTTATAACATAATATAACGGTAAATTATCGGCAAGTATATATAACCAGATCTGCGAAACGTATTACATAATAATATTATTAAGGATTAACAGCTTAAGAAAAAGGAGAAATTATAAGAAAATAGCCCTTATAAGGATAAGGCTGGTAACCGACTAATTACCGATTAGCCACCGACCCACTTACTAATATAAATCCACCATCTGGCAGCTAGTAGGAAACGCCAGATGGAAATAACCTAATATACTTACTTCTTGGAATACGCTTTGCAACTGGTCGGAGATCACCTTACCCAGCTCACAGCTGTCCATTATCTTACAAACAGTAATTCGTAAATATTTTTATATTTTGAAAAACTTTACGGGTATCCGATAAATAATATGAAATTCTTATAGGTAACCCGTCGATATTTTTGAATTTTAGAAAATTTCTACGGGCAAACCGTAGGAATTCCGCGTTACCTACGAGACCCCACGGGTCCGTGGGTAAAAGTGCATGGGTGGGTATTCCCTCGCCCTAGTCTGATATACGTCGCAGCAACTAGATGTCGTTTGCGGAAAGTAAGAACGGATTGGGAAATTGATTGGGGTGTTAGCTTTGAAAATGAGGTCACCAGACAGCTTTGTTACACGGCTGAGATGCCATGCAACTACATTGTCGTGAGAAAGAACCCGCACGCCGTAAAGCGACTAACTTGTCCTCATCCTCCTCGGTCCATTTCCGATTCCGCGGTAGCGGCGTGTCAGGCTTTGCGGAGTCTCTTGTACACAGACTCACATCTGATTGCTTGTCCCGCCGGGAAAACTTGCTTATGTCATCCCCAGAGATTAGGCCCTGGTAACATAGGCAGATCAAGTTTTTACCATCTTCTTCCCGGTGTGGTGCCATACTAATTTGAGTGATGTCTAAAGCGGGAGGACTGTGGGTTGTCCATATGCAGTTATGCAACTGTAAGGAAGGAGGGATATGTATATGGCAGCCTGGGATCTGTGGAAAGCAAGGTAGCTAAACAGCGTGAAATCCCACCGGCCCCAGCCGAGCAGGACGCCGAAGCGGCTAGACAGGCGGTGGGCAGGCGACCACGAATCAGTAGAACCCGTCTCGTCGGCCTCGGTTTTAGGGCGCGGCACGAGCTCCCACTGCTCCTGCTCCTGCTCCTCGTCCTTCCCTTTTGTCCCCCCCCTGGCGATGACCGTCCTCGTGGCGGTGGAGGGGGCTGTTGGCTCGGGAGGCGGATTCGGGCGCGGCGGGGCGGCGATGCCGGGCCCTAGGCGCGTGGGTTAGTCTGCTTCATAGGTACAGAACAGGGAATATAATTAGAGTTAGGAAACGAGAGAATAATACCCGCCGAAGCCATGTAAGTGCCTCCTCGTTGTGCCATCTTGGCGTATGAAATGGACCGTGATGTGTTTATCGCATTCGCCGCTAAATATAAGGACCGCCAGAGTCGCGACAGAATCTCGGAATGATATGCTATAGGGGTACAGACAGAATGAAAACTAGGATAGATTACTACAGTCTCGGAGATGGAATGTAAACTCTGAAGATATACCCGACCCCACATATGGATCGGCTTGGCCGACCAGATCCTTATAGGAGAGACAGGAGCGGAATAGGAGCTGCACGTGGCGAACGAGTCAGCCAAGCCCCGGCTACGCCGCAATCGAGATACCGCACATTGACGACATGTTTAGTTACGGCGCACTTACCAATGCTTCCTCGGTCTACTAGTTGGATCTTCCCGTTGAGTGAAGCGCCTCCTGTTATATATGACACCTAATTGAATAAACGCTTGATTATTTTATAGGGAACCCCGACACGAAGAGTATAGACGTCACTGTCATGGAGGTTTCCTAGCATCACACACTATATAACTGAAGCTCGGCACGTCTAGAACGAGTGCTAGACATGGGACCCCACAAGTTAGATCGAGTGATCTTTGGGACGGATAGCGCTTCTAACGCCAGCTTGTCTATTCACGGCATGCATACCCGAGCATCTACTTTTAGGTATCATGGCACCAGACAGCGGCGCCCCCCTCTTTCAGGCACACGACGCGTCCACCGAACGCGCTCACCGTCGCGGCATGCCCCTCCCGCGTCCCCTTAGGGCCCTCTGCGCCGCCCCCGGGGGCAGAGGCTTGCCCGGCGCTTGCGGCTGCTGGCTCTCTTCGTTGCGGATCGTCTCGTCGACGCCGAGGATCAGGCAGCTAGCCTCCGTCGCGGCCTGGATGGCGTTGGTCTTGACAAGCGCGGGCTCCCAGACGAACTTCTCCATCATGTCCGCCACACCCTCGTTCGTGAAGTCGACGCCAGCCCAGGTGTTGCCCCTGCGGTGCTCGACCCGCAGCCTGTTCAGGATGTCGGTCGCGTCGAAGCCGGCGTTGTCACACAGCTGTCGCGGGACGACCTCGAGCGCCTTCGCGAACGACTTTATGACACCCTGCTGCTTGTCTCGGATGTTCTTGTCGGCGAAGCCGTGCAGGTAGGCCGAGATCTCCATCTCGCATGCGCCGCCGCCACCCACGATCATGTGGTTCTTTATCGCGCGCTTGACAATCATGATTGCATCATGCAGAGATCGCTCGACTTCAGCAATAAATTGCTCGGCGCCACCACGCAGGACAAGCGTGCAGGTCTTGGCCTCCGGGCAATCCTCGAAGAAGTTGAATCGCTCACCACCGATTTGCCGCTCTTCAAAGGATCCGCAAACACCGAGATGGTGGGGCTGAATATCTGAGCAGGTAGACTGGACGGTTGCACCAGTTGCCTCCACAACCCGGTCCATATCCTCAGCCGCGACCCGACCGGCACAGAAGATGTCGCGATCGGCGAAGTATTGCGTAGCCAGATCGCCGATAGGAAGTTTAGACAGGACCACCTTTGCACCAGTCTCGTACAAAGCCTCCAGCTTCTTGTAGATAATCTGCCATTCGGCATCCACGATAGCTTGGTACTCTGACACCTGCTCCACGCGCACCTCAGCGTTATCCTTCTCCGCCTTCAGCTCCAGTTCGACGTTTAAGCACACAATCTTGGGTTTGGTGAAGGATTTAGGTTGCTGCTCGAAACCTGCGTATGAGAATGTCTTTTTGAATGCAACACCGTTTACGAAGAGCGAGTCTGTGAGTGAACCACCTGGGATCTTCTTGATACCGATAAGCTTTTCGTTGAGGTCCTCCTGGTCAAGGGATAAAACAGCATCAACGACCACTAGCATGGATTAGCAAAAAAAAAAAAAAAAAAAAAAAAAAAAAAAAAAAAAAACCGGGACCTCGCCGGTTGTCGAAGAGCATCACATACTCTTGGTAAAGAAATCAGTGTTCCTCTTAATCAACTTGCTCGTCATAGCCGTTCCGGCGAGCTTGCACAGGGTCTCCCGTCGGTCTGCCTCGTCGGTTCGGACTGCGATCTCCTTGATCTTGTTGACGGCCATCTGGGATGCCCTCCGTAGACCCTTGATGATGATCTGAGGGCTGACGCCCTGTTCGACATGTTCTTTCATCTCCTTAAGGATCTCTCCCGCAAGCACGACTACTGATGTCGTTCCATCTCCGACCTCGGCATCTTGTGATCTCGCAATGTCGACTAGGATCCGCGCGGCAGGGTGTACGATATCGAGAAGCTACAGGTACATCGTCAACTCCGTCGCAGCTCATACCAGGCGCTAAAATCTCTGACCTTCATGACCGTGGCGCCGTCGTTGGTGATCGTCTGCCTGCCATTCTCGTCCACCATTAACAGATCACCACCATACGGGCCGAGGGTGGACTTTATGGTCGACTGAACAGCTATACAGGCGTTTATGTTGGAGATGATTTGTCCTTTCCCCTGAGAGGTGTCGGTGCCTATGGCGCGTATTCCCGTAAAGTCAGCGTCTGATGATGCCCAATTCGGTCGGTTGTGAGGGTGGAGGGGCTTTCTCCTACTGACCCTCTTTCAGGACGATAATGGTGGGGGTTTGACCACCAAACGACATCTCGACAGAACCGAGTGAAAATAACGACGTGCACTAAGGAATGTCTGTTCGACGGGGGGATTAAGTCGTCGTCTTCAGCTTTGCCCGCAGTGATTAGTGTGGTCGTTTGGTCTTGTTGACTTTCATCATGGGAGCTTTCAGAGCTCCAAAAAATTGTTGTAGCCTCTCGGATGCCAAGCTCGAAATCGACAGGGAGCAGTGGCACAGGCCACCTACGATTGACCTGTCGATGGGGGCTTACATAACTACGCCATATCCCCTCGTTATTCATGTCGTATGCGATTAACGGACGTGCTCAAAAAAGCAATCCTCAGGCAGTATTGCAGTTTGTGCAACACTCGCCCTTGTCTTTTTCCAGACGGTCATGCACAATTGACTTATTATGGCTGCTGTTCATACCCGGCATGTACATATCGGATTATCTTTGAGTCCTGAGAGAGGCTGCCAACTTGCTACGCGAAAACATCCTCGATATTTATTTTGAGTGGAACTCCACATAGTGTGGAAGCGTTGCTCTCAAGACCAATGAGGGCGACCGTGTTAATTAGTGTAAGAACAAGAACTCGCAAAACCGATCGTAGGGCGTCCCATGGATCCTGGCGTGCATGATAAAGCCATGTGAGCCGCGGTTGACGCTACCATATTTCAGGGGTACGCCAATGTATGCGTTGACATTGGAGCTGGCTGGTGGGATATGTTATGTATTCATACCTCTGCTGACGCGAACAATGTCTACTATAAACGCCCGGCAGTATCTCGGCATTCGACGTGGACGTCACCGCACATGGAGTCTAGGCCAAGAGTCAGTCTATCAAGTGCGTTAATTGCAACTTCTTGTCAAAACCGTGACTCTCCCAACGGCCCCGTTAAGTTTTGTTCCCTGGGCCGCCATCACGCTTCATCCTATCCTCTAACGGCTGGCTAACGTCGACTTCCATCTCCGAGTCATCGCCGTGTTCTATAAGCATGTCTATGTCACGATCTACAGCATCCTGGTCCGGCGGCTCGGGCTGGTGAGACGGCGCCTCATGCGGTCCCATGGGTTGGGGATCATCATGGAGGAGATTGTGAAAGGGGTGCGAACCCTCGTGGTGGTGATGTTGCTGCCCATGCGGGTGGAAGGGTGGGTGCACAGGCAGCGGAGGGTGGGCGCTGTGCGGACTGTACGGATCTTGGGCTTGCAGGCTCGCGTGTGACGAAGGGGGGCCGGGATGCACTGGGGTGTCGCCGTGGTGGAAGGGCTCGAACGGGTGATGATGATGATGGTGGTCGTGGTCGTGGTCTGCTTGAGCCCTGGGCTGCGGCTGGGTTATGATCTGCGGGTCTATGGGGTGGAATATATTTGAGGGATGGGGAAAGGAACCAAGAGAGGTTGTGGTCTCGTGATCTTGTTGTACCCGGTGGTGCGACGTATTATGGAGCATATGTTCGTGGGGATGCATGTTGCTAGCAGGTTCAGGCTGAAGGGGTGGATTCAGCAGGGACGAGATATCATTGGGGTTCGCGTATGCGCTTGACGACTCCACGATAGGCGGTATGCCCTGGCGTGGTTGCAAGTCAAGAATCCTGCTCGGCGGCTCATGGTCGCCTATTCCGCTAATCTGTGGGGCCATTGGAGGTGGAGGAGGTAGCTGAGGAACACTATCTTGGGCAGTGCCATTTACGATGCCTCTCCGAATTAAGACTGGATTTTGCTGCTGCAGGGGCGCTTTGCTAAGATCTTTGCAGTGGTTACATATTTTAATTATTTCGGACACCGTTTCCTTTATGCGGCTCCAGTGGTACTTCTCGGCGATGACGGCAGTCGTCTTGTTGATGCCCGCGTGACCCATGGCCTCGTGCGTCGTCCTAGAGATCTCCATCTGGCGCGGCGGGTCGCTGATGACCTCCTTGCCCTTCAGCATCAGCACGTCGTTCTCGAGGAGCTTATAGTGCGTCGCCGCGCTGCGGAGCCTGCTTTTCTCGGCGCGGTCAGAACCGTTCGGGTACCGCCCGTACTTGAGGTAGTACTTGATCTTGTCGAAGCGCTCTTCACTCACGAGTAGCGGGTCCGAGGTCTGGCCGTCGCCCTCGGCGCCCGTGCCTAGGTCTCGCCCGTAGATGATGGCGTCCACGAGCCGGTCGGGGTACGACTTGAGATTGCCGCATCCCTTGACGCGCCCGATCCGCTTAAAACCCAAGGCGTCCCAGATCCTGCAAGACGCGACGTTGGTCTCGTAGACCAGGTTGAAGACCGAGTACGTGTAGCCCAGCTTCGGGGCCCAGTCGAGATACGCCTCGCCCATGAGACGACCAACCCCTCGGTTGCGGGCCGCTTCGGTCACGAGGAACCCGGCGTTGCAGACGTGGCTGCTTCGGCCGGGATAGTTGGGCTTGATGTAGAAGCTGCCGAGGCACTCCTTAGACCAGTCCTTGCCCTCGGCAACCTGGTCGGCGCCGTCGATGCTGCCAAGAAGCATGATGCCGGCGAAGTTCTGGAACCAGTAGGCCCCGAACTTCTCCAGCGGCATAGGCTTTATCATGGGATACGTGTCCCCGCCCTCGATCTCCTTGGCGAACTGATCCGACAGGTATGCAAGCAGTGAAGCAGGGGCCTGGTCACGGGAAATGAAGGGGACAACCGTGGCAACGGTCTGACGGTCTCGGAGGGTCACCTTACGGGGAAGAACGTTCGGCGGTAGTTCCGGTTTGTTCGGGTCCGGGAACGGAGGTGCGCCCGAGACACGGTAGATGGTCGGGCTGGACGGATCGTCCATGATCGCCGGCATCTTGAAACTGAGCCACGACTACCCTCGTGACGCGAGAAGCACGCTGGCCTCTGCTAGACATTTTTATGACCATCAGCCTATGCACGTCGGCTGGCAGACCAACTGTGCGGTCGTTCAGACTTTGACCTAGGGCCGCCCTCTTCCACGGAAATGATACAATTGCGGAAACAAAACAAGTGCAAGGAGTGTCTTACTATGAGCTTATGTAGTATTATTTAACTCGTCTAATCTGATGTCGCAAGGGACAGTTGCTGCAGGCACTAACAGTATTATTGGAAGCAAAAGCTCCGGGCTGCGTTCTCAAAAGTTCGGTGCTTCGTGATAAGGAGTACACCACGACGGGGATATCACGGATATGAATTTTTTTGCCTCCAAAGGTTGCTAAGCCAAGACAGAATGACTTAGCCACTCCTCACAGCCACACAAATCGCATTACGGCTCATTTCCGTAATGAACTGCAAGGAGCGCCCAATGCACCGTTCAATCTGGTTCAATTCAAACCTTGTTTAGGTAATGTTCCTAAATTTCGAGAAACTGATTCTTTTGGCCCGTGCTAACCCTGTTAACTCGCAAAATAGAAGTGGAAGTTGTCAGCAAGCCGGTGATGCATTAACTGTCAGATATAAGGGACATCAGTTGTGTGTGTGTATTGATGACTAGTTGCAGGTGCTCTGGAACGCGCACTGCACTTTAAGGTGATCTAATCCCGGAACATATATGTTCCGATCAGAGGGAATCTTCCGTATATGGGGTGCTAGAGCACCCCCTGCTAACTGATGCACCTCCTTAATACCTTAAAGTATTTACGGTATTAATTATTATAACTTTTAAAGCCATAATTATTTATTTTATATTTTTTCTAACGATTAAACTTTCCTAATTAGCTAATTTTTCTTTTAAAATTTTTCGTAAAATATTTTTTTATTAATCGAAAGCTTTCGTAATATCTATTAATTTTAATTACTTTTTAAAATACTTAAAAGATTTACGTAATAAGGCTTTTATTAAATTATTAATTAATATATTACCCGTAAGCATATAATGTATTTTAATTAAATTTCTTTTTACAATTTATTATAATTAATAACTATATATTTATATATTATAATTTCGTTATTAATAAGGTAATATTGGCGTTAATAAGATATATAATTTATTAATTATTATATTATATATTTATTAATTTTGTAAATAATCCAAAATTAAATAAACGTTTTTTTATAATTTATATAAAGAATAATAATTCCGTTTTTATTATAAAAATAAATATTATATTTTATTTATTTGTTTATTATCTTATTATTTTTTACAATAGTTTTATAACATAAATTTAAGCACTTTTTTAATAGATCGTATTATTTGCGATAAAAACGTTATTCCAAATATTTAATAAATTTTCACTTTCGAATTATAATATTAACGTTTTAGTTTTTATTAAACATAATATAATTCGGTAGGTAACTTTATAATATATATTATTAAGGTTTAAATTAAATCGGACAAATTGGAATACCGCAAAAAGTATATTAAATTACGTATTAGTTATTACGAAAAAAAATAAAACCAATTATTTTTTAATATTTATTAACAAAGTTTAAATAAGAGAAATTAGGATTTGACAAAAATTTAATATTAATTATAAATATTTTTAAAAAGTTACTTAAATTCTTTTAAATATTAAATTTATTAATTTATTTATAAAATTAAATTAAAATAACCAGATTTTCTTATTAAGTTTATTTTTAATTATTTCGATATCGAAGAATTATTATAAATTTTTATCTTTTATTAAGGTATATCGTTTTTATATTTATTAAATTAATTAATCCATAAAAATGTGATTTTTTTTCGCAATATATTATAATAATATTATTTATAAAAAATATTCCTTAACGAATAACATAATAGAGTCCATAAAAGACGGGGTTAAATCTCAATTTTTTAAACGTTTTAATAAAATCTTTTTATTATTATAAAAATAATTCCCTTAATTTATATAATATTTTCCTAATCAGGAAAGTTTTATTATATTACGGATATTTTAAGGATATTTTTATATATATTTCGTAAAATAAATTAATATTTATAAAGCCGTTTATAATATTAAATTATTTAAGTTTTACATCGAACCTAACCGTAATAATAATTAAAGTTTAAAATTACTTTCTAACCAAAATAATTATGTATATATTATTATAAATAAATTTAAATTTTTAATCGCTTTGTATAATAACACAGGCCTTATATGTTTAAAACTCGCTTTATGTATTAAATTTATAAATATATATTTATATATATTTTAAAACCTATTTTCTTTTAATAGTAAATTAATTAACGGCCTGCAAAAATCGTATTTCCGTATAATTTTATAAATAAACTTTTTCCGCTTTATGAAATATCTTCTTTAACAAATATATACTTAGTTTTTTATAACCTTATAATAATAACAGTAAATTATATTTATATATCCGGTTTTATAACTTAGCTGCCTCTTTATATATAAAAGTATTATTTTTTTAATTAATGTAATGCGTATTTTAAGTAATTAACCTTTTGAAATTTTCGTAATTTATCGGCCGGTTATCGTACGTGTTTATAGAAAAA
The DNA here is from genome assembly GCA_004154925.1 of Monosporascus cannonballus. Taxonomy (NCBI): domain Eukaryota; kingdom Fungi; phylum Ascomycota; class Sordariomycetes; order Xylariales; genus Monosporascus; species Monosporascus cannonballus. The sequence continues at coordinate 84,820 of QJNS01000187.1, read as the reverse complement.
GTTAAACGTCCTATATTAAATAAGGCTTTCCATATTTTGTATTCGTTTCGAATAATACCTTTTTGGTACGAAACATGCGGAAAGCCTACGTTTATAACCCGTAAAATATTTTCGTTTTTTATCGTTACTTTGGGTTAAATAATATAAGGGAAATTTAAGATTATTTTTACTTTTTTTGTCGGCATAATAATTATAATAACTATTAAAGCAAACGTTAATAATGGTAATAATTTAAAAAGTAAAAATAATATAAATATATTAATCGTATAAAGATACTTAGTTCATTATAAAGAAGCTTATTTTTTCTTATTTCGTACGTATGTTACCGTAATAACTTTTTAAAATTATTTCATTTATTTAACTGGTAACTAAATTATTGTATTTAAGTTTTTATCCTTTTTATATATATAAATTAAATAATTATGGTTTTAATTAAACATTTTTATTTATCGAAATAATTTGTATAAGTTTTTTATAATATGCAAAAAATCGTTTTTTAAGTTTTTGATATTAGCTAAAAAGGTGGCCTTTTCGTTAAATTATATATTTCGAATAACAATAACTTTATTAATTAATGGATTCCAAATTTTGTATATATTTGTAAATTAATAATTAATAAAATAATTGATTTACCTTTTAAAATTTAGCTTTTGAATGTTTTTTAGCGGTAATTATTATAACGTAAGTTATATAGCCGTATATTTGTAAATAAAATTATTAAAACTTTCGATTAAATATTATAATATTATTTTTATACGCCAGAAAAATATTATAAATTTCGTATAAATTTTATTAAACAAATACGTATTTAAAAATACCATTATTTAAATACAAAACCGTTTTAAAATTATATATTATTAAGACCGAAAATCATTTAACGTTATTTCGTATCGTAATTGTTTTTTCCTTAATTATACCCCTTAAATATTTTTCGCTTTCGTTTTAAGCCTAGGTATACAGTATTAAAGGGTTAAATCTAATACTAAAAGGAAATAATTAAAACATATATTAAAATTAATAATTTTTTTAAAATTTCGTTATCGTATTCGATCACTTATAAAAGGACCTTATTTTAATTCTCGAGGATTTCTAAAAGGTATTAAAACGTTATAATCAATATATCCTCTTTTCGATTCTTAAAATAAATATATTAAATAAAACCTAAATATCTATTAATAGCAAACATAACGTATCTATATCCTTTAAAGTTTTTTTTCAAAATTTATAAAACAGATAACGATTTTTTATTCTAATCGGGATGTTTTTTTTTAAATTCGTAACGTATTTATCTTTTAACTTTCTCTTTGTCACAAATTTAGTATTCGACTATTAAAAGACCTTTTAAACGGACTTTTTTCGTATGGAATTATAACTAAGTGATTATTTCGGGACTTGGATAACTTAATTTCAGATATTATATAATACCGTTACCGATTCGTAATAATTTCGTTATTCTTAAATTAACGTTTTGTTTTTAAATAATTAAGACTATATAAAATATTATTATATTAATATTTTCGATAACTAATTAATTAAATTTGTTTGTTAATATAATAATTATTTATTCTCTTATTATTACATTAATATCTTTTTTTTGGAACTGCCGAAATAATATTACATTATATATACAATTTCGTAAGAGGTTACGTTATATAAATATAACATTTTCGTATCGTTAAAGCTTCGAAGGATTATATTAATTTTTCCGTATCTCTTAATCGGGACGAATTTGTTTTTTGCGTATATCCCGTTACTTTACATAGTGAATTTAAAATTTACAAATTTATTTATTAAATTTAAAATATATATTATAAATTTTAAATTCAAAATAGCTAAATTTCTTAAAAAGTAAGATGAAATATTTATAGCATTACGTTAATTAATAATTAAAAAATATGTTAATATTTGTTATACCCCTTTTAAAAGTTAATTTATCTTTTATATAATAAGTTTTTCTATCATTTTGGATAAGCGGTCGATTTTTTGCTTTAAAAATTAATTAACAAAAATTCGTCCTTAAATATATGCTATTACCTTAGCGTTAAAACGGCAACCTTTTGGGGATTTTTTAAGCAATATATAATAATAATTAGATAATATATGGTAATTAATTAAATACGACTTATATTAAGTACTATATACGTTTAACTTTTGATATTTTTATTTATTACTATTTTAATCCGTATAAGAACATTTATGGTCACCTTATTTCGGCTTACGGCTTATGGTTTTTTTACCATTAAAGATTAGTATTTTTGAGATTTTCTTAATTAAAATCATTTTAATTAATAAAGTTTATAAGTATCGCGTAAAACTTAAAAAATATTGTTTTAATATTTCGTAATATAAATATAAAATGGCCCATAATCTGAGAATTCAAAAGTTCATTGTGATTTTTCAAAAATTAATTATATCGTTATCAATTTCGGCATTTTTTATTATTTGGAAAATATTAATTTATATGCTAAATATAAGTGTTAATATTATATTATCATCTTAAACCTATAATCCTTTACTATTTTAGAGTTTATTTATTTAATATTTTATCAAATTTCAAAATTTATTTTAATATTTCACGATATTTTCGTTAAATATTAATGAGGAATTTGTTATCGTATATTTTGCCGAATTCGCCTAAGTTAATATATTATTGTCGTAAGCTTTTTTATTAAAAAAAGCTGATTTTTTTAAGCGCTAAAAATACTATTTTTAAAATTTATGTCGTAAAATTATTAATATTTTTACAGAAAACATTATGTGTCTATTTTTATAAATATATGCCCTAAAATCTTAATTATAAATTTATTTACTTTCGCTCGTTATTTTAAAGGTATATATTAAGTAATTGATATAATTAATTCTTTCGATATTTGTTCTGGAAAATATAAATATAAATAAAAATTTATTTAAGATATTAAGTTGTATTATAAAACGGAATTGTTTATTTAGATTAAAAGTTATATTAGATTTTATAAATTTAATAAGTTATTTATGATTTTAACTCAAATTAATATATAATTTATATTATTTTAATGAAAATTAATTAATTAATGCATATCTTAATTAAATAAATAAAAGGCTTAATTATAAAATATAAAAAATATTAATAGTATATATATATTATATTTTAAAGTAATTTCATCTTAAAATATATACATTCCGATTGAAATAAATTTGTCCGTATATAAGATGTTAAAGTATTTTTTGCTTAATAATTTTAATACGTTAAACAAGTATTTTTAAATAGAAATATATATTTTTTATTATTAAATTAAAAAATAATAATATACTACTTATAATACAAGCTTAAAATATATATAAATTTATTATATGTTTTTAATATATAATTATGATAGATTTAAATAAAATAATTATAAAATTATCAATTAATTTAAATATTATGTAAATATGTAATATAAACAAATTTATAATTTATTTCTTAATATTTCGTAATAATCACGTTAAATAATTTAATTATAATATTTTCAATTAATTTAAATTAATAATATTTTATATTATTTAACGTATTGATAATTCTTTTAATTAATTTACGTATTAAATTAAAATTTATTTACGATATTTTTTTATTTTTTAATCCTTTTTATTTAAATATAATTAATTAGTTTTTAATATCTGTATATTGATATTGTTTTTATTTTGAAAAGATTAAAACCGATTAATAAAAAATAATTATGAACCGAATTTTTAACATATGTATATAAATATTTTTGATTCGGATTTAATACGTAAAAGTTATTTATAAAATATATTGGAAAATATATTGTAACGCATCATATAAAACGCGTTATAAAGCGTATAGAAAAACGTATTGTAAAGCTTATTAAAATATATTTTAAAATATTTAACTCTTATATAATTAATTAATTAAACTCAAAACTATTAATAAAATATATTTATTATATAATATAAATAAACTGTTTAAAACACTAACAAAAAAATAATTGTCGTAAAAGGTTTGTAAAAAATAATAATATAATATATAATAAAAATTGTAAATTAAAATATATATTTATTTAAGAATTATAATTATAATTAATAATAAAAAATATAGTTAATTAAAATTTATTTAAAATATTATAATTAAATTATTAACGTTTATTTTTATAAAAAGTTAAAAAACGAATTACAAATTTATTTAAATTTAAATTTATAAAATACGTTGATTAACAAAGATTTTAATATTTTTTAATTAATTTTAACATCTTCCAAATAATTTGTTATTATGAATTTACATTAATTTAAAATATTTCTTATAAAAAAACTGCTAAATCGAAATTCTTATTTACGAATTTATCGAATTTGTATAAATATAAATATATTTATATTTAAATAAAAAATATTAAATATTTTTTATTATTTAATTATAATTTTTAAATTTTATACCTTAATATAATAATACGGATTAATATTATTATTATTTAATTTACGAAATATTAAACTTATTTTTTATATTTTCTGATTTTATTTTAAAATTATATAATACTAAAAATGTAATTTTTATTTAATATTTTAATTTAAATATATATAATTTAAAATTTGACCGTATTTTTATATAAAGGTTTACGATATATAAGAATCAAATATTTTATTAAGTTTTAAATTTAAATGTAATATATTCATATTAATTTTATTTTAGTATATTAAAAATATTATAACTAATAAAAATATATTATTACATAATATTAGTTAAATAATAAAAACCATAAACACATATATGTATTTTAAATTATTAAATTATTATTAATATATTAATAATTTTATTTATTAATTTATAATTCATAAATCAATAACTGAATACGTAATATAATTTATTTAATATTTTATTTATTTTTATCATAACTTATTAAATATTACAAATATTAATTATATATATATTAATAATTAACTATAAATATTTTAAAATATATATTACACTATACTCTAATGTATTCCGGAATATATATATTTTAATTAGAAAGAATTTTCCGTATATAAAATATTAAAATATTTATAATTTTTAATAATTATAATTGTTAAAATTATAAATAATGATTTTACTTTTTTGATAATTAAATGACTTGAATTAATTAAATGTTTTTAAAAAAAATATAAAGCATTTTTTCGTTAAGCGAAAATTTCGATAATATTTATTAATTTTTAATATTTTTTAAAATATTTAAAAAGTTGGCGTAACAAATGTTTCTTTAAATCGTTAATTAATATATGATTTGTTAACGTATAATTTATTATAATTAATTATTATATATGTTTATATATTATTATTTTATTATTAATAAAATAATATCGATATTAATAAGTTGTATAATTTATTAATTATTATATGATATATTTAATAGTTTTATTTTTAAAATAGTTTTTAATTTCTTAAGAATTTAAAAATTTAATAAAAGGTTCGTTATAAGTTACGTAAAAATAATATCTTTATTTTTATTATAAAAATAATTATTATATTCGATATATTTATTTGCTATTTTATTATTTTTCGCAATAATTTATGATGTATATTTAAGAATTGTTTTGCTTAATCATTTTATTGGCAAAAGAAATATGAATTTGAATATTTAATAAATCTTTATAATTATCTTATTATATTAATATTTTATTTTCCATGAAATATAATAAAGGTTGGTTAATAACTCTATAATTTACGTTATTAAAATATAAGTTAAATTAAATAAATGAAAAATACCGTTAAAATATATCAGATTACGTTTTAATTATTATGAAAAAAAATTAAATTTCTTTGAAGAATATTTATTAATGAAATCTCAAGAATTAAATTAAAATTTAATAATAATTTCATATAAATTATAAATATTTTTAAAAAGTTATTTATACTCTTTGAAATATTCAATTAATGAATTTATTTATAAACCTAAATAAAAATATTTTAAGGTTTTTTTATTAAATTTATCTGTAATTATTTCGGTGGCGAAAAATTACTATTAATTTTTATTTTTTGTTAGAATACATCATTTTTATCTTTATCAAATTAATTAATTATAAAATTGTGTTTGTTTTGTTTTATATTATAATAATATGATTTATAAAAAAAGTTAATATTCCTTAACAAATAAAATAATAAGGTTCGTAAGGAATCAAATTAAATCTTAATTTTTTAAATATTTTAATAAAGTCTTTTATTATAAAAAATAATTCTCTTAATTTATATAATCCTTTTTTAATTAAGAAAATATTTATTATATTACGGGTATTTTAGCGGTATTTTTATTTATATTTCCTAAAATAAATTAATTTTTATCAAGGCGTTTATAACGTTATATTACTTAAGTTTTAAATCGAATTTAACTGTAATAATAATTAAAACTTAAAATATCTTTAATAAAGAGAATTACGTATATATTATTATAAACGGTTTTAAATTCTTTTTTAGTTTTATAATAAAATATATTTTATATTTTTATAATTAATTATAGTTATTAAATTTATAAAAATACATTTATATTTATTGTAACACTTGTTTCCTTTTAAAAAAAGTAATTAATAGTTTCCTAAAATCCTATTTTTTTATAGTTTTATAAATTAGTCTTTTTTGATTTTACGAAATATTTGCTTTAACGAATATATATTTAGTTTCATAATTTAAATATTTCTTTATATATTAAAATATTATTGTTCCTTTTATTAAAATAACATGTATTTCGAATAATTAATTTTCTTAAATCTTTACAATTTATTAACTAATTATTGTATATATTTATAAAAAAAGATAAATATTTTATATTAAATATAGTTTTTTATATTTTATATTTATTGCAGATAATATTTTTAATACGGAAAATATAGGGAATTTTCGTTTATAACCCGTAAAATACTTTTGTTTTTCATTATTATTTTAAATTCAATAATATAAAGAAAACTTGAAGTTATTTTTATTTTTTCTTTTAATATAATAATTATAATAACTATTAAAATAAACGCGAATACTAACAATAATTTAAAATATGAAAATAATTCGCATATAACGGTCGTATAAATATACTTAATGTTTTGTAAATAAATTTGTTTTTTCTTAATTTGTACGTATTTTATATTAGTATTTTTAAAATTATTTTTCTTATTTAGCCGATAATTAACTTCTTGTATTTAAATCTGTATTTTCACTTGTAAATTTAATAATTATTATTTTAATTAAGGATTTTTACTTGTTAAAATAATTTCTGTAACCTTTTTTCTATAATATATAAAAAGTCGTTTTTTAAATTCTTAATATTATTAAAAAAAAACTTTTTGGTCATATTATATATTTTATATAATAATAGTTTAATTAAATAATAAATTTTAAACTTTATAAGTTATTATAAATCAATAATTAACGAAATAATTAATTTCGTTTTAAAATTTAAATTTTAAAATTTAGAATTCTTTTATAGTAATAATTGTTATAATATAAATTATATAACCGTATATTTATGAAAGATTTATTAAAGGTTTCGATTAAACCTTATAATATTATTTTTATATATTAAGTAAACATAATAAATTTCGTATACGTTTTATTTAAATAAATACATATTTAAATATATAATAATTTAAATATATTATTGTTTTAAAGATATATGCAATTAAAAACGACAATTATTTAAGGTTATTTTATATTATAATTACTTTTTTCTTAATTATATTTTTAAACGTTTTATATTTTTGTTATTGATTTATATATATTAGATTAAAAGGTTAAATTTAATAGTAAAACAATTATTAAAATATATTTGGTAATTAATAAACTTTTAAGATTTCGTTATTATTTTCCATTATTTATATGTAACAAATATTTGTTTTAATTTTTTAGGAGTTTTAAAAAATATTAAAATATTATAATTAATATATTTTGTTATCGATTTTCAAGGTAAATATCCTAGATAAAACCTAAATATCTATCGGTAATAAACATAACGTATCTATATTTTTCAAAATTAATTTTAAAATTTATAAAATCGATAATAATTTTTAATTTTAATCAAATTTCTTTTAGCTTATGGTGTATTAGTCTTTCAATTTTCGCTTTATTATATATTTGGTATTTAATTATTATAAAACCTTTCAAATAAACATTTTTTCGTATAAAACATTGATTAAATAATTATTTCACATCTTGGATATTTTAATTTTAAATATTATATAATGCCGTTGTTAATTTATAATAATTTCGTTATTTACAAATTATCGTTTCGTAGATAAATTATTAAAATTATTTCAATATTTATTATATTAATATTATCGATAATAGATTAATTGAATGTATTTATTAATATAATAATTATTTAATTATATTTATTTTAAATAAAAATATTAATTTGTTAATTATCTTATTAATAACCCTTTTTCAAGAATTACTAGGAAAATACCAAATTATATACGAAATTGTCGTAATATATTACGTTATATAAACGTAACGCTTTTATATTATTAAAGCTTCGATAAATTACATTAATCTTCCCGCATCTTTTAATGGGGACGAAATTATTATATAGCGTATATTTCATTATTGTATATAATAAATTTAAAAATGAAAAATCAAATAATTAATAAAATATGTATATTGTAAATATTAAGTTTAAAAATTTTATAGTTTTTAAAATTAAAAAACATTAATTATAACGTTATATTAATTAATAAATAAAAAATATACTAATATCTATCCTATTTTGTTTCAAAATTAATTTATTGTTGATATAATACGTTTTTCTATAAATTTAGATAAGCGGTTTATTTTTTTCTTTAACGATTAATTGGTAAAATTTCGTTTTTAAATATATATTATTATCTTATTATTAAAATAGAAATGTTTAAAATAGTTTATAAGAAATATACAATAATAATTAAATATTATATAATAATTAATTAGGTACGTTTTATAACGGATACTTTAAACGTTGAATTTTTAATATTTTTATTTATAAATATTTCGGTCCGTATAAGAACCTTTACGGTTTTCTTATTTTAGCTTACGGTTTAAAATCTTTTTTTACTATTAAAAACTAATATTTTTTAGATTTTTTTAATAAAGATTATTTAAATTAAAAGTTTTTTTAAATGTTTCGTAAATGTTAAAAATATTATTTTAATATTATATAATATAAATATGAAATAGGGTATAATTTAAAAGTCCCAAAAAATAATTATATTATTATTAATTTTTATTTTCTTTATTATTTGGAAAATAATAATTTATATTTTAACTATAAAAATTAATATTATATATAAATCATTAAGATATATAATTGTTATTTTCGTTTTTAATTTATATTATTATTATTTCAGAGTTATAATCTTTTATTTTTTTATAATGTATTCGTTTAAAGTTTCTTTGAATTTCCAAATCTATATTAATATTTTACAAATTTTTGATAAATATTAATTAGGAATTTGCTATTATATATTTTACTTAATTTGCTTAACTTAATGGATTATTTTCGTATATTTCGTTTTCAAAAAAATCTAATTTTTTAAATGGTTAAAAATATTAATTTTAATATTTATTTCATAAAATTATTAATATTTTTACGGAAAATATCTTATTTCCGATTTTTGTAAATATATACCGTAAAATCGTAATTATAAGTTTATTTATTTTCGGTCGTTATTTTAAAGATATTTAATAAGTAATTGATATAATCGATTTTTTGGTCATTTTTTCGAAAAATATAAATATAAACGGAAAACCGTTTAAAATATTAATTTATGTCGTATAATAAATTCCTTTTTTAACTAAACAATTACATTGGATTTTATAAATCTAAAAAATTATGAAAGATTTTAATTAGGATTAATATAATTTCAAATATTAAATACGTATATTATAAATTAAAATTCGTTTTTAAAAATATTTTCATTCTTAAATTCTTTATAAATAATAGAAAATGTTAACAATACGGTCGTTATTTTTATTATTAGTATATTGCTATAATTACAATTAATATATAATTTATATTATTTTAATAATAATTAATTAATTAATACATAACTTAATTAAATAAATAAAATATTTAATTATTAGTTATAATGGATATTAATTATAGATATTTTCAAACGCGTATTATATTTTAACGTAATTTAATTCTGCAATACATATATTTTAACTAAAAAAAACTTTCCGCATATAGGATATTAAAATACCGTTTGTTAATTAATATAATCGTTTTTAAAAATAGTAATTTATTAGGTTAAAACATATTAAGCTTTAATATTTGGTTAAACTTTTAATTATTAGAATTAAAGTTATTTTTATTTCTTTTTTTAAAAACACTAAATAAAACCAGCATTTTTGATAATAATATATAAACGGATTTCTTTTTATATAATTTTAAGTTAAATTTCGTTAACATATTATAAAAATTTGTATTGTAATTAATTAAAAATAAGATTTAAGTTCCGAAAATATAAGTTTTAAATTCGTTAAGATAATTTAATTATTTGCTAAATAAAAACGGTTGAATTATAAAAAATATTTAATATATAAATATAAATATTATTTTTGTTATAATTTAAATAATTTAGGTTTATAGTTAATTATTTTATTACGTAAATTCTATTTGTTATTATTAATTATAATTCGTTATTTTGATTAGTTTAATTTTTATTTAATAATTATCCCTATTAACCGTATTATTTAAGGTTAATAATTAATTAAAACTTTAATTATTATATATTTATATTACCGTTATTTCTAATTTTACATTAAGTGATTTTTGTAATTTGTTTTTGTTTTTTTATTAATAAAATGTTATAAAAAGTTTTTGAAAATATATTAATAGTTTTAAATTTAAGTAGAAAAAACTTTCCTAAATTATTAAACTTAATCGAAACCCTGTTTATAAACCTTAATGGAATTTATTAAAGGTATTTAAAACCTTCTAAACCCTTATTTTCCTTATAGTATAAAATGTAAAAAAAACTTTATCCGGCCAGTATTTCAGTTAAAACCGTATTGGAAAAAGGTTTGGTCCGCCAAATAACAATTATAAGCGATTACCAATTAAGATTCTTAGTTTTATATTTATCTTTTTACGATATCCTCGGTATGGAAACGGTTCCTAAGGCTAATTTACGTATAATTAACGGTAGTTATTCCGATAATATATAAAAAATGGGTTAAAATTATTATTTATATTTATTAGTAATATAAGTTTATTCCGATAAAACATATTAAAACATATTATTTTGCAATCTTTTATTTTTCTATAAATAAGCTTAATAATTAACCATTTTTAATTTTTAATTTTTTTTGGCTTAAGTAATAGTTTATTAATAGGCCCATTTTTTTCCGTAAACCTGTCGGCTTATATAAAAACTTTTTTATCGCAAAGCCAAATTTCGGTTATAATATCTTTTAACGTTTTGCCTTTATAAAGGGAATATTTATTCCAGAAAAGTATTATATTTAGATTTATCTATATTAATTATTAAATATATTTATATATGCCTTATCGGTATTAAGAATAAATTTATTATAAATTCCGTATTATTATTCAAAACGGTAACGTTACCGTTATGTCTTATTTGTAAACTCCTTTTCTAATAATCAAGACAAATGTATTTGGCCGTATTTACAAAATATTATTATATTATTTTTTTTAATTATAACGTTTTTATATTTATTTTCCGTTTATAAAAAACTTAAATTTAAGTTTAAATTATTAATGCCGCCTTAAGCGGAAAAATACTGATTTATATTAATAAATACATTATCTAAATATAATTTACATACTTGTTAAATTAATAATAATTTAAGTTTTTGCATATACAGTAAATAATCCGAAATAATAATTTTAATAACGTTATTTTTATTACGTATTAATTTGTTTTACAAATTATCCCGGTTTGTTTACGATCGGATTGAAAAATAATATTTATAATACATATTACAGTTTTTAATTATTTTAATAACGGAAGCGAAATAATAAAAGTACGTTTCGGCAGTAATATTAATATCCTTACTATAGGTAACGCGTAAAAAGAAATACTTTTATTTATAAATAAATAGACGATATATAAAAAAAGTTTAAATGTTAGAGGGGTTAAGGAAAATATTTCGGAAATTGCATAAATTTCGAATAATAATAATTTTAAATCAAAAAATATCTGGTAAAAAGTTAACGGACCGGTAAATATTTGAGAAAATTCGGATTGCGAAATTCTTTTGCCTGCGGATTTAAAAATTGGAGGTATTCTTTCCGTATAAAATATTAGCATTATTCATTTATTTGCTAATTTGGCCAAAATTTTCTAAATATCGACAACGGACATTACCCGGAATTTTTTTACCTAAAGAAAAAATTAATAAGGTTTCGGTAAAAAAAATATTTTAAAATAAACGTTATTATTAATGAAAAAACTTTGAAATTTTTATATTCTTCTTTTATTAACGGCCGAAACTTAATATTATTTTCCGGAATAATCGCGTTATAAAATTTATATTAATTTAATATTTACTTTCGGCGGTGGCGATTTCTTTTAAATCGGCCATAATAGGTATAAAAAAGGTGGAATTAAGAAAAATATTAATTAAGGTAATTATATTGCCAAATATAGCGGCCCTGGTGCCGGTTTAAAAGCTTTTTTATTCCGTACGTCCGGGTTTGTTTAAATATACGTACGTATTTATAAGGCCCGAAAGCAAGATATACGAAAAATAATTTTCGTAAACAATTCCAGAAGAAAAGTTTTTAAACGGAAAAATAAAATTAAATATGAACGTAATGTTTTTAATATCGGTAAATATAATAATAATTATTTCCTTAATAAGGTTATTGATTATAGCCCGAACTAAGGTCAATATTATAATTAATAAGTTACAATTTATGTTAAAAAATAAATAATATCCATGGAAATAGAAATTAAATAAAAAGCTATAAATTTGGGGAATATGAATAGCTATATAAAGAAAAAAATAAAATATTATAAATTATTTTTTAATTTCTTTTCGGACGAATACTAACTCAATCAAGATTAAAAATAAAACTATAAACCGGGTAATATAACCGAAATATTACAATAAAATATAATATAAGTAATATTATAATTATTTCGTAATAAAGCTGAATAATCTTATTTAATTGGAATAAATTCAAGTAATAAAATATATACGATTTATAATTAATAAAATACGATAATATTATCGGAAACTTTACGTTTATAATTCTTTATATTATACCTAGTAATAATAAATGTAATAAATCTTTTAATAAGTTAATTATAAATATTATTTTTGATGGTAATGAATTATAAATATTAATGAAAAATTATATTTATTTTTTATAATATCTGCTGTTAACGAATTAAGTCCTAATTAATTTAAAAAAATAAATAAATAATTTTATATTATTATTTATAAAAAAATCTTTAATAAGTTATAAACTTTTGAAAAATTGGAACGGACGTAAATACTTACGCCAAAAACCCTAAATATTAATTAGTAATTTTTGTACTGTTAAAGAAAAATGTTATAAAATTATTCGTTTTTTTCTTAAATATAATACGAACCTAAATTATATAATTAATACGGGTAAAATACCGTTTTATAAAATAACAATAAATTATAACATAAAACTAGTATATTTATCTTTTAAATATTATGCTAATATAACTATTACGAATATAAATTATTGAAACCTTTTTATAATTATTAAGTAAACTTAAAAAAGTTTATTTTAATTAAATTCGAAAATCCCTTAATTACATTTTGTCATAAAAAATGGATTTTATAAAATTTTAAAATATATCATCTAAAGATTTATCGGATAAAATAAAGCTTTATATTTATTTCTATATTTATACGTTTTAATATTATTAAGAAAACTTTTAATTTTACTTTAAATAACGATACGCCAAAATCCAGGATTTACTTTATTACAATATTTTTAATAATATTTTAAAAAAGCGTATTTAATAAGCAAAAAATTAGAATCTTTTTAGAAGAACCAAAATGGATTACGTTAAATAAAAAAAGGAAAAGCCGGTTAAAAATATTAAAAATAAATTCATTTACCGGTAACTGAGGTAAGTTATAATTTCTATTTTTATGGAAATCGGCTTACCTTAAATATAAGTAATATAAGTAAAAATAAAAGTTATTAATTTTAAATCTATTATATTTGGGTTAAAACATTCGGTAAAATTTAATTATGAAATTTTCGTTTTTAAATAAAAAATTTAAAAACAATTATGCTAATTAAATTAAATTTATTAACGATATGTTCCAGAAATATAAAATGGAAAATATTTTTATTCGGTTTGAAAAATTATTTTATTATGCAAATTCGTTTTTATTACTATGTTATTTATTATTTATAATTAAGCCCGCTTTTTATTTACTTAATAAAGTTATATATTATATTTATAAATTCTACCCGTTTATATATTGCCTAACATAAAACGATATTGATAAATATTTTTAAGAATATAAAAAAATAAAATTAATATGTAAAATCTTTAAAAACGCTGAAAAATAAATTTATTAATACTGATTAATATATAAATCTTATGTTATAATATATAATATTATTCGTAATATATCATTTTTATTATTTAAAACGAAATAGTATTTTAATTTATTATATATCTTTTATATCGATATAAAAACAAGTAAATATTTTAAACGGAAATTAGTCATTAATATAAGTAAATTTTATTTTAAATAAATATAAAATTTATAAAGTATTTACTTATTAATACCGAAATAAATATATATATTTTAAATATTTTAAATATTAAATATATTTTATTTTTTAATATTAAATAATATATTTTGACATAATCTTAATTACGTAATATATTAATATATAAAGAAAATATGAAAAATATATATATGAAGGCGGCTAAAACAACGCAAAATTAAATTTAATAGAATAGACGAATTTATTAAAATACAATTAAAACGGATAAAGGCAATGGGGAAAATTCTTTTAATGTATTTACTAAAGAAATTATTCGAAATTTTGTTTACATAATTAACCGTACCGAAAATCAATTACTAAACGTTAAATAAAATCAACTTAATTAATATACCTCCGTAATATAAAGTTAACATTTTACAAACTCTAAGAAATAATATACTAATTTTTTCAAATTTTTTAGTACTAAGAGAAATAGGCAAAATTATAATTAAAAATATGAAAGTTTTTATCCTGGGGAATAAATCCAGGATACGTAATATTATAATAACTTCAAGCGGAAAAACCTAAGTAAATAAAATATTTTATAAGTCAAAATTCTTATAATAAGGTAATTATAAATATAAGTAATTAATAAAAATAAATAATATTTTTAAATTAAATATTTTTTAAGTTTATTAAAAGGATATTAATTATCGTTATAGTTATTTTTTTAGAACAACTATATAAAAATATTTTTAATAATATTTTATAATTTAAAATAACGTTATCCTAAATCTTTTTTGAATTTATTTCTCGCTCTAAACTTATAAGATAGATTGTTTTACAAAATATTTATTTTATTAAACAAGATTTTAACTGATTAAATAATTATTTTCTTGATATTTTATTATATTTATCGTTAACATCATAAATATCACTTTTTAAATTAATTTATAATTCTATTAACGAAAATAATATAATAAAAAATATATTATTATAATAATTTTACAAAATTAATTAAAATCAAATTATATTCCCCTATTTATTAAAATTTTATAATAATGAATTAAAAGTAAAATACGTTAAAAACACGGAAATATTTATAAACTGAAAAATCGAAATATTTAACACAATTAAGAATATCCGAAAAGAACTTTAAATTTGGAACTTTATCTTAATTAAATCAAAAAATGTTATTCGAAATTTTTTTTATTCTTTAACTAAGAATGTAAATCTGAGAAGTAACTTAAATACGTAATAAAATTTATCGTTAAATTTTAAATAATGTTTCGATAAATATTTTGTATCGAAAATCTAATTTAAAAATATATAGTTAAAAATAGCCTTTAAATTAAAATAAAAATAAATTAATTAATTAGAAAAAGGTATTTAAAAAGTTTAAAATTTTATTAATAATATTTCCAATGACTTTAAATAAAGTTAATTAATTTATAACTTTATTATTACTTCGATATAAAAGAAGTTAAAAATACTTTTAACGAAAGGTATTATATGAAATAATAAAATAATTTCGTTTTTATATTTATCATTATGACCATTAATTTTATAAATTTATTTATATTCCGTAAAAAGTTTATTATAAATCAAAATATAAAAATATTACTTTGATTTACGACAGTATTATTTATAATTTCAATTAAATACTTTAAATATAAAAAGTAAAATATATTGATAAAAGTAAATTAAATAATAAAATATATAATTAATATTTTCCATAATTAAATTTAATTTAATTTGATATATTAATTTAAAATTTCATAACCGTAATAAAAATGATTATGTTAACGGCAATTATGTTTTTTTCATTTTGCTATTTCAAATTATTTTTAACATATATTATTTCTTAAACCGAAATATATTTTCTTTACTTATAACTAATATTTTAAAAGATAGTTAATTTTAAAAAAAAATTAAAATTATACGAACTAATATTTAAATTTTCCAAAGGTATAAGAAATTAATAATTATTAAGATTTCGCATTAGTTTCTAATAAATTAATTTATAATAATAATTACGAACGATAAATATCGAAAATAAAAAACGCTACAAATTAAAACCGGTAAAAGCAAATTTATAAAAGGAAAATTTATTATATTAATAAATTTAAATAATAAAAGTAGCATATTTTTAGTTTAAGACAACAAATATTTAAATAATGAAGAATTATAATAAATATATTATTTTTTTAAAATATACGCCTTCGAAATAATATATTTTATTTTTTAAATTAAACCATAAAATTTACCTTTTTATCTTAGCCCAATAAATTATATTACGTGACTATTTATCGTTACAAAATAAAATACCACTATATATAATAAGAAAAGCGAAATACTTTATATTATTAAATATTATAAAAATTAAATTTTATTTTACGGTAATATTACTTCATAATATAATAAAAGTTTAAATTCGGAAAAAATAATAAATAATATATCCGCAATACGGATATCTTAGCCCCTTTTATTAAAAAATATCGTTACCTTAATAAAAGCCGGTAAACGTTATTTTGCAAAATTAGGAATTTAATATACATCCTTTTTTATAATTATATATATCGTATATCTAATATAAATTTGCAATATAACTTAATTTAAGTAAAATTTAGATTTAAACTATTAGAATTAATTAAATCCATTATTATTAAATAATTAAAATATTTTATTATTTTATTAATATATATATAAATATAAATTATAAATATATTCTTTATATGTATGAAATAACTATATTAATTTATTTATGCTTATATAACATATACGTAATAAGGTGATATATATTTTTGCCCGGTTTATATAACTTTAAAAATTAGCCGAACCTTAACGAAAAACGGAAGTTTTCAGGCTGGCTAAAATACGAAAAAGAAGTCGGCAATAATAATAAGCGCATTTAATTTCTTAATTCATAATAAGAATAAAAAGTTTTTAAAACCTTATTAAAAGCTTAGGGTAATCCTAATAAATAACGCTTAAAATAATAGTTATTATATCCGTGTTCATTATACCTTTTTAAGTTACTTATAATCCCGATATAAGCCCAATATATATATATATATTTATATTAATTATATTCTCATTTAGTTATTAATATTAATAATGTAATAATATATAAATATTTGCTAGCCACATATTACTTTATCATTATATTAATATAAATTAAAAAATTAAAAGTTAAAAATTACTTTATTATAATAAAATTATAAGGAAATTTTTTAATCGTATAAAGATACTGGGAATTATGGCCTTATAAAACGTTATATCATATATAAAAATATATATAATTAAAAAACATATATTAAAAGTTACATAATTTTTAAAAGGTTCTAGTTAAAAAGTAAAAATTATAAATCCTTTTTTTATACATGTAAATATAGTTATAGTTAAGAAACAAAATACCAGGGGTATGTAAAGTTATTTTATTTTAATAAATAATTAAATTAAATTAGATTTAATTAAGTTTAATATATTTTCCTAATGAATAGGAGTTAACAGCCAAAGTCTTTACGATATTAAATAAATATTTTTAAAAGAAATAGGGTAATATTTACAATAAAAATAAAAAAAATAAAAAGTGAAGAAAATACGTTATAAAATATTTTTTACGATATAGCTCCGAAGTTTCTAAAAAAGGTCGAATATATACCTTTAAATATTAAAACTTAATATTGTATTATGAAATTATAAAGATTTTATAAAAATATTCTTTTATTAATTTTGTGTTTAAATTTATTTAAAAATAAAAATATAAAAACAGTAAAAGAAAAAATAAAAAAAAGAGAAATAATAATTTTTCGTTATTAAATAACGCCTAGGATAAATTAATATTTTTTAAGTTTTTTTTCGTTTTAAAATAATATCTTAAAGATTTAATAACTTAACGAATTCTTAATATTATTAAAGTTTTAAAAGTTTAATTAAGTTTTCTATTATTATAATATTAATCAATTTTCATTTAATTTTTTTATTTCGTAAACTTTGCGAAATTAATTATTATAAATATTTATATATTTAAATTTCGTAATTAGGCGTATAACTTCTTTAATAATTAGCCGTATTATTTATTTCTTATTTACTTAAATAATTAATTAATTTTTTTATTTTAAGCCAATAACTTTAAATAATTTTAATATAAAAAAGGTTTTTTTTTATAATTTGTAATAAAATTAATAATTGAATCTCCGTATTTCAAATAAAAATTATATTTTACTTATTAAATCTTTATATAATAAGGTTATCGAAAAATAATAATATAAATTTTTGGAAATTTCTCCAGTTAAACCTATCTGTAAATAAAATGTTTTTTGCATATAAATTATTATTATACGTTAAAATCTTCATTATTTCCAAATCTTAAAGTTAAGATATATATAGAATAAGCATAAAAAATAACCTTATTAATAGCGTTAAAATACGTAAAGCTTGGATTTTTGCAATAACGAAATAAATGGAAAATAGATTTAGCAAAATCCGGGCGAATAATAATAATTCCGCAAAATAAATTTCTGATTTCTTCGAAATATAACTTTTTAAATGTTATTAACGTTTTATTTTAATACCTTTTAAGGTTTTTTGATTTAAAAATTTTAAAATAACGTTCTTTGAACTTAAATAATTTAAAACATACACATAATTCTTTTAATAAGTATTTATGATAATTGTAATTGTTGAATTACGTAGTTTTGCAAAATACGTATTTTAAGAAATTATTATAAATTCTTTAAGTTATTAATATTGAAATATTATTTTCATTTTGTAGGAAATTTCTAATATATATTATATTATAAATTTTATATATTATGATTATATTGTTCCCGTAATGAAAGATTGTTAACTAATTATTAATTATAATATATAAATTATTTAAAACGGACTTTAATTTTAGTTCCTTTAATTCTGCCATTAAACCTTATTATTATAAGAACAATAATCGCCTTAAGTTATATAACGTTTTTCGGAACTTTAAACAAAAGTCCGGGCGCACGAATCTTTATAAAATATATATATATATTAACTTATTAAGGTTATTATACCGAAATACATTAACGGTATTAAATTAACGAATTTTAAGGTTAAATTAGGTTATAATAATTATAAATATACGGAAAAACTGTTTTATTAATATACAGAAATAGGTATTAAAATCTTTACGAAATTAAAAATTATTACCGATAATTATTTTAATTTTAAACCTTTAAAACATTTTGTATTTATTAAATGTATATATAAATATTTATATTAATAAATAATATTATAAGGATTTACGCTTTAAACTAGGTTTTCGAATAAGGTAATAGTAATTAATTATTTTATCCGATATATTTAATTTTATTTTGTTTTCGTATTTATTTTTTTATTTTTAGCGTGCTTATATTATATAATTTTTTGTTAATTCTTAAGGATAATAAAAAGGTTAATACGATATAAATGATTATGTTTAATTATAATCGACAAAACAACGTTAAAAACGGTTAAATACGTATTACCTTTTTTAAATTCCGATTTATAATTAATTTTAGCCGAAAATAGTTTTTTTTATTTTATATATTAAAATTGATAATAATTATTTTATTTAAAAAATTTGATTCTATACGTTATTGCCATAACTAAAAAGGACCTGGTAATATATTTTAAGTTTTGTGTAATAATAATATATAATATTATTAATATTTTTCTTTAAATGTTGGAATAATTTCTAGTATACGTAAATAAAATTGTTTAGCTTTACGTTTCGAATTATCCGTTTTATTAATAATACTTACAACGTTTTCTTGGAATTATTATTAATTACCGCATTGAAGGAAATTTTATCTGAAATAACTTTATAAAAATTATTAAATTTTATTTTTTTAATTTTTTAATGTTTTAATTAAGAGAATTTATAATTATTATAAGAATATCGTAAATAGTTTTTTTAAGTTCGTTTTATTTTTGCCAAATTATTTACCTTTTTAATAATACATCATTTTTAAGGGATTATGATTAAAAATAACTTGAAATATTTTTAAAAAGGTTATTATTATAAATAAAATAAAGATATTATTAAATTGGTTATTTCATTTTATAATTTCGAACGAAAATTCTTTTTATTTGTTTTAACATTTTTTCATTTTGTTAAAAATAACGTCCCTAACAGTAGTAATACGTTATTACGAAAAGGTCCATACCTAATATATATTATTAATCACGTATTGTAAAAAATAACCGATATACGCTTTAACATCAATTTTTTAAGCATTTTATATCTCGATAAATAATTTTCGTAAATATATAAGTTTTTAATCTGAAATATATAATATTTGTTATATTTGCCTTTGAACCTTTTTCTGAATTAAAGGTTTTATTTTTTTTAATTAATTATTCGTTAAGAATTTAAATAAGAGTTTTTTAATTTAAATGTTGAATAACTATATAATTAATAATATATATAATTAGTTTTATAATTTCTGGCGATAAATTAAAAAGGAAATTATTATTAATAATTAAGTAACGTATTTTCGTAATAATTATATCTCTGGCAGGTTTTTAAACGTTTACGGATTTTTTGATATATAAAGGCGAAAACATTTAAGATATATATTTATATCGAAAAACTATTTTCGAAATTTGTTCCCGAACAAAGGTTTAACGTTTAATATAATAAGTTTAATTTTAATATAATATTATTTTTTAGGAAAATTATTATATATCTTAAAGTAAATAAAAAATATGTTTTCCATTTTAAAATATAGTTAATTTTATCTTTAATAATTAAATAAATAATAATTAACGTTTTCGTATATCCGTCGAAAACGTTATTAAATTCGAAAAAACAAACGTATATTATATTAAAACATTTATTTTTTTAACCGGTTATTATTATAATATTTCCTTTTACGGTTTAATAATTTTATAATTTTAATGTTAAATTACTAAATGTAAATAAATATTTATTCCGTTAATTATTTATATTATTTTCTCGAAAATATATAGATTTAGATATATAAAATTTTAATACAATAATATAACATTTTCTACAGGTTTTAAAAAAGCCTAAAATTATTATTATAAGTTTTTGTGAAAAAATTCATTTAAAAAGTAAAGTTTTTTGAATTAAAAATTTCGGAACGAAAAATTCGGTTTTACTTTCGAAAAAAGTTTTATTTTTTAAGTTACTTTTATTTTCCGGCATAGAAATACTAAATCTTTTAATTATTATAAAAGTTAGTAAATTAATATGATCATTATTACTTTCCGGTATTATTTTAATATAATATATAACAGGTTAATATTTAATTCAATTAATTATCGTTATTTTCTTTTTTAACGTTTTATAATATATAATACTGGTTTATTGAAAAGATTTGTACGAAATTCAGTTAATATGCATTTTAAAAATATATAAATAATTTTTTGAAAACAAAAAGATATTAAACCGTTTTTAACAGTATAATAAACGTAACTTTTCGTATATTTTTACTTACGATATCAAAATACTTTCTTTCGATTAAAATATGTTTATTAACTTTTGGTAAATATAAATTAAAAACATAAATCTTTTTAAATTTTATTTAATAAAAATATTGTTAACGTATAAATTTATAAAAAAACCTTATTACGAAAAATATTAATTCTAATTAAAAGGCTTATAATTTATTTTCTTTTTATAAAATTTTAATTCTTTTCTTTTATTAAAATTGTTTTTGAAATATATTTATGTATTTATGTTTTAATCTTAAAAAATATTTTTTTTATAATGCTACTTTAACATAAAGCGGTTATTATTATTACCATTATCGTTATTCAGGTTATTATTATTCCAGTAATTATTATTTTAGTTATTTAAAGATATATCCGTTTAATTAAGAATTCTTTTATTTAAGGTAATATCAAACGTTTTTTATAATAATTATTTTACGGTAATGTCTTAAATCTTTTATAGCTATATATAATTTTAGAATTGTTTCACGAATTCTTGTACAAATAAAAACTTAATACGATCTTTATTTTCGAATATACCCTTTTTTATTTTAACCTTTTGAGTATCACAAAAATCAGGTAAATAACTATTTATAATTTTAAAAAATTTAAAATAGTCGTAATAACTTATAACGATTAGTATTTTAAATTCCGCAATTCTAATATATATTTTCTAATATATAATAAATAAATAAATATTTATTCATATCTTATTAATTTTCGACCTATATTTATATTAAATATTGATTTCGTAAATTCGGACGTTAATTTTAAATTTAAATTTGTTTTTTTTAAAATAATTCGTTTTTTTCGAAACGTAATTTGTTTTTTACTATATTTAATAATAATTCCAAAAACCGGATTAATTTAAAAACGTATAAATTTTAGTAAGTATATTTTCTTAAATAGTATATTAAAATTATTGTTCATTATATAGCTTTAAGGCCTTTTCGAATATTAAATAATTCCGATTAGTTAAATATATTAATTAATTATTTTACTATAAAATTAATCAAGGTTAAAAAAATTAATATTATTAATAAAAGTAATATTTCAGTTACATTAAAATTAATATATATTGATAATATGTTAATTTTCGTATTAATGTAAAATTCGAATATATCATATTTTTTAAAAGTTCATTTTTTAAATAAATACTTAAAAATATGTTTTAAAACATTCTTTAAGGTTTAATTAAATAATTACAATTTCAAAAATAATATAAACAATAAACGGGCTAAAACAATTAAAAACGTAATAATTAAATAATAAATATCCTTAATAACGAAATAATTAGTATGTTACAAAAATAATAATACAATTCTGAATAGTTTTAATAAAATATATATAATAAATATATTAAAATGCGGTTAAGAAAATATGGACCAGGCTTATAATTATAAACCATTGTTTTATATATAAAAATATATATAATTTAAAAGAATATATATTAAAAATTATATAATTTCTAAAAGGTTTTAATTAGGAAATACAGGTAACGGACTTTTTTTTAATTTATGTAAATATAATTATAATTAAAAGAAAAAGATACCGGGGATATATAAAGTAATTGTGCTTCAATAAATAATCAAATTAAATTAAAGTTTAGTTATTTGATTAATTTTAACTAGGTTCAATAAGTTTTATAGGCCTATATTAAAAGCGGTGTTTTAAATATGGTTGCCTTTAAATTAAATATTGATTATTAACTGGCTTGCTGCTATTAGTATTGTGAATTACGGTTACGTAATTTATGCAAATCGGGAAATCTTAGAAAAAAGGATTTCCAGTTTTAAATTCTAATTTTTTTTTGGATAATTATTTATTAATTTACTATATTTCAAGCTGATAAATATATCTTTATTATACGTATTGTGTAATATTTATATAATTTATACAAGGTCATAAAATAAGTAATTATTATAGGATAGGCTTTTTTAAAAAATAGGAAAATAAATATAAAAATGTAACCCTCTATGTTTTTTAAAAAAAAGAAAAAACTGTTAATTAATTAGGTATATATTAAAGTACCAAACACGGAATAATTAGTGTTTAATGAAAGTATATATATTCCATTATTAAGTTAAATAAACAATATAATTAATATTTATTGTCTTGAATAATTAACAATTATTTTTAAATTAATATAAATTATATATTAATTATAATTATAAAATTAATATTTTGAATTATTAATATTCGGGATAGATTAACCCAAGAAAAGAATTTGTCATATAATTCTTAATATTTTTCGATAAAATAATTTAAATAAAATAATTATAATATATTACAATAATCTAAATTAATCGGATATTTATTCGTTAAATATATTTATTATTTTTTTATAAATACATTTATTATGTTCGAATTTATTATAAACGTTATATTTCTGTTTTTTCGTCTTAATCCCTTTATAACGATTATATTTAATTATTATTAATTGTATATTTTTTATTATTATTTTATTTAAATTCAAAAAACTTATTTTTCTTATATAATCAATATTTTTTTCGTAAAGCCGTTGATTTTTAATATTTGAACATTTGTTAAGGATATAATGTATTTCGCGTAAATAATAATTTTTTTAATAAAACTCTTTTATATAATAATATTACGGCATTTTTCGTTAAAGAATTAACTAATTTAATTATTTTTGACGGCGAATTACCCTGGTAATTTTTAATTTTCTTTTGTTTTGCAAATAACGTTTCCGTTTTACTATTTCTCAAATATTTTTAGAAGTTTTTGCGAAAAGAAAAACGAAATTGGAGAAAATAAACGGCGATATAATCGGTATAAATATAATTGGAAAAAATTCCAAATCAGATAAAATATTATGAAAATCAAATAAAATAAATACAATTTTTATAAATCCGGTTCTAATATTTTCGTATATTATAATAATTTTAAACGCGTTATAAAAACCGGCGAAAAAAATGTTTTTTCGCAATATAAATATTATAACATTATATTAAGTTTTCGATACAAAGCTAATAAACGCGTTTTAAAGTAAAAACATAAAATATATAAAAAATTTAAAACTAATAAAAAGAAATAGATAAATATATAAAACATCATAATATCGTTATTTCTATCATATCTTGCGAATTTTATTAAATAATAACATTTATAATTATTAAAAATAAAAACATATTTTAATTTTTTATACGTATTTAAATATATTTATCAAAATATAAAAGTTATTTTAAATCTAATTCGTTTATTACTTAATTATTATTATTTAATATTATAATTTAATAATTTCATTTATTTTACAAATAAAAGAATTTACGAAAATAATAATTTCGACCTTAATTAAAACGTTACGTAATTAATTTAAAAGTTTTAAGGTATTAAATATTTTAAATCTTTTAAGCAGGCAAAGAGTTTAAATAATTTAATAAGTTTAAAAATTTAAATTGCTTAAATCCCTTAAGTTAAAATACAAATATTTAAATTTATTAATCTTCTAATTAAATAATATGAATATATAAAATTTATTAATATTAATTATTTATAATATTATATTAATTTTAATATTAAAAAATATAATATATTATTATATTTATTTTTAAAAGTTTTATAATATATTTCTTGATACATATTTAGTAATTTAAGGTACACTAATTAATGACTCCGTTTCATTATTACACGTTATAATTTTTGTTTAATGAAATCGTTAAATCTTATATAATACCTTTTTAATCAAAATATGGACCAATATTTAAATATCTTTTGTTATTATATAATATGAAGCCAAAAGTGAGGAATTCGAAGAACAAATTTAATAATTCGTAAGATAAACGGTAATTATATTAATACGTAGCATTATATTATAATATAACGCCAAAAGGTTTTAATTTTATAATATATAAAAAATGTTTAAAATTTCCTTATTTAAATACGAATATATTTTTATTTTTACGATTTAAAGGCACACGTTAATAGAATTCGCGTTATAATAATTTTTCTTATAGGAAAAGCTTGAGACTAGTTTAAATTAATTATAAGGGATTACATAAAAAATATAAAGATAACTTTAAAAAAATTAAAGGCCAATTTTAAAAATCCGGACGAAAAATAAATGGCCGCGTAACAAGTCTTAAATTTTCAATAAAAAAAACCTTTATCGATATATGTTATTGATTTAAGGAATACTATAACAAAAGTCAAATAAACCGATAATAAAAGTAATAATTTAATTAACATATTTTATATAATATTAAAAGATAACGTTAAAAATAAGATTATTAAGCTTTTAAAACTTAAAACTTTAAATGAATATATTACCGAAATTATCAAAATTAATAATAAGGTATATAAAGAACGTTTGAAATAGAAATAATAATATATTTCAAAATATTAAACATATTTAACAAAGTAAACAAGAAAATACATTTTTTATTTTCTATGGCATAATACCAGGATTTATAGAATTTGAAATAAAGTAAAAAAAAAAAACTAAAACCAAATTAAATATTTTATTGACAACAAAATAAGGCATAAGGCCGCATAATATAAGATACCTAAAAAACCCCGTCTGAATAACTAGATACCCGTAACGGAAATATTATTTCAACATAATTACAAAAACAATAATAAAATCATTAATATAATTTAGGCCTAATACGAATAAGAATTATTATAATGAGAAATCTGATAAAAACTTATAAAATTAAGAAACTAATTTAATAAATGCTAAAATTATAATAACAAAAATGATAAAGATAATTAAAGAAACATTAAAATTACACAGAAAAATTGGCCTTTAAACCTTTAATCAATATATCAAAATATATACCATGTATTATTAATTAACAAAAATATCCCGGTTACGAAAAATAAAAATAACATATTTATAAAAAGATTATCAGTATATATTATAAGCGATTCGACTTTCCGAACCGAAGCGGAAATAATAAAAATAGTAAATAATAATATCGATATTTTCGATTTATAACTTTAAAAATAGTATTTGTTAATTAGCTAGAGTACAAAATTAACCCGAAAAAAACAATGCCCGTAAAAAAATCTTTTTATTATAAATAATATAATTACTTATTATAGCGTTGTATGTTTTATGGGTTTTTGGAAAATATTTTATTATTATACGAAAAAAAAGTTATTTAATAAGTACGTGACGTTTATATATATATAACGAAACGGCAGCTTAAATAAGTTATTTTAATAATCCCGTAATAATAACCTTTTTTAATATTTAATTTAAATAATATAAAAGAAATAAAAAAAATAAAGATTTTTTCCGGATTCGAATTTTAACTAATTAATAACGTATTAAATATTATAAAGCGTTATAACGTTAATATAACATACGTACAATATAACCGAAATAAATCCATATTAATAACCGCATAATAAAATACCGTATAAAAATATATAACTGTAGTTCCGGTATAAAAATAATAATATTATCGTAGGGGACATTATTAACCCGATTGAATTTTGCTATATATCGGCTTTTCTTATTTTTGCGATATAAATACCAGATTTCCTTTAATTTTTATTCCTTATTCTTTTTCGTTATTTTTATAATGCCTTTTTATTTCCCGTTTTATAAATCTTTTTATTATAATAATATTTTCCCGGCCTTATATTATTTATATAACGTCCGTTTACGTAAAACGGCTATATATAAAGTATTTTAAATATATTTTTTTCATTTATAATACCAATATTAAAAACTATATTTTTATTACCATTTTATATTCATAATAATAATAAAATATATATTACATATTAAATATCGAAAAATATATTAATTAGTAAATTTTATATATTATAATATAAACGTCGTATTTACGGGATATTATTATCATATTAACCTTTTGATATATAATCGGTAAAAAGTATTTAAGATAATTCTTTAAATTTATATACCTTTTTTTATTAAATGGATTCTTATTTTAACGTCAATTGCAATAAGAATAACGAACCTATTTTTAACGATAACGGCCACAAAATATATATATATCTTAATAATCTTCATCGGGAATTTTATAAGGCGGTATTCCGATTTTAGATTATTTTCGAAATGGCCAAAATATTTATTATATTATGTTAAATAGGATAAATAAAAAATATTAATATCCCTTAATTATAATTATATCCTTAATATTATTTATAAAAAAACAAAATGGATTATTTTCCGTATATTATCATCCGATAAACCTTAATATAAATTTATAATTTTTATTTCCTAAATAATGCCGTAAATATATCCAACGTATATTTTATAATAAAACGATATTTTTTTATACTAATAAAATAATATTTCAATCGTTATTTAAAAAATAATTAAATATTATTTAATTATTAATAACGAAAAAGGTTATTTATAAATATTACTTAAATAGGTTGTTTAAAATACAATATATATTATTATTTTTATATTTTTTAATTCCGGTTAAACGAATATCGATATTACGATATTAATTTTATATTTAAATAAGTTTTAATTATTATATTATTATCGTAATATTATATTTCCATTTACAGTTATATCATTTTATGTTATATAATTAATATAATAATATGCCGTTATTTAATTATTAATTTTTGTAATTTAATTATTTATAATATTAATAAACTTAAAATATATTTATATGAATTTTAATACAATATAAATTTTATTATAATATTATTATAATATTAATTTAATATAATATCGTTTTATATAGATTTTACGTTATTTCTTTTTATTATTTTAATAATATTTAGTATTAATTAAATAATTTATATTTATAAGTATTATTTTTATAAAATCTAATTATATTAAAATTATATCACTTCAAATTTAGAACCGGTTGCTACATAACGCAGTATAATTACGGTTATTTAACCGTATATTAAAAATTATATTTAATATTTTTAAAATTTAAATTATTTTTAAAATATTATTTTATATTTTTTATATTATTGATATTCGTATTAATAATATTTTCGCCCAGAATATCCTATTTTCCGTTTCTTACTTTGTATTTTAGGAAATTCGGTTTATAACGTTAAATTAATGAAATATAAAAAATTAAAAATAACTTATATTATACCAACCGTATTATAATTATAAAACGAAAATATATTTTAACAAATACGAAAAAGCTGATTTATTTATTATTTAATTAATGGTTTAACCGGTTTAACGTTATATAAAATATATTAAGTTAAATCCGTCTTTCTTGGCAAACGTATCGATATCGTTATAATATTAATTAATTTATTTTATATACCGATTTACATTTCCGTTATTTATATTTTAATTTGTTTATGTAATTTATTGCTTTGATATACCTTTTTTGTTACGCAAGCATTTTAAGAATTTCGAAAAATTATTATGGTTCCATGTTTAAAATAAGATAAAAACCATAATTAAAAAAAATAACAAAACGTTAATAATTTTGAATGTATAATTACTTTTAATTAATTCGGTCAAAAATTTAATTTATTTAATTATTTTAATTCAACGAATACTAATTTTACATATATTATATTATTATTATATTAATAAGTTTCGTTTAATTATTAATTTAAAAAAACAAATTATGAAAATAGGATATATAATATTTAAATATTAATTAACTTTTTGTTTTAAAAAAGTTAAAATAAATTATATATTATAATCCGATATAATTATGATTAAAATGCCGTATAGGCAATATATATTAAAAAGGAAAATATTAATACAAATAGCTATCAATATATTTTTAAAAGAGATAAAATAACGCATTTTCCTAAATCTATTATATATTATAAAAATATATTTATAAATATATCTTATTTTTTTATAAAAAAGAAAACGATCAACGTAATTTATGGAAATATTATTTTATCAGCAAAATAAATAATATAAACGGTTTAAAAAGTTTATCGACAAGGTTTTAAACGTTGTAATACGGTAATAAAGTTAATAACTCTATATGAACGTAATTATATCCCATAATAAACGTGATTAACAGTATTTTTGTTATAATAAATTATATATTTTAAAATATTTTATATAATATAAATATTATATTATAATTATAATAAATTATTTATTATTTTAAAATTTTATCGTTTAATATAAACATTTATTTTTAATATAAATATAGTTTTATATTGTTTTATAACCGGTTTTCGTAATTTTAAAAGTTTTACGGACATTTGTTTGAAACCGTTTATAAGTTAAATTTCTAAATACTGTTAAAATGTTTTTAATTAATTTAAATAATTTATAAACGTTATTAATTAATATGTTTATCGGCTAGTTTACAGTAATAACGTATGTTTTAAAAGAGATTTTTTATTATTCGGATAAAAATATTATTTAATATTAATATGTTATTTTATTGTGAATTATTTTATAACGGTTTATAAATTAAATACCATGTTTACGTAATAATACGTTTAGGATTATAACTTTTTTCCCTAATTTAGAAATTATTTAAAACCGAAAATTGTTACGGAATTTGGATTAATATATTTAATATTTATTTAAAAGTGTTATAATGGGGAAATATGATAAATTTGTATAATCGGTAAAAACCTATATGGGTCTTTTGGCTTTTTATATTTCGGAATATTATTTTTCGAAATTTTTAACAATATTTAATAACCTTTTAAGATAAATTCTATAATTATGTTTTATGACATTATATTTTGTTAAAAAAGGGCGATAAGTTATATAATGTTTAATATATTATATTATAAAAATTAAATGTTTTGAATTTTTAATCGCAAATATCGATTCTTAAAATTGTTTTACGACAAAAATCGTAATTTAATAAAATCCGTGTCGAAAAAAAAATTTTTTAAAATGTTGAAAGGCCGTTATGGCATTTTCTATTAAAAATATATTTATTTCGTTTTATTCATTAAAGTAATTAAAGACTTTGTAATTAATAAAAAGCCTTTTATAAATTACCGGTAAAGATTTACGAAACCGAAAAAATATTTTTTTAGAAATATTTTATAAACTTTTCATTATTAAGTACTTTTAACCTTTTAAAATATATAATAATACCGTTAGGAAATATTATTAAATTTAAATACCCTATTTTCGTTACGTTAAACTTATATTTCCAAATATTTATTATTAATTTTATGTTTGCCAAATGACGGATTATATCGTAAATATAATCCTTTTAGTGTTTTCTTTTTAATTATAAATTTATATATTATTAAAATAAATTCTAATATATTTATATAAAAACTTTAATAACGTTTAATTAATATAATTTTAAAACAAATTTACAACGATTATGATGCCGAAATTTAAAATAAGTTTTTTAAATAAGCCGAAATAAGTTATAACGGTTATTTTTTATTTATCCTTAAAGGGAGTACGTAAATAAATAAAAATCGTAACAATATTAAATTTCGTAAATGCCCGTATTAAATAACAGATATTTAAGGTTTCCTGTATTAAAGAAATAATATAATAGTTTTTTATCGTAACGTTATTAAAATTACAGTAATTAACGTAAATACGTATTTTATCTTTTGCAATATTTACGAATAAAATAAGATTTATTATTAAAAAATTATTAAGGCGGATAAAGGTTTTTTAAGTAATTATCGATATATTTTTATATTATTAATAATTTATAAACCATATAATTTTCGCGTAGTTATACAATAACAGTTAATTTAAAAATAATTTAATTTTATATTCGGAAAATTAATCTAATAATAAAAAATTGATATTACGAAAAACGAATATTTTTATTAAATTATAATATTTTAATAATAAAAATTTAAAAATTTCGGTTATAATGATTTATAGTTTGCGGTTAATATATTTTTATATATTTGTTTTGGTTGTACCACGTAATTAAGGCGGTTTCGTTATTTATTTATAAAAAGTCCGTAATTTAAAAAAAATAATATTTAGATCGATATTATTATTTTAAATAAACATATTATACCAGATTACGGTAAACGTTAATAATATTATTTCATTTATAAATATTAATTAGAAAACTAAAATAATAATTTTGCAAAAGATATTTATAAGGCCAAAAAATATGATTAAAAATATAAAATTTATTATTATATTTTTTATTGTAAAATGTTAAAAAAGCTAATAATACGGAATAATTGTACTATTATAAATACAAATTTTAAATAAGGTAAAAAAGCTAAAAAAATAAAGGGTAGTTTTGCCGATAACGGAGAAACTAAAAATTCCGATATTATTTCGTTATTTATACGTATTATCTTTATTATTTAATTAAATAATAAGTTATATTTTCGAAATTAAAATAACTCGAATATAACGGTAAAACTATTAAGGGATTATTAATAAAAATAAAGTTTTTTATAATAAAGCTTATAAAGAATTATATCATATAAATTGTTATAATTAAACCGGCTTTAATTTTCTTTATTAATTTAAATTAAGAAGATTCCAAATTTAAATAATAAAATATATTATTTTAATATATAAAAGTATTATTAAGAAATATTATAAATAAATATTTATCATTTATTATAAATTATACCGGTAATATTATATTATTTTTAAATTGTAAATAAAATAACATAAGGAAATATATTAAAATTCATACAATGTATATATTGATTTATTTTATTATGATGTTAATAATTGAATAAATATTTTTAATTACGATTTATTTTAAAAATAACCTTTTTTTATATTACGTTAATATTTGGTTATAATATCATAAGTATTACGCTAATTGTTATAAGTTATAAGTGCCGGTTAAAACATATAAAATATTTTTTTTCGTAATATATATAAAATTTAACTTATATTAACGTTATTATTTTTGGTTAAAAGAATGGTAAAGCCTGGTAATTTTGATTATTACCGTATTTAATTATATAAATTCGGGCCCGAAAAATATTAAGATATTTAGCAAACGTTATAATATTATTTTATTAATAATTTAATTTTCGGCCATCTATTTACGCAAAGTTTAAGTTGCTATATTATTATAAAAGGTTTTGAAAAACCGTATTACTTTTAATTATATTTTGAAATAAGGTATTAAATATATGTTCTAACACTTTTTTAAAATACCTTATTAATTTCTTATTATAATATAATAACGTATAAAGTTTACAGTTCCCGGTTTTAATTAGTTAAATATATAAAGCTGCCGATAAAAGCGGTAAATATTATTAAACCTTATTTTAAAATTTAAAATTCTATATAAATTTAGATTAAAATGTCAATAATAAAATAAATTTAATTTAAAAATAATAATACATTAATCATATTCAGTTATTTTTATCGTTATATTTTGGGATTAATAAATTATGATATTTTATTATTAACTTTATTATAAATTTACAAATAAATATTATTTTGAAACTGCTAAATTATATATATAATATGGTTTATACTTAAGAAATAAGCGTTTTAATTAATTACAACTTTTAGACGTATTAAGAAATATTAATTAATATATTCTTTTGACGGATTATCGAATTCTTAATATTATTTGTAAATATAAACCGTTTAAAGTTATAAAAACGGTAATTATATGTTTTTTTAAAAAAGGTATATTGTAAATTTATTCAAATTAAATAACATCGGGTTATAAGATTATTATAAACAAAATATTAACGAATAACGGTAATATATTTTTTAATCATAATTCGTTATAATAAACGTTTTACGGTAATTAGGTATTTCCGTAAATAAAGATATTTAAAGACGGATTATTCCGTTTATCGTAATAATTATTTTATAATTACCAAATATTTATAAAATTAATTTTGTTTAATTATAACTTAATTTATAATATTTAAGCGGTTATGAAATTAATATCTTTTATATAATAATTACGTTATATTCGTAAATCGTTTTTTATTTTCAGTATTTTCGTATTTTGAGCGTTAAGAAAGTTTTTGTAAAATTTATAAAAATATTTTTACATATTTTGTTTTAAAAATATTAATATTGTTCGAAAAAACGTTTTAACGGCGTAAAATCGTAAGTAAACCATATTATAACGGTAATTAAATAAAGGAATTTTTTTTAAAAAAAAATACGCTAAATTTGTAAGTCGAAAAAATAACGTTAGGTTATTATTTTGTTTATGTTTAACGGTAAATATATCAGTATCTATATTATTTTTTTAAAGGTTAAGAAACTTAAAGATATTATGGTAAAATTGTAATATAATAATGGCGGGCTTAAGGCGCAAGATAAGTAGTATTATAACGAAATTATATAAATTGCCGTAAAATTTATTTTAAAGGTATAACAAAGTATTATAAGGCTATGCGTTTTTTGCGCTTTTGGAAAATATTTTATTATTATCCGAGAAAAAACGTTATTTAATAAGCGCGTAATGTTTATATATATAACGAAACGGCAGGTTAAATAAGCCGTTTTATTAATCTTATAATATTACGATGTAAAAGAAAGTTAATTTAAAATATAATAAAATAATATTACCAAATATTATTATAACTATTTATTTTTAATTAATATTTATTATAGATTTTAATAAAAAAACGACTATTAAAGAAAAGTACGTTATTTTATTAACGAACTTTAAAACAATAATTAATATAACGTATAATAAGATATGGGCTAAATTTTAAGAAAATAATATATTTAATAAAAAAAGATTTCGCCTAAATTATAAATAGTTATTTTAATACGTTATACGTAAAAATATAAATAAAGTTCGATAAATTAAAAAAAGTTTTAAAAAAGGTTATTTATAAAAAAGCCGTAAAATAACAAAATTTAAAGGAATTAGAAAAAATTCCGAAAAACCATTTTAAAGGTAATAATGAAAACCATTAATAATTTTATTATTTTAGCAATACGAATTAAAATATATTGGCATACTGTAATAATAAGTTACGAAATTTACGTAAAAATTATATTATATTAAACGTAATTAATAAACTTAAATTGTTATGGAAATATTAATTAAAACTTTATATAATTACGAATACAGAAAACTAAAAATTCGTTTATGATAACGAAAAATTTATATACGAAATTAATTATTTTAAATCTTTTATTTACGGATAATACCAAATAATTAATTTCGATATCGTTTTATTTAGGTCTCACGATATAATCTCAGGATTATTATTAATACGTTAATACGGAATTTTAATTCAAGAAAATAAATTCTTTAATATTTAATTAAAATTAATGATAAATGTAGGTATACAGATATAATAAAAACCATATTATTTAAAAAGATAAAACATAAAATAAAATAAATATTTTTTTTAAAAAAATATAACGTATTATTATTATTATTAAAATAAAATTAAACTAATTAAATAATAATTTAAAATAATAACATTAAAAGTTAAAAAATATAATTAATATATTATTTTAATACTACCGATATAAGTAACATTTTAAGAAAAGGTTTAATACGAAGTAATCAAAATATACGGAATAAATTTATAAAATCATTTTTAAGAAAGGACTTTCGATAAAACTTTACGTTATATACAAATTGAACAGAAATATATTATACGTTTTTAAAACGAATATTTACAAAATCGATTAGAAAAAGTGTATATTTAATTTTCGAAATTCTAAATAAAATACCTAATATGTTTTATATTAAAAAACAGTAAAAGAATACAATTTGGGATTAATTATTAATAATTAAACGATATTATTATTAAAAATTAAATATTATCACTTTTAATTATAAAAATAAGAAACCCATTTTATGCCATTAAATAATTTATAATATTTAATTATAAAAGTAAATATAATCTTATTTTAATTAAAAGAACATAAATAAAAAATAATTTTTAAGATGAAACATAATTTGTCTAAATATTTAGTTATATTAATAAAATTTATCAATATATTAATATTTTTAATAAATACACACTTATATATTATTAAAACATTTCGACATCTTTATTATATATTATTTTTATTATAGGTTTATTTCTAAAAAAATAAAGAAAACATATATAAAATATATTTATAAATATTTTAAGTTTTATAAAACGTAAAATTATTTATTAATACAAAAAGGATTAATTTTACGTATATAAAATGAAATAACTAAAAAATATTACTATTTTAAAATATCATATAATAAATCTTAAAATAAACGTTATAAATATAAAATTTCAAATTTTAATAATGGTTAAAAAATATAAATATTTTTTGGATTGGTTAATTTTTAAAAAAAAGTCTATTCAAAGTATTAATAACATAAATATATTTTTACATAATTATGTAAAGAAAGAAAGTTTAAATAAATGTCCGAAATAAAGGGGCGGTTGAAGAAATTAAGGATATACTTATTAATAAATTAATACTAATTATATATAATTTAATTTATTCCGTTAAATTAAAAACAATATTTCGAATTATGTATTAAATATAATAATCGTATAACGAAATAATTAAAACAAATTATGCTTTATTAAATTCTTTATATAAATTAAAAAAGCCCAATTTAATTACGGTATTCAAAATAAAAGATTTATAACTATTATTGTTATATTTTGAAAATTTCAATATTTTTTAAAAGAGAATTTATACTAAATTAAGGCTTATACGAATTATTAATATTTTATCTCTTTTATTATAACTAAAACACTTTCGCACAATAATAAAGATATATATTAAAATTAATAAATGTTAATTTTATTAGTATTTATAAAAAAGGCTTAAAATGGTAAATTTTAATATTTTAAGCAAATTATTAAATTTCGAAAAGAATATAATTAAAATTAATTATATTATTTGTATTACTTTTAAAAAACATATTTATACCCGTAATACATTACGATAATTCCTGTAATATCTTTTAATACATATTTAAAAATCTAATAATATAACGACGGTTTTTTAAAAGATACAAAAACTGACAAAATATAAGTTTTAGCAAAATATTAAAAGGACTTAGTATAAGAAATATACGAATATTAATTAAATAGATATTTAAGGATTTATAAAACCAGAAAACGGTTTTAATATATATATATATATTTATTTTAAAATAGAAATAACGGTTTAAAAGGTACGGCGGTAATGCAACTTTTATAATAAGATTAAAATACGATAATATAAGTTAGATAGAAAATTATAATTATTATTAATCGTAAAATAATTATACTATTTAATTATACTTAATTTTATTATTAAATTCCGTATATTACAAAATCTAGTTATAAGAATATATTATGATAATATTATTATTATCCTTAATCGATAAACAAAATCTTCTTATTTTTTATTATATTATAAAAATATAAATATCGAATAAATAACCGATATTTTTTTGAAAATATATTTTTATTACATACGGATTATAAACATAAATTATACTACATCAAGGATCAATATTTGAATTTATATTTTAATAAAACCTAATAATATACATCGGTTTAAACCATACATTATTTAGTGTCATGAAACTTTAAATAGATAAATAAATAAGATAAATAAACCAAATTTTAAAATTTATTTATGATATTACATTAATTGCGAATAAAATAATTATGTTAAAAAGTTATTTATTACTTAATTAATTTATAATATTAATCATTATAAGATAATCAAAATAATATTTAAAGTTTTTAAATTTGATTTTATTTTTCACAATTTTCCTAAACTATATAATGATAATTTAATTAATATTAAAATAATATTTACGTTAAAATAACTTAAATAATTATATTAAAAGCAAAGTTTTATGTAATTAAATAAGTAAATATTTTAATTAGAAAAGATTAAAAATATTAATTATTAAAAACCGGGGAACATGTTTTTAATTATACAAAACTTTAAATAAAATGATTAAGTAAAAACTCGACGTTAAATATATCAGTTTATATAAAATAACTAAAAAGATTTTGAAAAATAATTATTAATTAAACTTTTGCTAAAGGTTAAATTCTATTTAATTTCTTATATCTTTTTTACATCGAATTAAGCGCAGATATTATCGTAATACGTAAAGGATAAAATAATATAAAAATAAAGGATAAATAATTATATAAGGTAAAAAAAATAAATTTGTTTAAAGTTTAATTAAATATAAAATGTACCCGGGTTCTTAAAATACCGGGAAATCTGTTAAAACTTTTATTAACGCTTAATATTTATTAAAAAATATTTACTAATAATAATAAGTATATTTTAATTAATAATTAATTAATTAATAACCGGAATATTAAGCTAATTAATCCCGGTTTGCCTTAATGTATTAATTATAATAGCAGCCTTGAATTATTTCTATTTTTTTTCGAACCGCTTAAACTTTGCCTTAAATTTTGCACTTTTAATATTTTAACGAAATATTTCGATATTGTGGTAACGGAATAACCGTTATTGTTTTTATAAATAATTTCATTTATTAATAATTATTCGTAATATTTTGCGGGCTTATTTATTTTAAGTTTCAAAATAATCTTTTTTATTTTAAAAAACGTTTATATGTAATTCTTAAAAGATAAAAAATATTATAATTATCGCCATAATGGATATAACGTATATTCTGTAAAACATTCCTTATAATATTATATTTTATATTTTCTTTATAGTTAAAACAAAAAGGTATTTTAAAAGTAAAACGTTTAATATTTTTTAAAAAGAGCCGTTTATATATTTATAAAAAAAAAGTTTTAACGTAACTTAATATCCTAAATTTCAAAAAAAGAAATTATATATCAAAATCGATAAATAAATAATTTAATTTTTAAAAATAAGAACTCTGAAAAAGAAATCGTATTATAATTTAACAGTTTTGGTTATTTTACGGACGGTGGGATTTACCAAAATAATAATTATAACATTACCTAAAATATTACGTAACTAACTTAAAAACTTTAAAATATTACATATTTTAGGGTTTTTAAGCCGGCAAAAAATTGAAAGAATTTAATAAGTTAAAAGATTCAAACAGTTAAATTACTTTAAGTTAAAATATATGTATATATATATTTATTCATTTTATAATTTAAATAATTTTAAATTACAAAATATATTAATATTAATTATTTTAAATTAAAAATATTATCCGTTTTAAAAACTTTACTAATATATTATTCGCACAAAATAAAATAAGTAATTTTATATATTAAATTAAATATTATATAATTAAATATGACGGTTTACTTTTTTAATTTAGATAATTAAGTTTATTTTAATTTTTTTATATGCTTCTAATATTATTAATATTAAATAATAATAAGATAAAGCTAAATAATTAAAAGATATTATAAGTTATTTGGTAAATTTGGTTATCCGATAAATTTATTTGATATATTGATAAACAAATTTAATATTAAAATTATTTTAAAAGTACAATCTAATTTAAAGTATATATTAAAATAATATAAATTATTACGCCTATGATTAGCCTGAATTAATTTAAAAATCCGAATTTTATATATATATTAAAAAACTTTATTTTTATACATTTAATTTTAGAATCCAATATTATTATTTATAATATTTTGTAGTGTTTACTTATTAAAGTTTAATATTATAAATATAATTAAAGTAGATTTTTTATTTCGATATTTGCTTTTTATATTATAATATAACTTATTTAGTTTTAATAATTTAAAATGTATTTTTATTTAAATTTATTTAATAACGTAAGAAAATATACTACTTAATTATTATAATAATTTTCCTTCTTTTAATATATATTTAAAGGCCATAAGACTTTATTTAAAATGATAAATAATTATAATTACGGTAATAAAACTGGAAAAATATATATTATGTTTTATGTGTTCATAAATATAAGAAATATTAATAATATTAAAATTGTTGTAAAATATTATTATTTTAAAAAATTATTTAGAAATTAATTTTTTATGAAATTATGTTTTAGTTATAATTTTTAAAGAATTAAAGCCGTAAAAATATAGGTATATAATATATTAATTTAAAAATATAAAAAGATGATATATATTTGAAATTTACGACATAATTCAACAAAAAATATATTCTTAAAATTAGAACTTGAGCATTAATAAGATTCTAATATAATTATTTATTTGATTTCAATAATATTAACGGCAATATAATTAATTATGTAAATTTAATTGTTAAAAATTCAAAATATAAGGAATATTGAATTTTTAAAATAAATTAATATTTATTACTAATCATATATAGAACAAAAAATGCGTTTATCAAGATAAAATAAAAGAGCATATTTTGATTTTAATTTTAATAAATCGAAAAAAATATAAAAAAACATATCAAAGATATTAAACTTTTTTACATTTAAATATTAGAATAAAAATTTTAAGATTTTAAGTTTTATTAATTTTAAGTTATTTTCTTTATTAAGCTTTATTAAGAGTTAATTAATTTATAAAAAATTACATTATAATAAATATTATTATTTATTTTAAAAATTATTTTTATTTCTTTTAAAAGAATTCAATTTAATAACAAATATAATTCATTATTATTAATTGTTTATATTTAAATACGGAAAAGGATTAATATTAAATTATTTTTCAATGTTTTTATAGGAAGTTTAAAGTTCTTTTTTAATTAAAATTAGAATTAAATATAAAATCTTTTTGAAAACTTTATATAAAATATTTAAAAAAATAACATGATATATTAATACGTTAAATATATATATGAGTTATATATTGTGTGGTATTTCGCAATAAAAAATTAAAACAATATAATTATACTATGATAAATTGATTTAAATGAATTGGATGTTTTATTATTAAACGTATTTATATTGTTGATAAATATGCGTATTATATTTTAATTTATTGTAAATATTATATCTTGCTTTTTCCGTTGAAACCCCTTTGCGATAATTAATTTTAATATTATTAATTATAATTATTTAGTATTTTTTTCGTAATTATAAAGATTTATGTTTTCTTAAAATAAATCCTTTTTAAAAACATATATTTGTAATTTTTCTATATTTATTAAGGAAGAAATTATTATGATATTAATTGATATTTCGTAAATATATAACTTAAAATACAATAATTAATATTAAAGTTAATAACATTATACTTTTAATAATATAATAATTATTCTTTTGTTTTCGTGCCATAACAATAATTCGTTTTATAAAAATAATTATTTTCATTTTAAAATAAAACGAATTTATATAAAAATATTAAGTTATTTTAATAATATATCTAAGGATTTTTGCAAATACCGAAATAACGAAATTTGTAAAGGTAAATAATAAAAAATCAGTATAAATAGAAACAAAATTTTTAATTAAGAGAGAATGCGATTAATATCAAATAGAATAAATTTCGTTTTTATAAATCCAGATTTAATATTATTAATCGTTATTATAATTTCACATACTTTATAAAAACGGGCGATAGAATCCTTTTTGGTAATATAAATAACGTATTAGCGTATAGGTTTTTCGATATATAATAAATAAAGGTATTCTAATATGTAAAAAGAAAATACGTTAAAAAATTAAAACCGATAAGAAAAATAGGTAAATATATAAAGTATAATAATATTATTATTTAAAAAATACTCTCCGAAATTTATCGAATAATAATTTTTATAACCATTAAAAATAGAAAAAAAATATTAAACTTTTAATATATATTTTATTATATTTATCGAAATATTTAA
The DNA here is from genome assembly GCA_004154925.1 of Monosporascus cannonballus. Lineage (NCBI taxonomy): Eukaryota > Fungi > Ascomycota > Sordariomycetes > Xylariales > Monosporascus > Monosporascus cannonballus. The sequence goes on along the minus strand of QJNS01000187.1, from coordinate 43,126 downwards.
ATAATTTTAAACTTTATTCATGTATTATTTAGCTATATTTATTTACAACAAACTTTTAGTTAAATAAAAATAGATTATCGGAGAATTAACAACAAAAGTAATTCTTTTTAATAAAAGTAATTAATAAAAATAAAGTTAAATTTTAAAAATTAATAACTTATATTATTATAAATTATGTTTAATTTCCTTATCAAGTTTATTCAAATCCTTTATATTTTTAACGTTAATAATAATTATATTTTATTGTAATAAATTTTTTTAAATATTGTATTTTATTAAATTTTTAAATATTTTCTTTTATAATATTATATAGTATAATTTTAGTCCGCATAAGTGTAAATTATTTCTAAAATAGTTTTCGCATTTTTTATTAAAGTTTTAAATTATTCATTAATTTATTTAAATACGTTTTAAGGTTTTGTTTATTATTTAATAAATTTAAATATCTAATTATTCCTAATATTTATTATAATATATTACGTAAATAATATATTTGGCATATTTTTAACGTATTAAAACTAAGTAAAAAACCTTTATATATTTAAATTATGGATGTTTTTAATTTTCGATCTGTTTATCGGTTAATATTAATTTATATAAAAGAAAAATAATATCGGCTTAAATATATATATTATTATATTACGTTTTTAACATAAAAGAAAAATATTATACATAAAATTAAAGTTTTTATAATTAATCCTCCAATTATTTTTAAATTGAACGGCAAAGTTTATTTTTAATATTTTCTAAACCATTTTATATCGTAATTATTAAAAAATATATATTTAATATTAAATAATAATTTATAAAAACAATATTTAATTTATTTATATATTTAATTGATTTATATAATACGTTATATTAAAAATATTTATAAAAAATATATATATTATTTATTTAGCATTAATATTTCTTTAATAAAATAAAAAATAACAAAATTTCTGACAGTTATTTACGATTACGAACATATTTTCGTAATATATTTTTAATATTAAATTTTTAAATAAATAAAATTTAATTAAGAATTTTGCAATAATAATTATTTTAATTTTCATTATTATTTTTATTTTTATATTTTAATTTAATTCTAAAAATATATTATTATTATATTTTCAGAATTATTAATGTTATTTTAATATAAAAATAAATACGTTAAAATCATTTTAAAAATTTATAAATTTTTAAATATTTACATTATTAATATTATTTTATATTTTGTATTAAATTTAGTTAATATTTATTTTAAATATTTATTTTTTTTATATTTAATAAATTATGATTATATATTTAAATATCATAATATATATTGTGTAATATAATATAAATAATTATAATTTAATATAAATTTAAATATATATATTACGTAATATTCCAAAAAATCTAATTATTAATAATTAATTAGTTTTCGAAATTTAGTTATTTATTAAAAATATTTATTTTATTGTTTTTTAAATATTTAATAAATATTAATAAAATTAAATTTTCTTATTTTTTTAATTATACACATAATTTTATATATATTTTAATTATAGTAAAAAGGACATAATTTTAATATTTTGTATAAATTTTAATTTAAAAAGATTATTTTTAAAATATTTTAAATTTCGAAAAACTATAATAATAATTATAAACTTTTTATTTAAAGTAATATAATTAAATTTACATTTTATTAATTTATAAAACAAATAAAATATAATATATTTTTATAATTTCATTATTTAATTATTATATTTAATATATAATTTAAAATATTTGTATATAATATTTAAGAATATATTAAATTATATATAATTAATATTAATTTATTAATAATTATATTTTTAAATTTTTAAAGTATATTTTTATATATATTTTTATTTAAATTTTTATATTAATAAGTTTAACAAACAATGTAATATTTTTAGTAAAGTTTCTTATATATTTGGTATAATAATTAATAAATTTAAACAATTATTAATATTTTTTTGAAATATTGTTTATATTTAATATTTGTTAAGTATAACGATGTTTTTATATTTAGTTTAATATATTTTAAGCTATTATTTTTTAAGTATTTTATTTTTAATTTATAAAATCAATTCTATTCGTATTAATTAATAATATAAAATTTAATAAAATATCATTAACTTATAAATATATTTTACCAATATTTCTGTCGCTTTTCAATATATGTAAACATTATCGAAAAAATATATGATATAAATAATAAACCTTTTATATAATGTATAATTTATAATGTGTGTAAACATTATAAATATATGTTAAAATTATTTTAATGTTATTAAAAACCGAAATAATTTAAATTTTATATTAAAATCAATTTTTATTTATATTTCTCTTAATTTTAATAAAGTTATTTATATTTTTAAAATTACTTTTTATAAATTATTTTATTATAAATAATTCATTATAAGTCGTAATTTAATATTAATTATAAATATACAGAATAATAATTGTTTCATAAATAATTTTAAAAACGAAATTTATATGTTTTATAATAAAAACTTGACATATTTTTTTTAAAAATGTGTCATCAATTTCTATTAAAATTAAAACCCAAAAAACTTCATAAAAAGAAATTGTTTTAAAAATTTGGTAATTTTATTTATTATGTTTTAATAATTTTAAATCGAATTCCCTTTTGTAAAACCGTTTATATTAATAATATTATAATAATATATTAATTAAAATTATATTTTTTTATATCATTAATTTAAATTAGTATTTATATATTTAAATTTTCTTTTAATAATAATAATAATAGATTATAGTTTTTAATTTTCTTATTTTTTATCCCTTTAAAGAATATGATATTTATTTTATTTTTATATTTGTATATATTATTATTTTTAGTTAAATAAATAAAACTCTTAATTTCTATTTATTAATAATATATAAATATAATTTTTCCTAATTAATATTTCCGTATAATACAATTTTGTATTTGTATATTTCTAATACTCCTTAATTTATATTGTAATTTCTAAATAAAACGATTTAAAAATCAATTACTTAATATAATCTTTAAATAAAGATTTTAAAATAATTAATTTGATTTTAAATATTTTTGTTATCGTAAACAAATGTTTTATTTACGATATTAAAAATTTGTAATGGCTTAACTCATAATTTTATAATAATTTGAACTAATTAATAAAATTCGATATAATATGATTTTCGTTTAAAATTTATAATTTATTATTATAATATATCATTATCTTTCGATTTATATATTTCCGGTATTAAATGTATTAACGGTTCTTATTATTATATTTAAAGTCTTTTTGGAGACTTCTTTTAATTCTTTATAATTGTTTTTTTTCTATCCTTTTATAAATAATTTCTTTGTATTTTTTTAAATCCGTTTTATTTTATTTATTATTTTTGCCGGCATATTTATTTTTTAAATTATAATAAATATTTTCAATAAATTTATTATTATTTACTTTATTGCAAAAATTATATTTCGTATAATATATATTATTTTATTAAATCATTTACAATTTCTTTTCATAGTATAATTATTTAATAAAATATTAACTTTTTTAAAATATTTTTTGAAAACTTATAATATATATTAATTAAAAATGAATACTTATTAAAATTTTTAATAATAGTTTTTTTATATATTAAAATACTTTTTTACGGATAAAAATTATATTAATAATAAACATTAAAAAATGTTTTTATAACTATATAAGTTATTTGATTTATTATTTATTTATTTTATTATTTCCATATTAATTAGAAGTATTAGGTTTCGTTTTATATATATATAGAATATTTTAATAAATAAGCTGTATTTATTCGAAGTATATTAAATATTTTTGTTATTTATAATATATAAAATATAGTTTATTTTAATTAGAAAGTTCGAAATACATATTTTTTTATTTATTAGTAGTATTTTCTAACCATTTGTTTAAAATATATTAGTATTTTTTAAGGTTTTACAATCATTAAACGGTTTAATTAATTATTAACTTTTAATCGTACAAATTTATATTAAAAAAATATTATAGCATTTTAAGCAGTAAATAAAATAATATATTACGTTTTAGAATATTAAAAATACTTTCAATTATAAATTATTATTAATAAATATTATAAATTAATATTATTTAAATTATAAAAATAATAAACGTATATATTTATATAAAGGAATTAAATTTTTATTAAATATTAATATCGTTAAAAATATAATATTATTAAATTTAATTAATTTTATAAAAGTTTATTTAAATTTGAACGTTAAGAAAGATTTAAATTACGGAAGTAGCTTATGTTGATCCGATCGTTTTCGCAATTAATTTTGGGGGAAATCGTAATACGATTTTGTTTCTAAGATATTTACCTTTAAAATATTTTTTTCCCAGTAAGTTATTATTTTCTATTATAATAAGTTATATTATTAGTTCTAAGTTTCGCAATTATCTAAATTTAAAAAAAACTTGAAATTTTTTAATTGCTTATATCGTTATATTTTATTTTGAAGTTATACTATGTACGTTGTATTTTAAAAATAATGTTAAATATTAAATAATTGAAGCAAATTCGTTATTATAATAAATATATGAAGAATCCTCGTTGGTACAATATTTCTGGCGCTTTAATTAATTTTCTATATCATATTAAAAAAGAAAATTATGTAAATCGTGAAAAACTATTATTAAAAAATGTTTTTACGCTTTTCATAAAAAATAAAAAAGGATTTGATATATAAATAATATAGTACTAATAAATTTATTAGTTCTCCCTTTTATTTTTATTATTATAGAAGTTTTTTTTACCCTAAAAAAATTAAAATTATTAATTACCAATTTTAATTGATAAATAAATTAAATAAGTAAATACGCATAAAAGCGGAAACCTTTCTCTTTATACCGCTGATTAATCTTTTTAATTAATCTATCTTTAAAAGTTTTAATTAAGGAACTCTTTTTAGCAATTTCGTTGCCGCCGGTAAAAGCTTTTCAATAGGTATTAAGCGCCAATAAAAGTTTTAACAAATCCTTAGGTATTTTCGAAATACGGATTTTTTTTATTTAATTAGGTATTAAATTAATCCGTTTTTTGTATCGAATATTTTTTTATCTTATATAATTATTCGTTTTTTATTTTTATATTATCTTAACTTTTTAAATATTACCATAATATTTATTATTAATTCGAATAAAACAATATAGAAAATTAAATAAAATTTGATTTTAAATTAAAAATTTAATTACTACATATTTTGTAAACCATTTTTAGCGATTTTGTAAAAACCGATGTAATTAAAATAGAACTTTTATTAAATTGTTTTATTTCCATATTTCTTATTATCAAAATTAATATTTTCCTTTTTTCGAAAATTAATTTGTTAATTTGTTTAATCATAATATTTATTAAATTAAATACGTACAAATTTTAATCTTAATTTTATTTTTTAATATAATTATTTAATTTATTTGAAAATGAATATTATTTAAATATTAATTAAATTGTTATTACATATTCTTTTATAGGTTTTAGGAATAAAATTAAAATTAACGTTTACGGATATTATTTTGATATTTTATAATAATTAATATTAAATATTAATCGAGTAATAAATATTTTTGTAACTTAATTATTTTAGTCATAATTAATATTATATTATAAAATAATTTTTAAAATTTTCTTTATTTATTTTCTTTTTTAATTTAAAATTTAAATACATTAAATAATTTGAGGTTTAAGTGATTTCAAATTATTAAATTTTATTACAAATCCCAATATACATACCGACCCTCCATTTAAACAATTTTTATTAGTATTCCATATATATTATAAATACATTTAAAAAATTATATGCTATTTATTTGGCGTTTATATCTTTATAATATTTCACACAATAAAAGTATTACGTAAATTAATTAATAATTATAAAAGTGCGTTTATAATATATTTTTATAATAAAATCTTGTAATATAAATAAGATAATAATAAAATGAAATATAATTATATATTATAATCGTATTACGATAAATAATAATTATAATTTTCGGTAAAATTATTTTATTATACTTTACTCTTATTAAAAACATTTTATTATTATTATGAAATTTAAGTTATTATTTTTATTTTCAGAGAAGAAATATATATTAAAATTATTTTAAGGTTTCATAGATTTATAGATATTTATATAACTGGTATTTATGTATTTTTTGTATTAATCCCTTTTAGTATTTTATTAAAATTTATATTTTATCCGTTTCTTGGTTTTATGGGAAATTATTAATATATTACTGGATTTTTTAATATATATTTAAAGATATTCTCCGAATTATCGTAATTTGTTATAAACGTAAATATTTTTTATAATAATATCAAAACTTATATAACTAATTTTAATTAATTTGTTTTAAAATTTGGTCGTTTATTTAAAATATTAGTTTTAGTATTTTTTAAATTTTTTCATAAATAATTACGAAATTAAAATTTGCTAATTATTTTACATATTTTAATTATCGTTTTATAAGTTTCCTAATTATAATAAAACCGATAACATTTTAAGAATTCGTGTAAAATTTAATTTAATATAGATTTTGTTTTAAAAACTATTTAAACTTTTGATAAGCCATAATAATAACCACATATTTTTTAATTGGAATACCGTAATTATATTCGGCGTCTTTTATTTTATATAAAAAAAAATAAGAACACGTAATTTGCTGAAATTATTTTATAATCTAATTATTATATTTAATACATAATCCGAAATATCGGTTTTTAATTTAACAAAATGTATTAAATTATATATAATTAATATTAACTTATTAATAATTATATTTTTAATATTTTGAAACATTTCTCCTTGTTTTGGACGTTTATTTTAATTCCTCTTTCGTAAAGTTAATTAAATATATAATTATTTTATTAAAATTTCGAATAAGCTTTTTATAATAATTAACGAATCCACAAATTATTTATATTTTTTTAATTCCAATTAAGGTGTATAATTTTACAACTATAATAATTTCTTTAAAATTTATACTAATATAGTTTAAGATAGTAATATATTTGAAATACTTTATTTTTTATACATAAAATTAGCTTTTTTTTGCATTAATAAATATTTTTGCGTTTTGTAAAACTTAAAGAATTTTATAAATATATTTTATATATATTTGTTCCGTTTTTGAAAAAATAAAGATATTATTAAGACAATAAAAGATAAAAATATAAAAGTATTTTCGTAATACATAATTAAGTATCTATTAAAACCTATTAATAGGTGTATTAATTTTATTAACGTAAGTAAATATTTAAATAATTCGTATTTTATTTTAAAAATCAAATTATTTATTTATTAATATTAATAAGTAACTTTCCTTTTTTATATTTGTTCTATGAAGCCGTATTCAAAACATTTGTTTTCGTAAATTTATTAACGTTTTTATTTTTTTAAAAGAATATTAAATACCTTAGTTTTATAATCTTTTTTTATTTTTGATATAAGAAAGAAGGTTCAAAATATAAGATAATTCGGCGTGTTTTAAAATATATACGTTATATTTATTATGGCGGTTTTTACGATATTGTTAATATTTCAAAAATTTAATATCAAAATATTTTAAAAAAAAGGTTATTTAAAATATAAAAAGAAATATATTGATAAAATATTACAAGCGGTTGTTAATAAAGTAAATTATTTGCAAAAATAAAAATGGTTATATCGTTACGCTAACCTTAAGATATTTCGGTATAATATTTGAAATACGAAAATATTGGAAACATTTAAACGTTTCGAAAAAGAAATAAAAATAATTAGAGGTTACCGTTTTAGTTATTACGTTAATATAAATTGCGGATGATTAGCCCGATATTCTAGTTATTAACTAATTAACCGTTAATTAGGACGTATCCGTTATTATTAATAAAGATTTTTAATAAATATTATAAATTAATAAAGTCTTTATTAAGTTCTTAAACGTTTTCGAAATTCGGGTATTTTCTTTATTTAATTAAATATTAGGTAAATCTGTTTTGTTTTTGTATTTCGAAAATTCTTTTATTTTATATATTTATTTGTTTTTTATTTTTAAATTTTTTTATACCGTATATATTTTAAATATATGCGTCATTAATTCCAGTAATGAAATATAAAAAACTAAATGGAATTTGAAATAAAAATTTTAATTAATAATTATTTTTAAAGACTTTTTTAATAAGTTTATATGGGCCGATATATTTAACTCCGAATCTTTTTAGGTCGTTATATTTAAATGTTTTTAATAACGAGAAAAATGATTTTCCATTTTTTGAAAATTAATTTCTTTAACTTTTGTTTTAATTATAATATTTATTTATTTAATTAAGTATAACTTTTAATTTTAATTTAATTTTTTAATATAATTATCGTAATTATTTGAACATAAAAATTAGTTTAATATTACTTATATAATTATTTAATATATTTTTACAAATATCTGGAATACAACCAGAATTTACGTTTATTAATATTATTTTAAATTAATGAAGTCATAATTAGTTTTTTCATATAATTATGTTGTTCGTAATTAATATAATATTATAACTAAATTTATATAATAGAATTTATTTATTTTATTTGTTTATCTATTTATAATTTGGATGTAGTAAACAATATATAATTTAAGCCGATTTATATTATAAGGCCGTTTTAAAATTTAAATAGAAATATTGTTTTTTAAATTAATTTTTATCAATAATATATATATATTGAAAATATATTTTTAAAAGAATTTATATTATTTATTCCGTTCTTATATCCTTATAATATAATAAAAAATAAAAAAACTTTATACATCGATTAACGATAATGAAAATATTATCGTAATATATTTTAATAATTAAATTGTTAATATAACAAATTTAGTAAAGATATTAAATGTAATTACATATTATAAGTATTTTGTAATTAATAATACTTATAGTTATCTGTATAACTCATATTATTAAGTTTTTATTTTAGTATAAATATCGTTTTTACTGTATAATGTTTTATATTATTAATTTGGTTTTAAAACAGGAATATATATATTAAAATTGTTTGAAGGTTCTATAAATGCTTGGATATTTGTATAACTAATATTTATATATTTTTTATATTAAATATTTTGTGTATTTTTCTAAGATTTATGTTTTGTCCGTTTCTGGTTTTTTAGGATATTATTATCATATTATTAGATTTTCTGATATATATTAAAAGGTATTATTTAAATTGTCTCAATTTAGCGCGGACAAAAATATCTTTTTATAATAATATTGAAAGTCTTATAGTTTATTTTAACTAATCCTTTTTAGGATTTAATTATTTATTTGAAACGTCTATTTTATTCTTTTTACTTCTTTTAATAAATTATAACGAAATTGGAATTTGTTAATCTTTTTACGTATTTTAATTATAGTTCTCTAAGTCTCTTAATTAAAATAAATTTGATAAAATTTTGAAAATCTGTACAAACTTTAATCTAATATATTTTTTAAAAAATAATGCTCAAGTTTTCGAAATACTATAATAATAATTATAAATATCTTATTTAAAATATTAAAATTAACGTAGTATCCTTTTAATTTAAATAAAAAGACTATTATAAAATACGATTTGGCTAAACTAATTTATTATCCAATTATTACGTTTAACGCATAATCCGAAATATCGGTTTTTAATTTAATAAAATAATTTAAATTATGTATTATAAATATTAACTCGTTAATAATCGTATTCTTAATATTTTAAAATATGTTTTACGTATTTGCAATTTATTTAAAATGTTTTCTTTTTTTTATAAAATTTATTGGGAATATAATTATTTTGTTAAAATTTCGAATAAACTTTTTAAAACTATTGGCGGATTTAAAAAAATGTTTATACTTTTTTAACCATAATTAATATTAACTATTTTATAATTATAACAATTTCTTTAAGATTTATTTTACTATATCTTAAAGTAATAATATATTTTAGATTTTTTTACCTGTTATTTATAAAATGTTTTAAATTTTGTAAACGTATTTTATATATGTTTTTTTATTTCGTAAAAGATAAAAGTATTATTAAGGTAATAAATAATAAAAATATCAAGGTATTTTTATAATACGTAATTAATTATCCGTTAAAAATTTATTAATATATTCGTAAATCTTATTAATGTAATTCAGTATTTAAATAATGCGTATATCGTTTAAACGGTTATTTTTTATTTATATCCATTTTTAATTTTAATATCCTTATATTTATATGTAAAATCGAATATTATAAATTATTTAATATCGTAAAATCGGTTTTTTAACTAGTATATATTTAGGCCGAATTATATTAATAGATTCTTCGTTTTTTGATTTTTTCGGAATTATTTTTTAGGTATGGTGTATTATAATACCTTATATCTTATTTTATTGCAGTTATAATATTTAATCTGGTTTTCGTTTTTTTTATAAATAGCTTTTAATTTCACAGGTTTTAATTTTATGCCCTAAAAATGTTATTACCTCGAAAAATATTGGTATTAGCTGTATATCGGGATTTATTATCGTTTTTTCTTTTGGTACTTTTGGTATGTTAAACGTATTATCGATTGTTAATTTTAATTATTATAACGATATATTCCAATAAATAATTAAGCCGATTGAATTTAAAACGTTTTTTAATATTTTTTAATAAATTATCGAAAAATTTAATTATTAATGTTTGTATATTTAATTTAATTTAAAGGTTAATTAAATTCACCTATCTTTATAATTAAATATTGATCCTTTTTATTATAATAATTAAATTTGTATTTCGGTTTTAATTTTTTCGTTTATTATTTCGAAAATATTTATTAATGTTTCTTTAAATAATTTATGATTATTATAAACTTGTATTACTTTTAGGTTTTGTTTATTAATTAATAAAATAATATATTTTTTTAGAATAAGCTTAAATTAAATAATTATATTTTTTATAAATTATTTAATTATAAATCAGATTTATATGGTAAACGTAATTAATTAAATAATAAAAGACCTAAAATATGTTTAGTATTATATTAAAAAATAATGAAAATTTAAGAGAAAACTTTTCGAAAAGTTCTAGTATAAAGTGTTTAAGGAAATCTCTTAGTTTTTTGGTAAAATTTAGCTGAATAACTTAATTTGATTAAAAAGGTATTTCGGTTTCGGAAGACTTTTTTTCCTTTAATTTCTTATAGGTTATTTAAAACGATATGGCACGGTCGTTATTATGTTTTTAAGCTAAATAATATATTCGTGTATAATATCCCGGTATCGAAAACTTTTTTTGCAAAAAATATAAAATTGTTTCTTTTTTTTGTTAAATTTTATTCTAATATCTTAGTAAGTCGAAATATAATAAGTACATTAATCCGGCTATTTGTTAGTAAATATAATATTGGTAATATGATTTAAACTTTAACAGTATTATTAAATAAAAATTTAAAACCTATAATGGTTTAAAAATTAAATTAATTATTAAACCTTAATTTTATAGGTTTAAATTAGTAAGAATATCGTAAGAATTTTAATAATAAATATAATAACATATTATATTTCCTAATATTAAAAATCTTTTAAATAACGATATTATGTTACAAATTAATATTATTTATATTATAAAAATAATAAATACGTATATTTTTTTTCTAGCTTAATATATTTAAATAATTTCAAGCCTTCAATCCGTTGAGCTTTTTAAGTTTTGTCGTTGATTTAAAGGGTTTAAGATATTTAATACTTTAAAATCTTTAAGTTAATTACTTAACGTCTTAATTAAGGTTGGGTTATTTTTTTTATAAATCCAATCGTTTGTAAAAAGTTAAGACCGTTAAGTTGTAATATTTTTTAAAAGTACGTAATTTATTTTTGCTAAGGTTATAAATAAGGTAAAACTTTGTTAAAGATTTTACTTTAGGGATTTATAAGATAATAGATAATTATAAGCTAAAATAAGGTAATTTCCGGTTAATTATAAAACGTATTTTAAGAAATAAATATATTAAGTTATTTTTATTTGGCGTTTTTTAATAGTTATTAAATGGTGGATTTATTTTAATAGGTCATTAGTCGGTTATTAGTTTTATCCTTTTAAGAATTATATTTTTATATAAAAATATATATATAATAAAAAAAGAATTTAAAGGTAAATATTTAAAAAAAGGGCAAATCGTAATACGATTTAATAAATTCAGATTTCGGATATAATCGGGTTAATATATTAAATCTTTTTGAAATAAAATTATATAAAATATATTTAATTAAAAATAAATTAACCTCAACAAATAACCGTTTAATTGCATATAATTAATTAATCATTTAATAAAAAAGAGTAAAAATAAAAAACATATAAATATATTTATTTTTATAATTTGAAATAATATTAAATTATCATAATAATTTGTTATTTAAAATATTTTTAATATTACCAATTAGAGATAAGTCATTTATTATTGGGATTTTTACGAGGTTTTTGTTAATATAAATCCTTACGATTAAGGTTTAATAATTGGTTAAACTTTTTAGCCGTTATATCTAGGCGATTATAACTTATAAAAATATAGTTATTTCTTTATTTTATTATTATGATAACTATAAGCAGAAATGTTGTAAATCTTTAATTTGGGGTTTTGATTGAATTACAAATGTTATTGGAGTAATTATACAAGGGGTTTATTAGCTAATATAATTTGTTAACTTTTTATTCCTATTAGTTTAGATATTAAACCTAGTTGAAATCGATTAAATAATTAATCAGTAGTTTAGTTTGATTACTTATTAAAACGAGGTTGTTTTATGCATTTCTGATATTTTTTTAAACTATAGTTATATTTACGTATATAAAAACAATTCGTTATTTTTATCTTTTAATTTGAACCTTTTAAATATTATGTAATTTTTAATATATCTTTTCGTTAATTATATATATTTTTTTATGTAATATAAGATCTTATAGTTATAAGTCCGGTCCCCATTTTTTAAATTATATTTAATATATTTATTATATATACTTTATTACAGTTATTTAGAACCTTATTATGTGTTTTGCGATATATTTATTATTCCGTTATTAAAAATATTTATCGTTTAATTATTACGTTTTTAATTATTTTAATCCGTTTACCGTTTATATTATTTTTAAAATTATAGTCATTTAATTAAAGTTTAATAATTCATTTAAAACGTATTTTTAAATATTTATTTAAAAACAGAATTGTTAAAAAATATAATATTTTCGAATTACACATTAATACGAAAGTTAGCATATTATGAGTATATATTAACTTTAACGTAATCTAAATATTATTTTTATTAATAATATTACATTTTTTTAAACCTTATTATTTTCAATGTAAAGTAATTAAGAAATATACTTTAAATTATCCCAATTATTCGAAATTCGAAAAGGCCTTAACGGCGTATAATGAAATATAATCTTTATCTATTATTTAAAAATAAGTATTTATTAAACTTAATACGTTTTTAAATTAATTTGTTTATTTTAATTATTAATACATATAATAAAAAAGGTTATATTTCAAAAAATAAATTTAAATATAATATTAATGTGCGAATTTATAAAATCAACAGTCGATAGAAATAGATAATAAATATTACTAAGATTGAAATATATAATTAATTATTTATATATTAAAAATATATATTAAAGCCGCGGAATTTTCAATATTAGCCGCCGTAAATCATTACGGTTACCTTAAATTCTTAAAGGTTATTAACGTTTATTTTCCTAATCTTTTTTATGTAAAAAGTTAAAATAAAAAAAGCTATATTTAAAAATAAAGATCTTATTAAATTGTTATTTAAATAAAAATTCCTAAAACAATTCCGAAATTATATAAAATTGCGAAAAACCCAAGGCGATACTGCAAAATAATTATTACGGAATATTTTTGGTATTATTTTAAATTAAAATTTCTTAATTAGATAAATATATTTTTAAATAATTGGAATATTAATAACCGCAATAACAGCGGCAATAATAATATTAATTGTTTTATGTTAAAATATTATTGTAAAAAAGGTTTTTTTAAGAATTATTGTTATATTAACGAAAACGTTAAATCGGATAAGTGGAACGAAATTTCTAAAATTAAAAAGAAAATAAATAAGCATATTTCAAAGGTCTGTTTTTAGTAAAAAAAAAAAGAAATTTATAAAAAGAAAATAAGCCACAAATCTTTGAATTAATTTTAAGGTTTTTCGTAATAAAACGTTTTTTTATAAATTTGTACGTTATTAATATTATTACCGAATATAAGTTAAGAAGATTTATTTTGTTAAATATTTATTCCGAATTTTATATAAGAAATCGTAAAATTAATTTTTTTAATGTACATTTACCGAACAGTAACAGGAAATATTTAGCTGGAGGAAAGTATTTCGATATTATACGTAAAGATATACGAAAAAGTATATTTATTATGCTGTTAAAAAAGTTTAATATTTTTAAAAAAGAAATTATTTTTATGCTTTAAAGATATATATTAATTTACTTTCGCATAAATTCTTTTAATAGGCGGGGATGTATTAGAATTCTAAAACTAATATTATATATTATAAAGTATTAAAAACAAAAATGGCAAAAAATAAATAAATTAAAAGTTAACGTATTATATACTATATTAAAATAATGTCGAAAAACGATAATAACGATATTATTTTAATAACCTTTATAGTAATTAAAAAATTATTATTATTATTTTGAGGGATAGAAATAATATAAAAAATTAAATTATTTTTAAAAACCAAAACGAAGATTTTGTTTTGAAATTCTTAATTTAAACTTGTTGCTTTTTAAATTAATTTTATAATAAAAACTTTATAATAAGAATTCTAGATCTTTTTGAAAACTTTTAAAAAAAAATAATATTATAATATTAAAAATTTGTATATTTAGGTTTACGGATTTTCGAAAAGGTAATTTAAATAATTACAGAAACCAAAATCTATTTACCTTTAATAATTTAATATTAAAATTATTAAATTATGAAGGTACCGAAAAAAGTATTATAAAGGTAACGTATTAAAAAAAGAAATTTTTTAATATAATATACGTTAACCTTTTCGGATTTAACGATATTTTTAATAAATATACGAAAATATTAATTATTATGTATTTACTTATTAAAGCTAAAATTAATTAAATTTTAAAACGCAAAAAATATACTTGAATTAACTTAATAAATAAAATATTTTCGTTAAGAAATAAATCTTTAATATAAATATTACTTATAAACTTTTATTTCCATATATTAAAAAGTGTGCAAACATTTAGGAACGTACCGGGGGCGTAATTATTACGAAAGCGTATTATTTAAATAATAATAATAATTCTTATTTTGATTTCTAACCGGAAATTATTAAAATAATTATATATATTCTTAATCCCCTATATATTTAGGCTTTAAATTAAAAAACCGATATATAGGTATTTAATAATTAATTAATTAAAAAATAAAATATTTATTTCCCAAGGAAAATTAAAAATAAACATCATAAATATCGTATTTTTCGGATTAAAGGCTTATACGTTTATAAAAATAGCCCGTTAAGGTATAAAACGCTTAAAAAATAAAACACAAAATATATATTAGTTATCTAATAAAATAAATAATTAATAATATATGTCAGATATAAATCTTTTTGTAATAACGCGTTATTATTGTTAGGGATATTATTTTAACGAAATAAAAAAATATTAAGGCGAATAGAAAAAACTTTCGCTCGAAATTGCGGAATTAAAAACTCAATTTTTAATATCTTTATTTTATTTATAGTAATAATTTTTTTAAATATTACTTAAAGTTATTTTTAATAATAATCCCTAAAAAATAAATATTATTAAAAAGGTCAAAGATTAGGTAAAATAAAATAAACCTAAAAGAATTATTTACGACATTATTATAATAATTATAAATTTCTTGGATTAAAACTTTTTATAAAAACTTAAGGCGATAAAAATTAATAAAATTTATATTTTATATTTTAACAACACTCCTTTTAATTTAATAATTAATAATAATTTTGAAAAAGATTTTACCCGTATTATTAATAAAATAAATAATTCGAAACGCAAAATTAAATAATTTCATCTACTTATATTACAAATTATTTTAACGTTTAAATACTTAAATAATTAATAATTTAACGTATTATCGTCAAATAAAGCATAAAATATATTATCAAATTGTTTTTAATTACGGTAATACCATAACGATATAAATTTCTTAAATTAATTAATTATTATTAATTTGGAACGCCAAACGAAAAAAAAAAATTTTTTAACTAATATGAATTATAAGTTAAAACTTAAAAAACGTAATACGTATTTAATTACTTTTAATATTATTTTTTAATTATAATTTGAATAATGATTTATATCATATTAACTTTTTCGTTACCTTTAAAATTTGTTAGGAAATTATATAATATAAATATGCCGAAAATTTAAAAAGAAATTACTTTAAAAAAATACCATCAAATATATTAGGTAATATAATCAATTATTATTATTTTTTTATTAAAAGTAGTTTAAATCGTAAGCTTTAACGGTATTTTTCCGTTAATATAAATATTTATATATAAATTTAATAAATACGGGATATTTTAAAAATTTAAGGTTAAAATTATTATTTTTTACGATTTTTAGCCCCGTAAACATTTTAATACTTACGTTTTTATATTAGCAAGTAAATCTTTTGTATATTTAAGGTTATTATAGCCTGATTTAACCTTAAATTTTATTACTTTGATACCGTTAATATGTTTTTGTATAGCGATTTCGATATATTAATATATATACGTTTTTTATGAAGACTTATACGCCCGGATGTTTATTTAAAATATTGAAGGGTTTTATACGGCTTAAGGCAAATATTATTTTTGTAATAACGGGATTTAACGGCAGAATTAAAGGAATTAAAATTAAAGATTGTTCCGGATAATTTATATATTATAATTAACAATTAATTAATATTATTTTTTCACTTTAATAATATAATTATAATATATAAAATTTACGATATAATACGTATTAAAACTTTTATGATAAAATTAATATAACGTTTTTATATTAACGACTTGACGCATTTGTAATAATTCCTTAAAATATATATTTTGCAAAACCGTATAATTAAAAAATTATACTTATTATAAAATATTTCTTAGAACAAATTATATATATTTTAAATTATTTAAATTTAGGAAATATTATTTTAAAATCTTTAAATAAAAAGACTTTAAAAATTATTAAAGGGAAATATTAATAATGTTTAACAAATTATATTTCGAAACAATTAAAAACCTGTTATACGAAATTATCGTTATTTGCTTAAACTTAATTAAATTTATTTTCCATTTATATCCTTATTTTAAAACCCTTAATTTTATATATTTTAATATTATTAACGAAATTACTTTTTACGTTTAATTTATACGTATTTTAATCTTAGAATTCGGAAATAACGAAAATTTTAACGTATAATTATTTTTACACGTAAATAACGTTTTTCTTTTGCGAATAACTTTAATTGGAAAAGTTTTTAGAGATTCGTATTATTATTTTGGGATGGTTTTATTGTATAAAAGATTAATGAATAAAATATGAGTATTATTTCGAATACCGAAATTAAAATATTAATTTTATCGTAAACCGTTGAAAAAATTAATATTAAGGTTATTTAAAGTTACTAAATGAAAATTAAATAAAAATTCAGATATTTAAGTAAATAATAAATAAATAATACAGTTAATTATTAAAAGGATTATATATTTAATTACAGAATTAAAATATATTAATATTTATAACTATTAATTTTACCAAATATATATAATCGCAAAAATAACAATGAAATGAATATTCATAAATGTCATAATAGCAAATAATTTAATTAAGCTCCAAAAATTTTAATAATATTAAGAATTCGTTAAATTATTAAATTGTTGAAATTTTACATTAAAATTAATAAAAGTGTGGGAAATATTAATATATTTTATGCGTCGCTTAATAATAAAAGGTTATTATTTTCGTTTTTTTATCATTTTTCTCCTATTTATAATTATTTGTTTTATTTTTAAATAATTTTAAAGGTAAAGTTAATAAAAAAGCTTTTTAATAAAACTTTTCTAATTTAATGGTATAACGTTAAATCTTATTATTTAAAGATATAGGTTCGAATTCGGTTAAAAGTTTTAACATTTTAAATAATTTCTCGAATTAAAATATTAACTATTTTTTCGGTTTTTATATTTTTTACTATTTGCTAAAAATTAATTATTTGGGTATTTTCTTTGGGAAGTTTTTTAAAATTATAAAAAGTTTAATTATTAATTATTAATAGTTAGAGAACTATATTAAATTTAAATAAAACTGATTAAATAACTAAGTTTCAACTTAATTTAATTATTTATTAAAATATGGTTACTTTATGTATCTTTAGTAGATTTTCTTTTTAATTAAAGTTATATTTACGTATATAAAAGGAGACTTTGTTATTTTTATTTTTTAAATTAAAACCTTTTAAAAGTTATGTAATTTTTAATATATTTCTTTTCGTTATATATATTTTTATATATAATGTAAGATTTTATATTAAAGTTATTTACGAAACTATTTTTAATACTTTTTTAATTTGCCGATAATTCTTATTATAATTATAAATAATGTACGCGATAATATAAAAATATTTATAATTTTAACATATTTAAAAACTAATAGTTTAACGGATTTAAAAATATAATAATAACATTAGATAAATAATTTAAAATTAGAATTAAAATATTTTATAAGATTAAGTATTATTAAATATTACGGATAGTATTTTCAAAGCCGAAAAAATATATTATATATTAAAATTTAAACGTAATTTATATTTGTTTCTTAATAAACCGTATTTGCACATCATATATAATAAGTGCAAATAATCTTAGGGGATAAAAACTTAATGCCCTAATTTGTTTTATAAAATAAAAATTTCTATATGTCAATTTTTATATTATTTATTAATTTGCTATTAAGGTATTATTTTATTTTAATAATTAATTTATTATATACGTTTATATTAAACAAGTTTTTATTACCGGGGTTTAAGATTTTGCAAAAAATATTTGTAATAATATTTTATTTAATAGCATCAATTGTAACTAGGTTAAATCCGTAATTATTACGGGAACATTGAATTTTAATAAACAAATTATTATAAATTTCAAAAATATTATTAGTATTAATTTTTTTTAGATTTTGTTGACCTTAAAAGGAAATATTTATTATTTAGTTTAGCTATATAAATGTTATTTCCTTCATATCATTCTTTTATATATATTTATGTATATTATGAATATTATCGTTTATACGAAAATAATTTAATATTTAAATTTTAAAATTAAGAATTTATAAACACTGTTTACTTAATTATAGCCGGGAGTAAGTTATAATATTAAAGATTAAGCCTTTTATTATAGATAATAATAATTATGTAAAATATTACCATTTTAACACTTATATATAATAATAACAACAAATTATTCGTTGTTTTAAATAGCGCTGAATTTATTAATATTTGTATTAAAATATTGTGAAATTTAAATTATTTTATATGGATTGAAAACTTATAAAGTTAGGCTGTTTATTATTTATAAAAAATAACGTCAAAATGTTAGATATTTAATAGCTTTTGGTATTTCCGCGTATTACCAGGCAAAAATTTATTTAATTAACCTGTATTAATATAGTATTAAAAAATTACAAAAATATAAAAACCTATAAGAATATTAAAAAAGCTTCATTTATTATTATCGTTAAAATAATATTTTTTACAATTACAAATACATAAAAGTTATTTATTGTATCATAAAGGTTTAATTTAGTTATTCAATATTAAAAAACGTTTTTATAATAATTATTTATATTTTCTTAATTAAATATTATATTCCGAAAAAGATTATTTCCAAGCTTTCCGTTAAAATAAATTTAAATAATAATTTATAGTCCGGATGTTTATTTATTATTTTATTCTTTTTATTATTAATTCGATATCGTTAAATATGTATTAATTAATAAATTGTTTATAAAATACCTATTGGAAAATACGCGAATATGCCTTTATTATATAAAATATATTTTTATCCTTACTTTAATTTGGCATCTTTATTTCTTGTTTTTTTATTAGTAATTTTACCATTATTAACTGCCTTAAAGCGATAACCGCCATAACGGCGGTACGGTTCCCAAATTCTTTCGTTTTTAGGGTTACGTAAAATTTGAAAAGTATTTAAGAAACTAATACCGTTAATATATTTTATTGTAATAAACGTATAAATAAGCGATAAAAATGGGAAATTACATTTTTTTAGTTAATATATTTTAAAGAAAAGTAAATATAATGACGGTATAAAAACGCAAAATATTCGGAGGTTTATTTTAGATTTACCTGTACTAATAATTTAATAATATCCTTATCTATTATGTTATTTATATTATTAAAATGCTTTTAAAAAATTTTATATTTGGATAAATATTTTAATATCTCTTTTGTAAAGGTAACTACAAAGGCCAATTTAATATTACCTTTATATCGGGATAGTTTTTACGTTAATCTTTTTATTTTATTGTTAAAAAATAACCATTTTAAAGCTGAATATAAATAATAGAAGTTATTTTTCATTGCTAATGCAGCTTCTGCTTTAAAAAACTTAACATTAATATTAAAAAAATTCGATAATAAGTATATAATTAATATGCTCTAAGTATCGAAAATAACTTATATATTTTTATTTACTTGATTAATAACAAAAAATTATGTAAAGTTCTATTAAGGTTTTTCGTTTTAACAATTAACGCGAAAACGTTAATTGTTATTTTTTTACGTTACGATAATATTTATTAATAGGCATACAAAACGGTCGTAATTTAGGATTTTATTTTAATAATATTTGTAATTATAAAAAAAGGATCGGCCATTATATATAATATTTAGGGTATGTTTACTAAAATATTTTTATATGTTTAATTATTGTTATAAAAGGTAAAATGTAAAAGTATATAAAAATATAAGACATATATAAGTTATTTGCTTTTAAATTAATTTTTTATATCTTTTAGTAATATTAAGTATAATAAAAATTTACGGTTATATTTATGTAAATATAAATTTATATATAGGCTTATATTAACGTATAATAAATTCGGTAAAAATAATTAATAGAAAATAACTTTACGAAGTATAATAATATTATAATATCTTAAAATTTTTAAACAAATTACGTAACGTTATAATTAAAATCGGATTCTATTTTTTAAAAAAAATCCAACTGTTAATAAAAAATTAAAACCATTAAATTATAATACTTTTTTTAGGATATTTAGTTTTAAAAATTAAATTATTTATGTATCAATTTTAATACATAATCTTTTTTATATTTATTATATTGGACCGTATTAAAAAAACTCGGTTTTGCAAATATCTTAACGTTTTTATTTTTTTAAACATATTAAATATTTTAATGTTATAATATTTTTTTTATTTCTCTTCTAAAAAGAAAAGTATATCATATAAGGTAATTTAAGGTTTTTTAAAATATATATATTATATTTCTTATAACGGTCATTATAATACTTTTAAATTTTTAAAAATTCAATATCAAAAGTTTCTTAATAATGAAATCGTTTGAAACGTAAAAAAAAGATTTGTAAAATGTTATAGACAGTTATTAATAAATTGGACTATTTGTAAAAATAAAAAGGATTATTTCGTTACCGTAATATCGAAATGCTTTACCGTAACATTTAAAATATGGAAATAATAAAAAGATTTAAACGTTATAAAAAGTATAAAAATAATTAAAGGCCGCCGTTATTATTATTACGTTAATATAAACCGTATCTAAGTAACCTAATATCCCGGTTATTAATTAATTAACTATTAACTGGAATACGTTTATCGTTATTAATAAAAGTTTTTTAATAAGTATTAAATGTCGATAAATGTTTTAATGAGTTTCCAAATATTTTTGAAATCCGGATTGCTTTTAACTTAATTAAATATTAAGTAAATTTATTTTGTTTTCGTATATCGAAAATCCTTTTTATTTTATATATTTTCTTATTTTTTATTTTTATATCCTTTTATATTATATATGTTTTAATTATATCCGTTATCAGTTTAAATTAGGAAAGATAAAAGATTAAATTAAATTTTATTATTAATAAAAATTCTAATTAATAATAATTTTTTAGACTTTTCTGGCGGTTTTATATGGACCGATATATTTAAAATCGAGCTTTTTATTAAATCATTTTATTTACATATTTTTAATAACCAGGAAAATTATTTATTATTTTTAAAAAAAAATTTTTTATTTATTTAATTATAATGTTTATTTATTGAATTATACATAAATTTTAATTTTATTTTTATTTTCAATATACTTATCGTATTTATTTCGACGTACAATTCATTTTAATATTAATTAAAGCAATATAACGTACGTTTTTATAAATTTCTGAAATAAAAATAAAATTTATATTTATAAATATTATATTAATATTTTTAAAATACTTAATATTATAAATGAATTAAATAATAAATAATTTTAAACCCAATTATTGCGTTTAAATTAATATAATATCGTAAAAAGGGTTTTACATTTCAATTTATTTCTTTGATTTTATTTATTTATCCGTTTAAAATTTAAATTCATTAAATAATTTATAATTTAGGCCGATTTACATTATTACGCTTTATTAAAACTTAATTACAAATAGCGATATTTTATTTAAAATACATTTTATTTATAATTTATATATATTTAAAATATAATAAAAAAAGACATATACTATTTGGTCCATATTTATGTTTTTATTATATAATAAAAATTAAAACAATTTCGTAAATCGATCGACGATTACGAAATATATTAAAGTAATATATTTCGGTAATTAGACATTTTAATATAAAAAAGTTAATAATAAAATGAAATATAATTATATATTATAATTATATTGCGATTAATAATAATTTCAATTTTCCGTAAAGTTCGTATTGTCAAGCTTTTATTTTAATATAAATTTTATATTATTATATAGCTTTTTATAAAAATAATTTTATTATAAAAAAGCAATATATGCGTTAAAGCTGTTTTAAGGTTTTGTAAATCCATAAATATTTATATAATTAATATTTATATATATTTCGTCTTAGATATATTTGATATCTTTTTAAAACTTATATTTTATCCGTATTTTGGTTTTTTGGAAAACCATTATTATATTACTGGATTATTTAATGCATATTAACAGGTACTATTTAAATTATCGTCATCTATTACGGACGTAATATGTTTTTATAATAATATAGAAAATTATATACCTAATTTTAATTAATTTTTTAAATAATTAATTATTTGCTTAAAACGTTTATTTTGCTGTTTTTTAGGTTTTTCGTATAAATAGTAACGAAATCGAAATTTATTAATTATAATAAAACGGATAAGGTTTTAATAATTCGTATAAATTTTGATTTAATATAAACTTTTTTAAAAAGTATTTAAATTTTTAAAATATTATATTAATCGTTATAAATTTTTTATCTGAAATACCGAAATTAAATTCGGCTTCTATTAATTTATATAAAAAGTATAATAAAGTATAATTTACCTTAATTATTTTATTATTCAATTATTACGCTTAATACATATTTCGAAATATCCCTTTTTAATTTAACAAAATATTTTAAAACATATATAATTAATATTAACTTATCAATAATTATATCCTTAATATTTTATAATATTTCTTTTATTTTAAACGTTTATCAAAAGTTTTTTGGTGTAAAATTAATTAACGCTATAATTATTTTATTAAAATTTCGAATAAATTCCTTATAATAATTAATAATTTCAAAAAGACTTATATTGTTTTAACCATAATTATCATTTATTATATTATAATTATAATAATTCTTACAAGTTTATTTTAATATGTTTTAAAATAATAATATATTTTATATATATTTTTTATAGTTTTAAAAAAATAAAAATATTATCGAAATAATAAAAAATAAATATATTAAGCTATTTTTGTAATATACAATGAATTATCCATTAAAAACCTATTAATACATTCGTAAATCTTATTAATATAATTAAATATTTAAATAATTTGGATTTCGTTACAAAAACTATTTTTTTATTCGTATTTGTTTAATTTTAATAAAATTAAATTTATTTTTAAATTCAAATATTATAAATTATTTGGTTTTATAAACCAAGTTTAATATTTCCGTAAGTAAAAATAATATTATTTAATTTATAATAATAATATTATTTTATTATTAATAATTAATTATAAATCGTAATTTTCCGGTTTTTTTAATACAAAAAATATTAAGTATTTTATTAATAATTTAAAAAATTAAATCTATATTTTTATAACCGACTTTCTAGATATATTTTAAAAACGCGTAATTCATTTTTATTAAGGTTATAAATAATGCAAAACTTCGTCAAAGATCTTTTTTTTAAAATTATTTTATAATTTTATTCTTTAGGTTTTAATAATTTTGTATCGAGTTCCTTTTTGAAGCATTAGTCGTATTATAATAATATATTAATATATTAAGTAAACTTTTTACCTTTTAAAGCCATTATTTTAAATCGTTATTTTATTATTTTATTTTTTGTGTTAATAAAAATAAGGATATATTATATTGTTTTCTATTATCCGTTTTTTTGTTTTATTTCTTTACGTAATACGGCTTTTATTATATTTTAATATTTATATTTGTCGTTATTTCCCATTACATATTAAAATCTTAATTTCTTTTTTATTTATTAATAAGGTATAAAATAAACTTTCCTGATTTAATTTTTCTATTAACATATTTATAATAATCTTAACAATATATCGTAATTTCTAAATAAAAGGATATTAAAATTAATTATTTAATATTATGTTTAAATTAAAATCTTGAAGTAATTAATTTTACATATAATATTTGCGTTATCGGAAACAAAGTTTTAACTTTCGGTATTGATTATTATATCGGGTTCCAAATTATTTCTTTATAATAATTTAAATTTATTAATTAAATTTAATATAATATAGTTTTTGCCCAAAAGTTTGCAATTTATTATTACAATATATTAATACGTTTTAATTCGTATATTTAATAGTGTAATATTATTAACCCCTTTTTATTACGTTTAAAAGTTTTTTTAAAACCTTCTTTTAATTTTTTTAAATTTTATATAAAAATATAGCTTTTATAAAAATAAATCTACTAACCAACTAGCTATCGATTAACCACCGACTTATTTATTAATATAAATCTATTATTTTAGCAGTTAATAAAAGATACCAGATAAAAATAACTTAATATATTTATTTTTTGGAATCTTCTTTACGATTAGATAAAAATTACCTTACTTAACTTATAATTATTTATTATCTTATAATATTTCTATTTACTATAAAAAATAATACAATAATTATTAAAAGTAAATTGCGCCGATTACAAAACAAATTTAAATTATTAATCGAAATAACCGCTAATTAAAACCTAATTAACGAACGATTAATTACAGTACGAAAATAAACGACAGAATTTATAACGGAATTTTAATTCATAAAAAATTATAATTTCCGATATCTCGACTTATATTATAATAAAATACATTTCAATAACCCTTAATTAAATAATCGGAAAACGGACATAATATAGTAATCGCGTCCCGGAATTTAAATAATAAAATAAATTCTTTAATAATAATCAAATTTTAAAGATTATTCGTTAATAAAACAAATAATACTTAGAATTATTCCGATAAGTAGCTATATAATAAGTAATAATATAAATTAAACAAATATAATTTTATAAATTAATTACGATATCGTTATAAAAACTTAAAGACGGTAAATAAATACTGAATTGTAATTATCCGAAACTTTCCGAGCGTACGTAAATTAAAAAAAATTAAATAAAGGTTATTACGGAAATTTACGCCGAAAAGCTAAGGCGAAATACCTTTATTTATAATTAATAAGTTATAAATTATATGAACGTTTTTATTACGAACGTTTAATAATTATACCGCATTATATTTTATTATTTTATTTATGAAAAATAATTAAATATAAAAAAGTTATAAATTTTTATTAAAAGAAATTACGTAAATCCCAATATT
This sequence comes from Monosporascus cannonballus, assembly GCA_004154925.1. NCBI lineage: Eukaryota > Fungi > Ascomycota > Sordariomycetes > Xylariales > Monosporascus > Monosporascus cannonballus. The sequence goes on along the minus strand of QJNS01000187.1, from coordinate 16,927 downwards.
TCCGATAAAGAATATATGGAATAATTTATAGAATTACGATAACGATTTAATTAATTACCGTTAAGCTTTTACACTAAATAAAAGTTCTTAATTTATAAAATAAGTTTTACGGACGTTTTTAACCGGAAAAATAATCAAAACAATAAACGTTGTATTTTTAATTATTTCTATAAATTAATATAAAGATTATAAAGTATTTTATTAAGAAAAGTTTTAAGTTAAAATAAATTAATAATATAATAAATAAAATAAAATGTTATTAAAACATTTAAAGACAGCGAAAAAAAAGATATTTTCCGTTAAAAGTATTAATAAAAATAAATAATCTTATTTTAACGTTTTCGGAAAGAAATTCCTTAAAATAAATTAAAAACATTAGGTAAATATAATAAGAATTACGGGTATTTTAATATCCGGAAAACAGATAATTATTGATTTAATTCCGATCGGAATAAATCCGTATAATTTAATATTTTTTAGTTTTATAAAAACTTATTTAAATATTATAATTATGAAAAACTAAGTTATAAAAAGGTAAATTATAATTTAAAAAAGTATATAAAAACCATATTGTTTTGGCTATATAAAAACCGATTTCTGAAAGCCAAATAAAATGTTATAATATATGACGATAAATTAAATTAGTTTTTAAATATAAACTTAAAGAAACTGGAATAAAGGTATATATTTAATTTATTTCAATTAATAATTATAAACCAGTTAAAATAAAGCTTTTTTTTCAAAAAGGTATATAATAAGAAAAGTACTGAGGACGTAATAATATAAATAAATATAAATATCGGAATATAAATAAATATTATAAGTAAAGAATTAACGAAAAGAATTAATATTTAATTAATTTCCGTAAATATTCTAGGTTTTATTAACGTTACCAGTATATATATTAAATATTACAAGGCTTACGAAATTTCCGTTAATTTAATAAATAATAATAAAAACGAACAAAAATTTAGGCAAATTTATTTTATAATATATTACGATTAAAAATGTCGAATAGTTTATAATTTAAATGTAAAATAATTAAATTAGGATTTTTATTAAATATAATTATATATTAATAGTGATACGGATTATTATAAAGGGTTAACAAATAAAAAAATATAAACTTAATATTTTCCGGCAAATATATTTATATTATGAATTTGATAAATTTAACCGAAGAATTAAATATCTTGGACTTCGAGAAATAACAAAAACAAGAGTTAACCGATTTCCTTATATATTTAAAACATTTCCGGCAAATATATTTCGAAACAATAACCAAAACAATATTTTAATTATTAAGGGGAAAATATGTAATAAATTTAATCCTAAGAGAAACGCACTTATTCGGCCTCTTTTATTTTATTTCCAAAATTTAAAAAAAGAATATTCGAAAAATATATTCGAAAAAATCAAAAATTAAACCGGATATATTATTCGAAAATAAAAGTAAAAATATTAATATTATTTATATTTAAAAAAATTAATTATACGTTAATTATAAAGGGTTAAATAGGATAATAATAAAAAACCAGTACCTGTTATTTGTAATTTTAAAAATATTTATTTCCGTATTAAATTTAAAAAACGTAATTAATAAGAAATTATTTTACGAATACGGTATAAATAATTTAAATATATAATTATATTATTTAATTTTATTAACGTATTAATTACGTTTTAAGCTTATATATATAAGGTATAAACTGCCTTAATTAATTATATATATATAATATATTTAAATAATATAATTATTTCCTTGGATAATAAAAAGAAATATATAAAATATATCCAGTTAATTTATAAATAATTATTATAACAATATTTATTTTTTAAAATGTTTAAATATAAATTTTCTAAAAAAGGATCAAGTTTTTAAGCTTTATAATTAATATTAACAGCTTAAAGATAAATTGTTAACGGGTCGATATTATCGAAATATAACCAAAACCAAAATTAATTTATAATATTTAAATAGTTTTAGAATTTAGAAATTTTTATGGGAAATTTATTATTTATTATTTACGCATTATTAAAATTTTTATTAAATTTTTAAAAAGGTGGTAAGGTAAACGTAAGATAATAAAATCTGGATAACACGAAAAGATTAAAAAGATGTTTTAAAATTTAAAAAATATTTTTAATTAATAATTATTTTGCAATATTAAAATAATGCCAAAACTATTACGGTTAAAATAAATACCTTAATAAAATTTATATTAAAGATATTTTTATAAAAATACGGAAAATATTAACGCTTAATTTTATGTTACTTACGAAAATTAAGCTTAATCAAAAAACGGTAAGTTATAAAATAATAAAAATTATTAATAATTATAAAAATTTAAAATGTTTATAACAAAGCTTTAAAAATACGAAAAAAGATTTCCTCATATTTACTGATTATATAACGTAAAAGGATGTAATAAAAATATTAGCGCGTAATTTTAAAGGAAAATTAACTTAATAAATTTATTATTTTTTATCTTTTAATTTTGAAATCTAATATTAACCGGATGTTATTAATCCGGCAAATAAATTATTTAAATGTCCGGATTATATATTAAATCAAATTACCTATAAAAACATAATTTTTGTATTATTTAAAAAATTTAAATTTATAAATAATATGTCGAAAAACGTAAGGAAAACGGTTATAAATATATAGCGCGATTTAAAACATTATAAACAGGGAAAAGGTTTTATAAAAATAACGTAAAATTTGTTTGTTATAAAATTTTTAAATAGATTTTAAATAATAAAAGTTGAAATAGTTATTATCCGAATAAAAAAAATTAAAAACTTTTATTATATCATTATAAAAAGTGTTCGAAAAAAAATAAAAAATTATATATTTATTAAATTTAATATTTACGAAATATAATAAAATTATAAATTATAATAATAATATGATTAATGGTTAAATATTAATAATGGCAAATTATAATTATATTTCGATTGGATTCCGAAAAAATTAAAAAAAAATTAATATTAAAATTATTATTTATAATTAATATATTTTATATTCCTTAAAAAAGAAGTTATTTAAAAACGAAACGTTATTATAGGTAAAAAGTTTTTAATAATTTTATAATTAAGTTTAAAATTGTAAATTAAAAATTTAAATAGTTTAAAATTAATACGGATAATTAAATATTAAGCCCAAATAAAAAAGCTTTTAAGTTTAAATAAGATTTTATATTATCGGAATAAATTGTTAATTTTATTATGAAATGTTTTATACTAATATTTAATTAAATAATATTATAATAATTTAAAAGTAAAATATATAAAATTTATTTGTACGTTAAAAAACTAATTAAAAGATTTTATTAAGAAAATATAGTAAATAATATCAGAATATATATTAAATAATATCCCAATTATTAAGACATAATAAAATTACGTTATAAACTATGTAGATAATTACAGCCTTTACTATTATTCAAATAATCTATTTAAAAAATCTTATTATATGTTATTATGGAACTTTTTAAAAACTTAGGTTTAAACGGATTAAAATATACCGTAATTTTAATAATTCTTAATCGTTTTATAAAATTAAAATTATTTATCCTTACGGTTAAAACTTTAATTATAACTAAATTAATCCGATTATTTTACGACACGGTTAAATATAAATTCGGTACGTTAGCCGGAATTATTAACGATAAAAATAAATTATTAACAAGTTAATTTTAGTCGAAAATTTATAAAAAGGAAAAAATAAAATAATAAATATCGACAGTTTATCATTTGTAAACCGATAAATAAATAAAACTCATTTATTAAATGTTAAAATATTATTTCCGTAAGTACGTTAATAAATATTAAAATAATTAAATAAAGTTATTATAAAATATAATATTGATATAGAATAATATGCGAAATACGTTTACCGGCCGTTTTCCATTTAAAGCTTTATATAAGTATTAATTAAAAATAATAAAATACTTTTTATAAAAGTATAAAAGATAAATATAAGAAAATAAAGGGCGTTTCGAAAAAACAACGGTTATTTATCGAATAATATATAAATATTAGGAAGAAATAACGGTAATCTAGAAAAAGCATTATAATTAATCTTATATATTTATAAATTTTTAAATAAAGTCATAATTAAATATATTTATTAAAGATTTTAAATTTTAAAAAAATATTTATATTTATTGATATCTGGCATATAGTTAAGCAATAAGTAAGGTTTTAAACGTATAAAATAATTTTTATTTTTAAATATTTCCGAATATATAATATATTTTTAATATTTTTATTAACATCGTAATATAACCAGAAACCGAACGATATTTAAATAACGTTACCTGACTTAATAAAAAATAAAAAATAAGTAATAAAAAATATTTTTTATTATCGAAATAACCGCAAGCAAAATAAATGTTTAATTAAGAAACAATTCGCCTGCTAAATATGAAATGTAAAAGCCCTAAAAATATTTTAAATATATACTCGAAATATTATAATATGATAAAAAGGTTAAATATATATATAAAAAATAAAATAATTAAAAAATCGCAAAATACTAATCACTTAATCGGAAGTTAATCGTTTAATAATTATACAAATTATAAAAAGTAATTTCAAATAAAATAGAAATATTAATATTAACATATTACTTAATTATATAATTATTTTTAAATTTTTGGTACATAATTATTGTATTATATATTAATCGGAAATTTATAAATAATATAAAGAGAATTAGATTTTTATTTTGAAAATAAAATTTCGTATTTAATTATTATGTTTTATATTAATTAATTTTAAATAAACGTAATAAGAAGTTAATATAGAAATATCGGAAAATAATCGGGAAATATATAATGATAAAAAATATATATATTTATTAAATTTATTAGGCGTAAAATTTGAAAAAAAGTTAAAAACGTTTTATTTTTTACGAAATACAAAGTTTAAATTACCGGAATGTAATTTGTTATTAATCGAAAATAAGGTGCCGTTTTTAAAACGTTTAATATATTTGGATTTAATTATAGTTTTATCGAATAAAATTATTTTTTAATTATAATTATTAATAAATATCAAAATTTCGGGAAAACGTTAAGAAAACGGGCGGAAAATATTTGAAAGTAAGGAATATAACGGTACAACGGTTTTCGAAAATTATTATATTTATAAGAATGTATTAAAATTATATTGAATTGGAAATTAATTATAAAATAATAAAGAAAGGACCGTAATACTTATAAAAAAGATTTGAATTTATAAACTTATAAAACAATATTAAAATTAGATTTTTATAATTATAACGAATAATCGGAAATCGATTTTAATTATATTAAAAAAATAGTATTTCTTAATAATAACCGCATTAAAGCCGATTTTGGCTTTACGAAAAACGTCGAATTAACGACCTACCGCAATTACGGTAAAACATTTATATTAAATATTCGTAATACGAATTGTTTCTAATTTATCGATTAATTCGTAATTATTTGTATTAAATTAAGAAATTATTTAGGCAATATTTTTAAGAATAATCAAAATTTAAATAAAAATTAAGTAATAATATTAATAATATTAAAATAATTATTTATCATACCAAAAGGGTTATAATAATAATTAATTATAACATAATTTAAGGTATATAAAATTTAAATATAAATCGTGCGGTAATTAAAATAATATTATGTGACGTAAATATAATATAGTTTATTGCCGTTTATAATATAATTAATATTTATTTTATTATCGGCGTCGAAAGGATATCATTAAAGGAAATCCCTTTTTTTAATATTAAAATATTTTTTAAAAAGATTCCTTATGAAAAAGAAAATATGGGAATGGAAATAATATATAAAATAAACGAAAAAGAAAAAAAATAAAAAAACAGAAAGCCAAACAAAATACGTACTTAAAAAAATGAAAATATAAATGCGAAAAACAAAAGATAAATAAAACACGGTTAATAAAATTATAATAAGGAATTAAGGGGAAAATAATTAATTACGTAATATAATACGTATTAATTATCACGGTAATTATTTATAACATAATATAATAATAAATTATTGGCAAATATATGTAATTAAATTTACGAAATACGTTATATTAAATTAATAATAATATTATTAATACTTAATAACTTAAAAAAAGAAATAATTATAAAAATATAGCCTTTATAAAGATAAAGCTAATATTCGACAAATTACTAATTAATTACCGATCTACTTATTAATATAAACTTATTATTTGGCAGCTAATAGGAAATATTTAATAAAAATAACTTAATATATTTTTTTGGAATTTGCTTTCTAACTGGTCGGAGATCACCTTACTTCGTTTATAATTATCCATTATTTTATATTTGGTTATTTTACAGTTTTTGTATAAATAACCTTTTTTAAAAATTCTTTTCGCATTTCTCGAAATTTATTTATATTTCGGTATTTAATGCGTTAAATTATTATATTTATTGTTATTACCGGCGTATTATTTCTTTAAATTATATTAATTATTTTTAATCTTTCTATAATTTGTTTTTTTATTCAGTAAATTATTTTCTATAGTTTCCACTGCATCTTATTATATGTCGTATTAATTATCGTTTTAAACTTTTTTTATAAATTAATATATTTCTAATAACTTTTTTATCAGGATTTATAATAAATATTAATTAAAAATAAAAATTTGTAATAAATTTCTGGTAGTATTTTTCCATTATATATAGGATTAATTTTTTTTTTATTTGGTAATTATATTAATCGTAATAACAAAAATGGTTTTTACGGGCATTTTTTGGGAGTTAATTCTTTTATTTCGATAGTTTAACGAATATCAATTTTTAATATTATGGATCGAAAATATCGATATTATTATTTATTATTTTTATTAATTTTTGCTTAGTTTAAAAAATCGAATCCTTCATAATATATACGGATATTGTTTTTATAAATATATTATTTTTATTTTTCGTAATTAGGATATTCTCGTTATCGGCAATATATAATATATATTTTGTCGTATGGATTAAAAATTCCGGAGCAGATTTCTTTTATTTAACCCTAATATTTTCGTAATTATTTTTATAATATTTTTATTATATTTACGATATTTATCGAATTAGCTTTTTAAATTTGCGTATTTTTCGTCAAATTCCTTATCGTAATGGTTTTTATTAGATTTTCTGTCATAGAGGGCCTAATACGTATTTAAACCGAATTATGTTAATAAATTTATTTTCATTCTTTTGGTTTTCTTTGGACTATTTTTTAAATATGGGTTTCTAGTTATCCTAACGGGGTTTTTTAGGTATATTGCATTATGTTACCTTATGCCCTATTTTATTATAATTAAAACATTTGATTTAGTTTTAGTTTTTTCTATTAGTGGTTTTTAGTTTCATAAATCCTAATTCGGTATCGTAAAAAGTATTATTACGTCGGAAAACGTTAATATTAGCCATATATCGGGGTTTGTTATTGTTTTTTCTTTTGGTGTCTTTAGTATGCCAAGTATATTATCGATCGTTAATTTTTATTATTATAATAATATAATCCAATAAATAATTAGGTTAATTAATTTATAACAAATTTAATTATTAATATTTTTATTCTTAATTATATTTAAAGGTTAATGAAATAAACGTATTATTATAATTAAATCCCAATTCTTTTTAACGTAGTTATTAAATTTATATTTCTGGTTTTATTTTTTTATTTATTATTTAAAAAATCTTTATTAATATTTATGTACATATTTGGTAATTATTATATATTTGTATTATTTCCGGGTTTTCTTTTTTGACCGGTAAAATAATATATTTTTTATAACAGATTAGAATTAAATAAACGTATTTTCGATAAAGTAATTAATTACCAAATCGATTTATATAATAAACGTAATTAATTAAATAAGAAAATACTCGAAATATATTTAAGAGTAAATTTTAAATAATTATAATTTAATCGAAATTTTGTCGAAAAAGTCTAGTTTAAAAAGTTTGAGGATTTTTTTAAATTCTTTGGTGGAATTTAGCTAAATAATTCGGTTCGTTTAAAAAGAGTTTTTGATTTAGAAAGCCTTTTTTTTATAATTTTTTATAAGCAGCTTAAAGAGATATCATAAAGTCGTTATTGTTTTTCTTAAGCTAAAAAATACGTTCGTTTATGATATCTAGTTATTAAAGAGTTTTTTTGCGAAAAAAGACGACATTTTTTTTTCGGATTTTACTTTAGTATTCGGATTATTAAGGATTTAATAAATAAATTATTTGAATTATTTATTAATAAATATAATATAAGTTATAATATTTAAAGTTTAAAGATATTACTAAATAAGAATTTATAATATATAAAAGCTAAATATTTTAATTAATTATTAAACCTTAATTATAGAGATTTAAATTAATAAAAATATCGTATACTTTAAATAATAAATATAATAATATATTATATTTCTTAATATTAAAAATATTTTAAATAATAATATTTTATTACAAATTAAAACTATTTAAATTATGGAAATAATAAGTATATATATTTTTATTTAGGCTTAAAATTTTTTAAACCTTTTTGCTAATTTAAGAGGTTTAAGATATTTGGTATTTTGAAACCTTTAAGCCAATTATATAATGTCTTAGTTAAGATTGGGTTTTATTTTTTTCGTAAGTCCAACCGTCCGTAAAAAAGCCAAAACCGTTAAGTTATAATATTAAAACCAAATTCAAAGCAATAAAAAATTCAATTTTAATAATTCCATTTGTATTTTGTTAATTAATAAGGTTAGTACGGGCTATAAAAATCAGTTTTTGAAAATTTACGAACTTTACCTTAATCCCTATAATATAAGATACGAAAAATAAAATTTAAAAATATAAAATAGAACTTTTGCTGATGTTAATTATGGTAATAAGTTTTTTTTAATTTTAGCATTTTCTTGTTAAACTTTGATTAATTTTGAAAAAATGCTTCTTAATGTAAAAACGTATATTTTATTTTCGGATTAGGCTGGTCTGTCGTCCAACTATTAGAATAAGGGGGGCCAATAACGCCTTATATCACTTATGCATATATAGATATATAATCCTCCCTTAGTTAAAGGCTAATTACTTAAAATAAATCAACGAGCATTCAACTTATTTTTAATATTAACACCCCGGGTTAATTCCGTTAAGGCAATAATTATATAAATCGGTCCCATTATAGCAATACGATTATTTGTAACATTTATCTTATAAGCGTATAAAAGTTTTTAACCAGGTCATTTTAATACTGTCAAATATAAGAGATATTAGTTATGTATATATTGTTAACTAGTTGCAGATATTTTAAAACGTACGTTATATTTTAAGGTAATTTAATTCCGGAATATACATATTCCGATTAAAGAGAATTTTCCGTATATGGGGTATTAAAGCATTCTTTATTAGCCGATATATCTCTTTAATACCTTAAAGTATTTACGGTATTAATTATTATAACTCCTAAAGCCATAACTATCCATTTTATTTTTTTTCCGGTAATTAAATTTTTTTTAATTAGCTAATGTTTCCTTTAAAATTTTTCGTAAGGCGTTTTTCTATTAATTAAAAATTTCCGTAATATTTTTTAATCTTAATTGCTTTTTGAAATACTTAAAAAGTTTGCGTAATAACGTTTTCGTTAAACTATTAGTTAATTTATTATCTATAAACCTATAATTTATTTTGATTAAATTCTTTTTTGCGGTTTATCGTAATTAATAAATATATATATTTATATATTATAATTTGGTTATTAATAAAGTAATATCGGCGTTAATAAGCTGTATAATTGGTTAATTATTATATTACATATTTAATAATTTTATATTTAAGGTAATTTTTAAATTTTTAATTAATAAAAAATTTAAAAAAAGTTTTTATAACTTGCATAAAAATAATAATTCCGTTTTTGTTATAAAATAATTACTATATTATATTTATTCGTCCGTTATTTTATTATTTTTCCGAATAACTTTATAACGTAAATTTAGAAATTTTTTCGATTAATTATATTATCCGTAAAAAAAACGTCGTTTTAAATATTGAATAAATTCTTATTCCCGAATTATATCGTTAATATTTTAATTCCGATTAGGTATAATATAATTCGGTCGGCAGTTTTATAATATATGTCGTTAAGGTTTAAGTTAAATCGGGTAAATCGAGATATCGCAAAAAATATATCGGATTACGTATTAATTATTACGAAAAAAATAGAATCGATTTTTTTTTCTGGTATTTGTTAATAAAATTTAAATAGGCCAAAACAAAAATTAGCAATAACTTAATGTTAGTTATAAGTATTTTTGGGAAATTATTTAAATTTTATTAAGTATTAAGTTAATTAACTTATTTATAAAATCGGATTAGAATAACCAGATTTTTTTTATTAGGTTTATTTTTAATTATTTCGATATTAACGAATTACTATAAATCATGATTTTTTATTAAGGTATATTATTTTTATATTATTCGATTAATTAATTAATAAATTTTTGATTTTTTTCGCAATATATTATAATAATATCGTCCATAAAGAAAATAATATATATCCCCTAATAAAAAAATAATAAGGTTCACAAAGAACGGGGTTAAATCCTAATTCTTTTAAATATTTTAATAAAGTTTTTTTATTATAATAAAAATAATTTTCTTAGTTTATATAATACTTTTTTAATTAGAAAAATTCTGTTACCTTACGAGTATTCTAGGGGTATTTTTATATATATTTCATAACGTAAGTTAATATTTATAAAAACGTTTATAAAGTTATATTATTTAAATTTTAAATTAAATTTAACTATAATAATAATTAAAATTTAAAACAAATTTTTAACGAAAGTAATTACATATATATTGTTATAAATAATTTTAAATTATTAATCGTTTTATATAATAAAACGGGTTTCATATTTTTAAAATTAATTATATTTGTTAAATTCATAAACATATATTTATATATATTTTATAATTTGTTTTTTAATAAAAAACTAATTAACGGCTTTTTAAAATTACATTTTTTTTATAAATTTGTAAGTAAACCTTTTTAGCTTTATGGAACATTTTTTAACGGATATATATTTAAATTTTTATAGCTTTACGGCGGGGACGATTAATTATATATATATATTTAATTTTATAATTTAAATATTTTTTATATATTATGATATTATTATTTTTCCGATTAAAATTATATATATTTTAAATAATTAATTTTTTTAAACTTTCGTGATTTACCGGCCGGTTATCGTACGTACTTAAAAAGATGGTTAAACGTCCGGTATTAAATATAATGTTTTATATTTTATATTTATTTCTGATAATATTTTGTTAATACAGAAGATACGGGGAGCTTACGTTTATAACCCGTAAAATACTTTTATTTTTTACCGTTATTCTGGATTAAATAATGTAAAGGGAATTTAAAATTATTTTTATTATTTTTATTAACGTAATAATCGTAATAATTATTTAAATAAACGTTAATAACGGTAATAATTTAAAGGATGGAAATAATGCGAATATAACGGTCGTATAAGAATAATTATCTTTTTACAAATAAACTTGTTTTTTCTTATTCCGTATATATTTTGTGCTAGTATTTTTTTTAAAATAGTTTTTCTTATTTAACCAGTAATTAAATTATTTAATTTACGTTTTTATCTTTTTTTATATATAAATTAAATAATTATCGTTTTAATTAGGCATTTTTATTGATTGAAATAACTTTTATAACTTTTTTTATAATATATAAAAATTTATTTTTTAAGTTTTAATATTATTTAAAAAAGTAAATATTTTATTAAAATACATATTTCGAATAATCAGAATTTTATTAATTAATAAATTTTAAAGTTTATAAATATTCATAAATTAATAATTAATAAAATAATTAATTTATATTTTAGTATTTAATTTTTAAAGTTTTTATTTTTCATAATAATTATTATTATAACGTAAATTATATAACCGTATATTGGTAGGTAAATTTATTAAAATTTGTAATTAAGTATTATAATGCCGTTTTTATATAGAAAGTAAATATAATAAATTTCGTATAAGTTATACGAAAAAAATGGGTATTTAAAAATACGATTATATAAATATATTATTATTTTAAGGATATATACGATTAGGAACGAAAATAACTTAACAATATTTTGCATTATAATTATTTTTTAATTATATTTTTAAACATTTTATATGCCTATTTTAAACCTGGGTATATAATATTTAAAGTTTAAGTTTAATATTAAAAAAAGTAATTAAAACATATTTTAAAGTTAGTAATTTTTTAGGATTTCATTATCGTTCGTATTTAATTATTTATAAAAGGATTTTGTTTTAATTTTTTAAAACTTTTAAAAAAATATTAAAACATTATAATTAATATATTTTACTTTCCGTTTTTAAGGTAAATATCTTAAATAAAACCTAAATATTTATCGGTGACACATATAATGTATTTATATTTTTAAGGCTTTTTTTAAAATTTGTAAAATCGATAACAATTTTTTATTTTAATTAAGATATTTTTTTTAGTTCGTAACGTATTAACTTTTTAATTTTTACTTTATTATATATTTGGTATTCGATTATTATAAAACCTTTTAAATAAATTTCGTTTACATAAAATTATAATTAAATAATTATTTCGGATTTTAAATATCTTAATTTTAAATATTATATAATATTATTATTAATTTATAATAATTCTATTATCTATCAATTAACGTTTCGTTTATAAATTATTAAAATTATATAAATAATTATTATATTAATATTTTCAATAATAAAATAATTAATTCTGTTTATTAACGTAATAATTATTTAATTATATTTATTTCGAATAAAAATATTAATTTTCCGGTTATTTTATTAATAATTTCTTTTTGTTTCGAAATTACCGGAAAAATACCAAATTACATATGAAATTTTCGTAATATATTACGTTATATAAACGTAATGTTTTTATACCGTTAAAATTTTCAAAAATTATATTAATTTTTCCGTGTCCCTTAATTGAGATAAAGTTATTAGTTACGTATATCTCGTTATTTTATACGGTAAGTTTAAAATTCAAAAATTTATTAATTAAATTAAAAATATATATCATAAACTTTAAGTTCAGAATAATTAAATTTTTTAAAAAATAAAATAAAATATTTATAACGTTACGTTAATTAATAATTAAAAAATATATTAATATTTATCGTACCCTTTTTAAGAATTAATTTATTATTTATATCATAAGTTTTTTTATAATTTTTGATAAACGGTCGATTTTTTCTTTTAAAGATTAATTAGCGGGAATTCGTCCTTAAATATATATTACTATTTTATCGTTAAAACGGAAATATTTTAAAGGCTTTTTAAAAGAATATATAATAATAATTAAATAATATATAATAATTAATTAAATACGTTTTATAACGGGTATTTTATAGGTTTAATTCTTAATATTTTTATTTATTATCGTTTCGGTCCGTATAAAAACTTTTACGGTTATTTCGTTTCGGCCTATAGTTTAAAGTTTTTTTTGACGGTTAAAAATTAATATTTTTAAGAATTTTCTAATTAAAATCGTTTTAATTAAAAAAGTTTATAAGTATTCAGTAAAACGTTAAAAACGTTACGTTAATATTTCCTAATATAAATATAAGATGAGTTTTAATTTAATAATCCAAAAAATTAATAATTATTTTCTGGAAATTAATTACATTATTATCGATTTTAGCTTTTTTTATTATTCGGAAAATAATAATTTATATTTTAATTATAAAGGTTAATATTATATTTAAATTTTTAACTTATATAATTATCATTTTTATTTCTGAAATATTATGTCGTTATTTTACGGCCATAACTTTTTGTTATTTTTTAATTTATTTATTTTAATTTTTTGCCAGATTTCGAAATTTACTTTAACATTTTGCAATATTTTCGTTAAATATTAATTAGGAATTTGTTATCGTATATTTTGTCGGATTTCCCCAAATTAACGTATTATTTTCGTAAGCTTTTTTTTTTAGAAAAAAACTAATTTTTTTAATTATTGAAAATACCGATTTTAAGATTTATTTCGTAAGGTCGTTAATATTTTTACGGAAAGTATTATATTTCCGATTTTTATATATATACGCCGTAAAGTCCTAATTATAGGTTTATTTGCTTTCGGTCATTATTTTAAGGAGATTTATTAGGTAATTGGTATAATTGATTTTTTTGATAACTTTTCCGGAAAATATAAATATGAACGAAAAATTACTTAAAGTATTAATTCGTATTATATGGCGGATTCGTTTTTTTAAGTAAAAAGTTATATTAGATTTTATAAATTTAATAAGTTACTAAAGGTTCTAATTAAAATCGATATTATTTTAAATATCGAACGCATATATTTTAAATTAAAATTCGTTTTTAAAGCCATTTTTATTTTTGGGTTCTTTATAAATAACGGAGAATATTAACGATATAATCGTTATTATTATTATTGACGTATTTCGATAATTATAATTGATATATAACTTATATCGTTTTAATAATAATTGATTAATTAATATATGCTTTAATTAAGCGAATAAAATTTTTAATTGTTAAATATAAAGGATATTAGTTATGTATATATTGTTAACTAATTGCAGGTGTTTTAGAATACGCGTTGCACTTTAAGATGATCTAGTCCCGGAACATATATGTTCCGATCAGAGGGAATCTTCCGTATATGGGGTGCTAGAGCACCCCCTGCTAGCCGACAAATACCGACCAGTTCCGGATATTACAGTATTCACTACAGTATCATACCGTATCCTTCTATGAACTTATCGTGTTATATTCTTTATGGCATATTTCTCCTAATTGAAATTCCCCGGAAGGATGCTACCGTCTCCCGCGATATTTAACGTTTCAAACCGTTATCAAGGTTATCCGTTCGCCATGTTTTATTGGGCCTGGCTAAATCTCGGGCCATATTGCTCGATCTTAGCCCCGATAGTTCAGCCCCCTCTTTGTGGGACCGCCTACCGCCACTTCCGGCATCGCTCTCTCTCTAATTATAGTTAATTTCCTATCCAAATAAAGGGGGTATCACCACCTTCTGGTCAGCAGTTAGGACCTTCTTGGCAGACCATATAATTAATACACTCTTTCAGAAACGAATGCTTCAGTATGTAATGTCACTCACACGTTTGTATTGTGCGATTTTTATCACACGTTCCAAACCCCACTGCCCTGTTTCCACAAGGCATCGCCAATTGAATGCGAATCAGATATTATATTATGATTGGTACACATACCTTGCGGGGTAACTTTGTTCTACTGTTCTATTCATCAAAGCCCTCTTCCTAGTACTGCGGATGCCATTAGACTGCCGTCGCGCCCCCCTTCACCGGTCTGCAACGTAGCCGAACCTTCGCATAGGCATCTCGTTATCTGCGCGACGAAGTAAAGGAGCCTTTGAACCACGTGCCCAGCCATCATGGTGTACTTGATGAAGTTCTATGTCGACGGGGGTTGCCGAGGCAATGATCAGCCTGGTTCGATCGGGGCTGCCGCGGCCGTCTTAACAACTCGAGGACGACGAATTTTTTGTAAAAAGACGTACCTGCCCAGAAATCTGCTCTTGGGCCCCTGGCCCACAAACCAGCGAGCCGAGATTTCTGCCATCATATCGGCTCTCGAATGGGCATTGGAGAAATCCCAGGAACTCGACTCCGATCCCTACCTAGTGGTGAAGATCCATTCTGACTCGAAATATGCTATCGGCTGCATGACTCAGTGGATTCATAAATGGGCGAACAACGGATGGGTCAACTCGAGCGGCTATGATGTCGCCAATCGCGATCTGATCCAACAAGCTTCGGAGCTGGACGACAGAGTCAAAGAACTAGGCGAAGTGGAGTATATTTGGATTCCAAGGGAACAGAACACGACAGCAGACAAGTATTGCAATGAAGCGCTTGATGAACAGTGGTACTAGCGCAAGTGAAGACATCGCGTAACGGTAAGTAGTAGAGCCCTCCTCTGTGCCGTTAGTAAAATAGGACGGTATTGCTGAGGGCAATAGCAGGGGCCAGTGGTGACAGCACGTATTTGTCTATCACTGGTTGTCTAACCCCTTGGTCTATTTCAACTCCGTTTGACCTGGTCAGAGTGCTGAACAAGACGAGAAAGCTAGCAAGAGCGCAAATATGGATATTACAGACGGTGCTGGCGAAAGGAGCCGTTCGTACTTGCAAAAGGAGGCGAGAGGACAGATTGGGAAGGAGACATCGCTGCTCCGCGGAGGAAGTGGGTGAAGTGGAATTTTGATGATTTCAGAGACCAGAGGTAAAGACCAGACAGTCTTATATCTAGAATGTTCAGCACATGGGTCTCATGGCCGCAGGGAGATTGCTATCTATTCTTAGATAGCATCACTCGCGATGTAGTAATAATAGATATGGTGTCTCAAACACAAAACTACGTTATATGCCACGTTCCGTCTAGATCGGCGGCTTCCGGCCTCCGCACATATTCGTTACTTGTGTAACATAGCGTGGTTTCAATATTGATGTTTCATTGCAGCATAGGTAGGTCATGCCATATGCGGGGCATCGGGGTCTGGTAGAGGCATTATTCAAATCCCGTATTCTCGGTCTGTGGAGCCGAGGGTCAACGGGAGGACCCCATCGACTCGCCGGGAAAAAGAGGAGCAAACACCGTAACGCAAATCCCATTACATCCAAATCTAGGGCCGACAGACAGTTTAGGGGCTCTAGCATACATTCGGCGTTCTCGGGGTTCGAGGTAAATATGGTGCCATCCATCACTCGCGGAACCTGACGTGCATGATGCGTCCTGTACGAGATTCTGCGCCCCGGGCTATCCGGAATGCAACATCAGGAGAGGGGTTTCGGGTGCTTCGCGGGCTGGAAGGGGGGG